>MU004233.1:1833085-1952264 GCA_010405405.1 Microthyrium microscopicum | reverse complement strand
TATATAGTATTTATATTTTTTAACTTTTTTACTTTTTTTTTTAAGTATTTTTTTATATAAAAGCTATTACTATATAATATATTTCTATACTATTCTTTTTTTAGGATTAGCTTTATAGCCTCTAGCTTTTATTTACTTTTACTCTTTAGTATTAGTTTATTTAGTTAGTATTTTATTAGAAATTCTAGTTAGAAACTACTTTTTAAATATTTTTTTATATAAAAGCTATTACTATATAATATATTTCTATACTATTCTATTTTTAAGATTAGCTTTTATAGCCTCTAGCTTTTATTTACTTTTACTCTTTAGTATTAGTTTATTTAGCTAATTATACTATTAGAATATTTAGTTTATTTACTATTTTTCTAGTATATTTCTAAGCTTTTAGTTTAATTATAGCTTTATAGCTTTTCTATTTACTTTAACTATTTATTTTATATCTATTTTACTCTTATTCTAGCAATTTTGCTATTAGATTTACTTATATCTAAAAAAATATTTAAAAGAATTTAAATTTAAAAAAAAAGTTTCTTATTTATTTTCTACTATACCTAGTTTTTTTATTTAAGACTAGCTATTTTAGATTCTTTATATAGTTATATCTAGCTAAATATTTGCTAATTTAGTTTTTCTTATCTAGGTTTTTAAACTAGTATATCCTTTTTTTACTTTTTATTTTTATAGAAATTCTATCTTTTATTATAGTAGATAATAATATACTAGGTTCTAGCTTTAACTAAAGTTAAGGTTCTTTAGCTCCTAATAATAGCGTATCTAATATATTTAATAGTAATAGTATTATTACTAGTAATAGTTATAATAATCTAAAATTTAAATTAATAGATAAAAATTCTAAGTCTTATACTTTATCTAATAAGCTTTTTATAAGAAAATTACTACCTATAGATTTTACTAAGCTTAGATAAGTACGTACTATATATACTCTATATAATAAAATTACTAATATTTAAGCCTTAAAAGGTTATTTAACGTCTAATTTAAATAGACATTATAAAAATTGCTATAAAACTATTACTACTAATAGAAAAGTAGAATTAGATAAAGGTAAAGAAACTATATTTTAATATAAAGCTAGAATAAGTAGCTAAGAAGTTAATATACCTTAGACTATAGCTAAATATAAGTATACTAAAGCTAATACTAGCTAAGAATTTAGTAAAGAAGATACTTTATATTTAGTTTTAAAGTTTTTAATTAAAAATAATCTTTCTTTTAATACGTATAGTTCTAAATCTTTTATAAAGCTTCTATAATATTATAATTAGTATTCTTCTAATATTAACTATAAAAACCTTAGAGCTTTATTATATTCTACTTATAATACTACTTTAAATAAATTAAAATAAGATCTTAAAGTAGTTATTTTATATAATAATTATATTATAATTACTTTAGATATATAAACGTCTAGTAATTAAATAACTATATTAAGCGTAATTACTATTTATATAGATTAAGACTACAAAATTTAATATAAGCTATTAGGCTTTAAAGAATTAACTAAAAGACATACTAGTATTTATCTTTATTCTATTTTTATAAATATTCTTAGAACTTTTAATTTAGATATTATAAATATTATTAGTTTTACTAAAGATAACGCATTAAATAATAAGACACTTATTAAATAGCTATAATATAAAAAAGAACTAGTAAGAATTACTATAGACTTCTATAATATTTATTATACTATATATATTATTAATTTAGTTATAAAAGATATTTTAGCTTAATTTTAAATTAATTACAATAAAGAAGTTAGTTTAACTAGATTTATAAATATTATTCTAAATGCTAGAAGTATAGATTCTTAAATAGAAGTAGCTTTAGATAATATAGCGTCTAAAGGAATACTAGGTAAAACTAGAAAAGTAGTTATAGCTATTAAATATATTTATAAATATAAAACTAACTTTAATAATCGTTAAAAGCTTGCTATTAAAATAAAAGAAATTAATAAAAAGATATAAATTACTAAGGTACCTCTAGACTAAAAAACTAAATAGAATTTTATATATTATATACTAGATTACTTAATAAAGCTTAAAATTATTATTAAATATATTTTTTAAAATACTAAAGATAAGAAGTTTAAAAAGAAGTTTACTTTATCTTTATAGAATTAGATAGTACTAAAGAATTTAAGGAATATACTAAAGTTATTTATTATTTCTATAGTTTAATTATAAAGCTAAATTTATACTACTATAAATATAGCTCTTTTATATATTTATAATCTTTTTAGAGGCTTAAAAGCTAAAAGACTAGTATTTTAAATATTTATTAATACTATATTAGATGCTAATTATCCTAATTATAAATACTTTATAAAAGCTATAGAATATAGTATTAAAAAGCTAGATAAATACTTCCTTAAAAGGATTTCTAGTTTTAAAAAGGTTTTATAACTAAAACCTTATATTTTAGCTCTAGTACTAGATCTTAGATATAAGCTTTTATATTTTAAGAACTCTCTTAATACCTTTTACTATTATTATAGTTAGATTTTAAATAACGTTACTATTCTTTTTAAAGAGGAATATAATACTACTACTAAAAAGCTATTTCTTAAAACTTTTATTAATTAGGATATAAGTTCTCTAAATCTTAAAGAAGATAATAATAATAATCTATTTTATATTAAGCTTTCTAAAAGTACTAGTAAAGCTATTAGTTAGCCTAAATATATTCGTTATTTAGAAGAAATATATCTAAGTTCTAGAATACTTTCTATTAAATACTAGATAGAAAAGCAAATAGTTTATCCTATTTTATTTTATTTAACTAAAAAGTATTTAATAATACCTTTTACTTCTAGAGCTATTAAGAGTACCTTTAGTATTAAAGGAGATATTATTACTAAAGATAAAAATAAATTAGTAACTAAAATAGCTAAAAAGATTATTTAAATAAAAATATAGGGAATAGTAAATATATATAAGCTAGAAAAGGCAAAAGAGTAAGAAATAGTAGATACTAAGTAACTAGTTATAGTATTTAAGCGTTATAGAGTTATAGTTATATTTTAGTTAGAAATAAATAAAAAAAAGGAGTTAAAATAAAAGAATTTAATAAAAAAGTAAAGTTATTAGTAAGTAGAATAAGTAATTAAAGAGTAAGTATATAAGAGTTAGAAATAGTAGTATTATATTCCTTTAAAAATTTAGATATAAAAAGTATATAAATAGTAATATAATAGTATATAAATACTTAGTAAATAAGAAAATATAAGTTTTTTAATTTTATTTATTTTTAATAAAATAATAAATAACTTATATATTTAAATATAAAGTAGTATATCCTAAAAACTATAAGGTATATTATAATAACTATATTCTATACTATAACTATTAAAAATAGTCTTATTTAATATTTATACTTTAAATATAAAATATATTATTATACTTAGTTCTATTTATTTTAAAACGTAACTAGGCCTAAATAAAAAAGTCTAATCAAGCTATTCTATAGAGGTAACTTTTCTCTATTTAATAATATAGTTTTCTCTATATATTATTAAGATATAGAAGTATTTAAGCTATATTAAGTAAATATTACTTTTTATAAAAATAATTAAAATTAGTAATTAGATAATAAATAAATATATACTAGAGTTTCTTAAAAACTAATAATATATTTAGATTCCTAAGACTCTAATAAATTAAAATATGTATAACTTTAGTAATAAATCTTAATATTTACTATTTTTATAAAATATATTTATTTTATCTTATCTTTAATTATTTTCTCTATTTAATTATTATTCTTAATTCTATTATATTACTATTAGAAGTAATAATTATAATATTTAAGTCTAATTTATTTTTTTCTCTATTATTATAAATATAAGTATACTAAATATAAAATATTAAGTAAATCTAACTATAATTTAGTCTATTAGGTAATATTTTATATATAATTATTAAAGAATAAAATACTTATAATCTTTAAACTAGCATAGCTCTAGATAGAGACATAATATTAAAAAATAGAAAATAGATCTAGATTTTATAAATCTAGCTAAGTTAAATAGTATAGCTTTTAACCTAATTAGGCTAGTATATTCTATTTTAAGAATTAGTATAACTTAGACTTAAGTAACTTATTAAGTAACTTAAGTTTAAGTTAAGTTAGTCTTTTAAAATATAGCACTAGTCTAAATTAAGTCCAAATCCTAGAGTTTCTATTAGTTAAGTTAGTTAAGTTAGTCGTAATAATTACCTAATTGGGCCTAAGTTGAGTCTAAGTTAGAGTTGAGTGAGTCGGATGCCAATACTGATGACGCGGCATGGTTTTGCTTAGCGTCACGCTTCATGGCTTTTGGCTTGACGCTAGCTGATTATACCCGGATCCAAAATTGCTTGATTTCTTTGGCGAATGCTTAATTATCGTATTATTCAGGAACGGCAAGGCTGAAGAGTGACGACTTGCATCAGGGACTTTAGGGGTGTGAAGTGGTGGACGTAGAGTGGTGCAACTTGCAAGCAACACGAAGCTTGGAAGTCAAGCTTTCAGGGGTTGAAGCATTATCAGTCCTTTTCTTCGGCAGGAACCGAATTTGTTGTTAGGTAGTACTCCGTACTGCCTCTGATTCTGTAACCCGTCTGCGTAACTCAACGAAATTCAGGTCTTATATTCGATATGCATGGGATTTACAGCCAATCCTTGCAATCCTTCAGCGTCATGAATCCTTCGTGCATCGTGCGGGGAGTTTCCTTCCAACGCGCTCTCTATGAGGTGAACAAGCGCCATATTAGAATCCTATAAGAGCTTTGAAGACCTCGCGCGACGACAGGTTTATTCTGCAAATTGGTGCAAGACTCGACTCTTGCATTGGCACAGAGCGCATCGTATGCAGCATTGCACATTAAATTGACTTCAATCGGTCATCATGAAAGCAATTTCTACAGAACGACTAGTTCTTCGACCAATTGACTTGAAAGACGCACCAGATCTTTTCGCTATCCGATCACTCCCAGAGGTTCACAAACATATGTCAGTCCAGAAGAGGCTATCGCCCACTGAACTTGATCATTTCAATGGAAGCTAACGACCGCAGATTCTCTGGCCCCTGGGAGTCCGTCGAGAAAGCACAAGAGTGGATCCAAAACATCAAAGACGGCCCACGCAGCTTCATGTATACAATCAGGCCCAAACGCCAACTCGACGAAGACCATGATGGAGGCGAAATGATAGTCGGGGTCATTGGGCTCAATCGATGGGATCAAGTGCACTTCATGTACGATCCCAAAGTTGCCAGCAGAGGATATGCGACAGAGGCACTCACAGCCTTCTTGGTCGCTCTTTTTGAGCTACAGCCCAAGCGGTTATCGATAGGAACTTTGGTTGGGTCAGACAATGCTGCTAGTATCAACGTTTTGGAGAAGTGTGGTTTTGTTCCTGATGTACCTCAGACATTAAGGTACGAGCCGCAGAGCGCAGAGATATCAGAGGAGGAAGAGCTGAATGCCTTGCAAGGTATTGGGTATGTACCGACTGGTGATAGCTATAGCTTGTTCTTCATATATCCAAAGCCAGGTCTAGCAGAGTAGGTTCAATGCATAGAACATCCAGTCCCATAAAATGACAATACTTGTTGATTCTTAGTCCAACAATACAGAGATATCACGAAACCTGTTTGTCTTTCCAGAAAAAAGCAGGACTCTTTCTCACAATAGCAACTGAAACTTATATAAACACAGATTGACTTCAGTCAGGGCTAGAAACTTGCTCGCTTGCTACAAATCCAATAGAACACTAGTAGGCACAACTATTTACCACCAGCAGCCTCCTTGAACGCAGCAATATCAGCCTTAAGACCAGCCATAACCTCCTTACCCTCCTTTCCAGCCACAGCGCCCATCTTGCCATACGCCTTCATCTGATCAGCATCCGCATGGTAATGTGGCCACACAGTGTTGATATATGTCGCCAACTTCAAGGCTGGGCGCTCAATCTTGCGGATCAAATCCTGGTAGGTGGTCTCAAGTTCAGGCGAGTATATGCCAGTCTCGGTGGGCACTGGGAGTGGGCCGACAGGGGCATCGTATTTGCCGTTGTATTTTGGTGGTCCGGGGGGAACCTGTAGACATTGGGTGGTTAGCAAGTGAGTATGTAGGGAGAATTAGAGGGATGTGTCTTACATATTTGCTGTTATGCTCGTTTCCGGGCGAGGTGTCGTTACCGTAGGTAGCGAATGGCGGGAATGTGAGACCAGCATCGTCGACTTTATAGGCGCCGGGGAAGTTTACGCCCTCAGGGGTGGCGGTGCCGCTGCCGGTGATCTCGAGGTTGAAGCAATGGGGATAGATTTGGATTTGGCCGCGGAGACCGTTGCTCTTGAGCTCTTTCATGTTTCCGTGCATGGCGATGAGCTCGGTGCGAAGGATGTATGTGCCTGCCTTGATGTCGCTGGGGAGCTTGAATGAGAAGCTGTCGTAGTGATCTGAAGCATCTTCGTTTGCCCACCGATCTAGGAGACGTTAGTCACTGTCTTCATACTCTCTGGTACGAGTGGGTGATCTTACCCTTCTCCTTGTTAAAGCCGTATTCGTAGATCTTGAAGAACTTGACGTCCTGTGGCTTAGTCTCGGGGCTGTCGATGCGTCCTAGATACGCAAGAGCTGGGCCATTGTGCATACGGGTGATGGGGGTCCAGTATGTGGCGACCTCAGCACCAGCACGAGCTGGGGCCTTTAGTGCTGGGTATTTGCCATTCTCACGGCCTGTTGTTCTATTAGCCCCGAGTCGCGATACAATTTCGAGTACTTACAAGCAAGGCTAGGATCCGAGAAGTTGGTGATAGGGTTGAATGTGGCGCCCATAGCATCATGAGACCACTCAATACGTCTGACTGGTCTTATGAGAGGATCGATTCTGGAATCATATGGATGGTAGCTGTAAATTGTTAGTGAAGCTCTCGGAGACATTCCCTACTGTGAGCTTACATATTGCCATCGATGAGAATATGTCTGATTCCAGTATGGGCGACTGCTGCGCCAGCAAACAACAAGACACTGAGGATCGCCATTTTTTGAAAGAAAGCTTGCGGTTAGAAGAGATGTTCAAACTGCTTGGCCGATGAAGGACTTTAAAGGCAATGAGATGACTTCTAACGCGTAGTTACGAGGACCAGGACCTTTAGTGTCCTAGTCAAAAGGCCTATTATAGCTATAGCACTAATTAATCTATACATCGAGTTTTCATCTCGATTCATGGAATAAGATCGGAATATTCTCTTGTATTGCCCGATCCAATTTAGTTCGGTTAATGAATAGGACTTAGCGAATCATCGGCTCGCCGCAAAGAAGCCGTGTACGATAACTGATGAATGAGAGATCTCCTTTTATTAGATGTAGTTAGTCGTTGAATCAATAGTCGGCAATCGGACGTTTCGAAATAAGGCAATCTATTTGACAGGTTCGTGACCAGGTCGAAAGGAATTAGCCACAGATACATTCGTTGAATTGAATAGGATGGTGTTAGAATATCCTGTTAGCATTTATGTAGCTTTTGAAAATCAGAATCGTGATCAATGACCTCCGCAGGAGTGTCGCGTCGCGTTTTGTTTATCGGATACATACTCAAATTTTGGATATGGCTGAGACTTTGGGAATGGCTACAGAAAGTACTGACAGGGCTTACACAGTCTTGTTAACTGTTTGAGCTGAGACAGAAATTGTCAAGAGCGTTAGCTTACTAGAACAATGAAATCTTGATGTTATGGGAAAGAAGGAGAACATTTGAAGCGAAGCACACGACTGAAGACTGCAGATGCACCAGATATGCGTCTAGCCTCTTCTGGCTAGCGCCATCTGCATTTCACTTCATCAGCAACCAGCTTGAGGTCCAAAATTTGATGAACATTCGTCTGGCTTCAAAGTCTTCCCACAGCTCCCATCCTATAGCCTAAGCCTCCTTCATTACCAACACAAACATGGCATCTCCAGAAATAGTCACAGACGCCGACCTCGCCACTGTCCTCGAAACCATTGATATCCTCCGCGAACAAGCTCTCAACCTCCTTGAGCTCCAAGAATCCACGCTCCGCGACCTGCGCAATGGCGCCGACGCGACAGGATCCACCACACCCTCTGAAGATGAGATGCGCTACATCAAGGACCAACAAGCGCTATTCGGTCGAGCAGGACAAGTCCGTACTCTATACCGAAACGCGGTGATGAGCACGCGCTCTACCAAACAGACAACGTCAGATGCGCGCGCAGAAGTCGATCGGCTACATTTGCAGTTGCAGAACCTCATCTACGAGCAGCGACATTTGACAGGCGAGATTGCGGCGTGCGAGGGATACAAGTAAGTGGCATTAATAAGTTGCTAGTGTGCGCAATGATGCTAATGCAGAAACAGACACAAGTACACGAACCTTCCACTCATTCCAGTTGAGGATTTCATTTCGATGTTTCCGGACAAGAGCGACCTTTCAGAGCACGATCTGATGATACAGCGCATTGAGCATGAATATGCAGAACGACAAGCGCTTGAGGAGAAGCGCCAAGGACTGCTGAAGCGCAAGCAGGGTCTGATCGCAGAGAACAATAGAAGAAAGGAGGACTTGGCAAACTTGGATAAGGACCTAGAGAAGTTCATCGAGGCTGCGGATCCAATTATCAAGACCTTCGAGAAGGAATATTAGCGCTGGTCAAGTCACATATCGAGCATTTAGCAAGGCGTTGGGTCATAAGGATTATATTTATCTACTCGTGCAATCGGATATAGGTCAAAGAGCATCCCGTCATGTTTTCCTCGCCATCCCAATGCTTCCCATCCGAACTCAGCCAAACATTCCATCATCCTGTATCGCTCAACCACTGACCGCATGCGCAAACACTTTCGCAGCCAAATCACTCAGTAATCTCGCCTTATCTGCTTGCGGTAGCTCGCGAAACACATCATACACACTCTTTCCCTTCGTATCTCTTATAGCGCCCAGCCGATTTCCCGCAACCGCACCAGCAACAGCGCCAGGGAAGTTCGCCATAATGAAACCCAACGCGCCACCACTCAACCCACCCACCAAGCTCCAAAACTTGCCTGTCGGACTAGCGCTCTCCCCCTCCGCCAACCCCTCCTCCCTCAACATCTCCTCAAACGCACTCCCAAACTGATCCTGCTCCCTCTTCTCCCGTTCCTCCGCGCCCTGCTGTCCACCAAACCAGCTCCCCCAATTGAAACCCCCTGGCATACCACCGGGTCGCGGTATCTCTTCATCGGGATCGTCATCATCGGCGGCGGTGCTAGCGGTAGAAGAGTATCCATGGAAACGTCGCGCATCGTCATAGTCACGACGTCTGGTTGCGTCAGCGAGCGTGTAGTAGGCGTCGTTGACTTGTTGGAAGCGTTTGGTGCGAGCGGGGCGTTCGGGGGAGTCTGAGGGGACGCGGTCGGGGTGGGTTTTTAGGGCGGCTTTTTTGTAGGCTTCGCGGATTTGCGCTTGGGTTGCGGTGGCTTGGAGACCGAGGACGCTGTAATAGTCCGGGGGAGTGCCTGGGAAGAATTAGTTTATGGAATGTGGTTGCGCGGGTAGGGAAACTTACTGCTTGACATGGCGGTGGTGGTGGCGGGGTGAAGGGTTTGTGTGAGATGTTTTGGACGGTAGGAAGAGAAGACGATCGACGGCTTGAAAGGTGGTTTGTCAGGTAGATGCAGAGAGTGCTGATCGGTATGTCTCTTGTGGAATAGGATGCTTGAGATGTTGACAGAATGACAGCCTGGAGGCTAGAACAAGTAGGCGGCTGGTTGCATGTACGTCATCAGCAGGGATCATGCGCGGTATGATTGGTCAGTTAGGAAATCTTCTAGCCTTGAGCTCAGCCTTATGACAAGAGTGAATGGCAAACAGTTTTGGGTAACTTTGATGTTTTCTGAGTATGGCACCATTTTGTAGCCCACCTGTTGCTGTCTACGGAATGCCAAGTGAAAGTATTGGTGACTTCAGGGATAAGTTGTCGCTTGCGCGCACAATTATACAACCAGGTATACTTCAGAACTATCGGGAAGTTATGGCTAGATGGCTACACCTTACACTGCCCCAATTGTCAAACCAAAGAAATCACCTCCCCTTAAAACGGTGACGACCATTCTGAAGATTTAAGATTGGTACTGCATACTTCTAACTATGCCTCTTCGCCTTCAAAATAAGAGAGCCGTTTGGATGGATCCCATTCGATTACGATAGCTGCTGTCCCTTGAGAGTATGCCAACCCGTGCAACCTAGATATGGCTATGCAGATCAAATTCACGCTTTATCTGCCGACAACCAGATGGGAGCGCACACGTTGCTTCTATGACCGCTTCTGTCGATACAGCCAAGCTCTTGTTAGTACCCCGTATCAGGTATCAACGAGAAGAGGTCCATCCTTGGGCGTTGGATCGCCCAGCTCATAGAGTGCTTACAATACTTGGGACCTTAGGTTCACAAGCCATGTATGATAGTTACAATCTTCTACGCAGACATGGATGAGTATTCGTTGGCCGACTGCTTGTGAAAAGTCGAATATGTTGTTTCTGGATTAAATGCTGATAGATATATTTTACTCTAACCTTTAGCTCGTGCCATTTTGCTGACCATTAGTCAGTCCTGCTTCTTCATCATGTAATATCGCCGAGCCAACGCTGTGGAACTTTTCTCGATGAGGCGATGATTGCTCAGAGCCCGCGGCTGTTGGCCCAGTATAGTCCGATTGGAAGGTATTTAAGTGAGCCGTTCGGCCGCCAGTAGTTTGTTTTGTAGTCATTCCGTGAACGCCCAGCTTCTTGAGTATCGTTGAGAAGCTAGATTTGAGAGCCGGGCTGGATACAGCAAAAATGCCCACATAGAGCTCACCCAACCCTAGTAAAGCAAGAGTGACTGTGTCTCGAGTGGGATCCTTGGTCTTTAGGATCTTTGGGAGGACTACCAGCCGGATGATAGCCACACTGCTAGCCAAAAGTCCCAGTGACATAAGAACCATCACTATAACTTTTTCGAACCAGTGTCGGCGTATTTTATAGATGAAGGTCAAAGGCATGAGCGATAAAAGAGTATCAGTCGCTATGAAGAAACCTATAGAAAGACTTAGCATGAGGTTAAAGATAAGGTAGATGTTATAGCAAACCAGAGTTGAACTGTGCTACTTGCGCATTGACGGTTCCTGGCCGGCAAGCTGATCCAGGCTGTTCTGGATTCCAAAAGGTACTAAGCGGACGGCATTGGGTGAGCTCTACAGCAAGGTTTGATATGGCAAACCCAACCAGAACGGCCATGAGGAAGTACAAGAACCATCTCCAGTACTTGTTGTCCCTGAGTCTCAGAAGGGTCAAGGACGCAGAAAGCTTTGTTGAAGTGACGGCCCAGATTAATATAATCTGAAGCGCAAAGTTGAACTTGAAGATATCAGCAATCTTTTCGGGTTTTGTTGCCAGTTCCATCATGGATTTGCCATAACCAAGTGCATATGTGTAGATTACAAGACCGTACATGGTGATTCCCATGGACTACGTGCCATTAGTATTGGCGTTGTTTATAGTTGAAACGGAGTAAGAGTTATGCTAACCACTGCGGCTATGAGAAAGTAATCGTCCCACCATAGTCTCCGACTTCTTATTCGAATATAAGTACGCCACCCGAAGATTGACGTTGACAAACTGAAAAGTGATGTACTGATTGCTATCAATTGAGGACCTCGACTGGGGGGTATCGCTGGGGCGTGAGCTGAAGATGCATCCATAGATGCCATCTCAAGGGAACTTCCGTAGATGAAACCTCGCGGCTTTCAGGTAGATGCGGTTCTGCTCTATGGGGATATAGAATTGACCTCTCCAAGCTGAGAGTTGGATGGTAGAATTTACTTGAGAAGTTGCAGTATGAGTGAACGTAAAATCTGGGCATCATAGCGAATACTACCATGCCATACGGATCTGCTTTGGTAGCTAAATGGATCTAAATTCGGGGGCAATCCATTGATTTGTTCACCACGTGTATCAATGGACGGCACGCGCGGAAGCGATGAATCCTTGACCCACCAAGATTCTGAAGATTGTAAGCATTGAAACCCGGAGAAAGGGCAAATATTGTGCGACTTCCTATCAATTTCACAAATCTTGCTTGTGTTTTCTTGACGAGAAGAAATTCATTGAGCAGGTAGATTGATAATTTGCTTTGGCCGGAGGCGGACCGTGATATCCATGATCATCAATTGGAAGATCATATCATAAGGGGCGGATAAGTGTGAAGTTCATGGGACCGATCCCAGTGGCTTTCACTAGCAGTTGAGATATCACATCGGAGTTGCTTCCGTGCCTCAGGGGCCAGGACCGAAGCTGTCCGATTTCCATCGGAAAGTGTTCAGCTGGGAAAGGTGTTTTTTGGAGAAAGACTTTGTTCTTAAGTTTTATGCATGATGGCATCTTCACGAGTGCAACAAGCCAAAGGGTTCATTCCATCACTCACAGTGATTGGCTGTTACGCTCCCTGATTTTTCTCATGTTCTTCATTGTTCTCGTGTAATTTAGGTGTTGATCGCTTTGCCAGTTCCATTCAGACGCTATTCCAAGCTCTCCAACAAGCTCAATCCTTCCGAGTCAACTCATGAAGCATTTCTCGTGTCGCACTGATGCTTTTCTCCGAATCTGAGTACAAGGCAGCAATGAGGCTTGAATCGATGGATGGAAATTCTCGCTGAAGTGTAGCTTGATTGACATCGTCTTCTGTCTGTGGTGCGGAGGCTTCGAAGGATTGAAGGTATTCTATCTGCTCCGATCGTTCCTGACCCTGAGGTAGGAGATCAGCGTCAGCGCGCTGTTGTTGCTGAGAAGTGTTTGTGTTTTGCTGCGACATTCTGAATGCGGTGGGCGATGGAAGTGCTATAAAAGTTGTTTTTCGTCGGTCGGGAGGTTGTTGGAGGTTGGAGGTTGGAGATCAGATCTTGAAGTAACGACCAATTCCGCCCGTCACCGAACAAACAGGCATTCTCATTGGCAGGGGCAAAGGTAGAGGCGCGTCGTTTCTGGAACTTGGAAGTTTCCCAGGGCAGATCATATGCAGCTACAACCTGTTAGCAGTGGGGTTCGCGGTCCGATGCTTCACCTTCTCTTTCAGACACAGCACTTCACCTTGGTGACTGGACAGCGATTACTCTGCTTTGAGAGTCTCTGAGTTTTTCACAAGTTATGCAGCAAATCTGGGAATTATTTTGAGAAGAAGGAAATGTCATTGTAGGTCTGCTAAAGCAAAAGTTACGCTGCAATGCAGCAGTTCTAGAGGTCAGCATATGCATCTTTTGAGTGGGAAGGAATGATGGCCGAACCTCTTAGAATTCAAGCGCTGCGAGAGCCGCCAGAAGATCCTCAGTCGGGTCGACTTGAGTGGTCAACTGACCAAAAGCGTTAATCAGATCATCGACATCTATATTTGGCTGCTCTGCATGTGCTCTCCTGAGGTCTTCGATGACTTCCTCAGCAGTGTGACTGTGCTGCAGAAGTGCATGATCATAATAGAAGATCCGGTTTGCAACACTGGATCCGCTGGGACCATTGATTCGCTGCGCATACCGCATTTTTTCCATACCGATGACTTCGTTTTTCAACATGCGCAAGGCTAAGTCACCATTAATCTTGTCTGAGATTTCGAGCTGGTGAGCGGCAGCATATGAGCTGATTAGCATTTGCAGATTAGCGAAACGAGCATGGAGTTCGGCATCTCCAAGTCGCTTACCCTTGAGCAGATCCCAATCGGTCATCGGAGGATAAATAGTTGAATTCGACGGGTGGATGAATAAAGAATGCGTACAACCATACTGGGGAAGGTTCAACATGGCTGGAACATCATCCTCGTGATAGTCGAGGTCGCCCGGCATCTTAAGAAGGACAAACTCGATGTCTAGGCTTCCCACAATATCTAGCAAACGTTTGAAGTCTCCGAGGAAGGCCTGCCAACCTGCAAATCCTTGGTCGAACAGCAAAATCTCTTCACCGGAATTGCGAGAAAAGTAGTCTTGCAATATGGTGCAGCCTGGATTGTCAAGATACACTGGTTCGTTAGGCACTATACCAGCGTGCCCGATTACCATGATACCTGCCACAACTCCAAGGAAAGATGTTGCAAACTTCATGGCTTCCTCCATCCTAGCGCGATGGGCTAGAGGAGAACTTCCCATATGAACCAGAATGCGATTAGTGACGCCACTTCGGAGCACTGGGCCACCATGGTGAATTATCTCCAAGGGATTCTTGCCGCCTTGGCTGTCGTGCTGGAGAAGAAGAGAAAGTTCAATTTCCAGTGTCATTCTTGCGGTAATTCGAAGTCTGTGTTGGAGGTCTTTGTCTGGAAATGCAGGCCAGTATGAACTTAATTGATCTTGAAATATTTGTTTATGGTTATATTCGCCATATCTGGCTGTGGTGCATATGTACACTGGGTATATAAGAAAGAACAAAGGATTGATAAACGAGGCGCTCTTTGACATCGATTTCACAATGGGCTTGTTATGAAAGAGAACCTCTCTGCATTGGTCTTTGTTTGAGTGACCACTTTTGCCGGTCGTTTAGTCAACAACCAGCCGAGTAACTGTATCCTACCTAACGCAGGCGGTGAGCTTAAAGTACTACCTCATGGGCAGCAGCAACCAAGTACTTAAGGTATATAAGCAGGGACCGGAAGAAAATCATACTCATACTAGTGTTGACAACGCGGAAAGTACAATGTTTATTGCCATAGCAATCATTTGAGAATAAAGATCAATCCGTTCAGGACACTCACGGGAAGTCGCAGCAAGAGTGTTGTCATCGAATCACTTTTAGCTTTTGGACTTTATGGTAGACGTAGCACTGTAATCACGTTCATCAGATAAGGTATTCAAAGATCATATAAATAGATCTGAATTGCTATTAAGTGGCAGCGACCTTAGTTTATAAACAGCGAATTCACCTCTTCCATAGATTTTCCTATCAAAAAAGGGACAGTCACCCTTCATACTTTTGCATATAGACTTTAAGCAAATAACATTCAATGAAGTTCTGGTAATTTGTATCGCGGACCCCAAACACTAATTTCCTAGACTATGCTCCGCTTACGAGAACTCAAAGTGCACAATCTCGCGATATCCTTGAAGTGCTCTTTCATGCTTGGGAACCTCAATTCGGAAGAAAACTTCAGCAAGCCATTGGCCAAGAGGGCCGATCTGTGCTGGTGTAATTTCAGTATCGAACCATTCAGCACGATGCCCACTTTCTCGCAGTCCTTGAAGGAAAAGAGTCAGATCAGCTCCGATGACTTTGCGACCAAACATTTCCTCAAACACATCCTGCAATCCAGTAGGTCGCCACTCAATCTCCTGGAGGTCTGACAAATGCTGCCCGGGCCGCAACCATTGCGTGCATACGAGATGGTAGACAGATTCGTTTCGTGGATAGCCATGAGACACCCAGAGAAAGAAGGCGTGTTCGCGAACTGCGTAGGCAGAGCCTAAGGAGATATCGTAGTTGCCTTGTGGACGATAGCCTGTAAGAAAGTTGCGGCAATCGTAGTACAAGAATGGAGCCATGGCAGTCTCTCTGTCATGAGGTGCGACGCGCTGTCCAATACCGGTCAAGAGCCGAGCGATGGTTTTGTGTAGATCGCTAAACTTGATACCGACAAGTTTACGAAGTAAGCTGGCTGGGAAAGGAATAGCAACGTCGCTGGGGCACTCTGCTCGGCATAGGGGGCAGCTGAAAGGCTTTGCCCGGCGCTGCTTTTCAGGCTGCCATTCTGCGATGCAATCTGAGCAGAAGATAGCACGTCTGCAGCAAGGGAGTTGTCGCGGATTTGTGATTTGGTCGCAGCAAATTGGGCAAGTATCTACCCCAGTCCTCTGTCGAGCTGCAGGAGGTCCACTCATGTTGAAATTGCTCGCAGAGGATGGTCCTGTCGTGCTGTTTTCGTCGTGTGCGGCGTTTGTAGGTTTGTTTGAATACGAGTGCTGTTGTACGTTTACAAAATATCTCATTCGCGATTGGTGAAGTCCTATATGTAGAATCAGGGAATACACGCAGTGACATTGTACTCGCCACTATATTCGTATCTGAGGTGAACAATGGCATTGTGAACATATTGGTGATTTCTTTTGTGTTGTCACAAAGACATCAAGGTCGACACCTTGTCTTTATAGTTTCTTTGTTTCTTCAAATCCTGTGGTCAAAGGTGTCAGTGAAAATCAGATAAAGGCGATCGACCTTTGGGCGCCAAAGATATGTAATATAGTACCTTTGCTGTGAAGCCAGTGGAACGACTATAACATCAAAAATCTTACCACTTGATGCGACTGAATGATTGGCAGTTTTCATGTGTGCCATCGCTAGCTGACGCCAACTGGTGTGTGCTGCTGATTCGATCAAATAGAGAACTTAAATTCGAGATCGAGCCTGATTGTCAGCCTGTGATATTGTGACAACTGCACGGCCCCAAGCTTTCCGATTGTGCATATCGTTCATTGCAGTCGAAATAGAGGCCAGTCCTTGGTAGGGCGTGTTGTAAACGACGGGTCTTATTAGTCCAGTGTCAACCATATCATCGAAATCTTTCCATATCTTTGCAGTCTCTGCAGGTTTCTGTCGACCATGTTCTCCGAATCTCTGCAGTCACATTAGCACGTCGATATAGAATCTCTACTAGGTCAACTTACGTATCCGACTACTCCGGCTCCTTTGAGAAGGATACGGTTGACTTTGAGTGATTCCATGTCACCGCCTCGACCAGCAAAGCCGACTATCACGACGGTGCCACCAAACTTGCAACATCTTAGCGAGCTTTCGACCATTCCAACCGCATCATACACCATAGAGACGCCACTTCCTGTAATTTTCAACACAGTGGACTCCCATTTTGGTTCATGATATGACACACACGCATCAACACCAATCGACTTGAGCATTTGTGCTTTTTCCGTGTCACCTGCTAAAGCGACAACTTTTGCGCCCAAAATCTTTGCAATCTGGCATGCAATTACGCCGAGTCCACCTGAAGCACCAGTCACCAACACCCAGTCGCCTTTGCGTATTTTGCCTGCTCTATAAAAGCAGCCAAGACTGATTGCGCCGCTGGCACCCACAGCGCAAGCTTCAGCGTTGGTCCAACTCTTCGGTACGCGTCTCACACCACCCGGTCCATTACTCACATCAAGAGCGATGAATTCTGCAAACGCTCCAAAGTACGAGCCATAGACGTTGTCGCCTTGTTGGTACTCAAATCCTGCAGGTGCGCGTACCACTACTCCAGCAAAGTCCATACCTAGAATGAAGGGTGGTTTAGCATGGCGTCTATTGTTCTGATGTTTTCCTTGAGCATAAAGTATGTCGACGTGAGTGGGAGATACGTGAGTTACTCGTATCAACAGCGTGGTGGCATTCACGGTAGGAAGTGGAACCGAGGAGACTGCGAGTGAGTTCAAAGACGTGACAAAGGCCGGAATGTGAATGGCTTGCATGCTTTTGGGAAACGCCATGATGTTCAGCGTGCGTGATACTCATCAGATTGGTGTTTTGAGATGAATACAAACCTTCATGCAAGATGGCATTGGAAGCTGCAATGGAAGCCGAGGTTGCGTTGGGGCTATCGATAAGCGGGAGGCCAGGAATCAAGGACGATTCTAGTGAATTTAGCCTTTTAGTATGATTGTATTCAGTTTTGATTTCTATTGTTGTAGAGGTTTATTTTTCATCTCAAACGGTTCAAGTTTGAATTGCGATGAAATTCCAAGAATTGTGGTTGGAGAAAAGGGTAGAGATCCTTCCTTCGATTTTGAGATCAATTGCTTGGATTTTTTGATTATCAGAGTTTCAATATTTGTCAAACTTCAATACATTACGATTTCTAGGTATATGATATACCATGTTCAAAATCCAGAACTAATCACTATAAAAAGCACACGGTAAATCTGTAGAAGGATGTATTTTCAGATATCACATTATCACTTCATATCGGTACGTATAAGCGCGATATAAAGATTGACTTATTAGACGTCTCAATGTTACTTCATCGATTAAAGCGGAATTTTACAAGAGCCTATTTGAATTGATGCAAGATGAGAACTACACGCCTGTTTTACTATACCACCTTTCTCTCATAGTAAGCAACCTGTTCAGGCCGAAGTGTTCAATAGGACTGATTTAACCATTTTAAATAATTGGTTTTTAGCTTATTAGATCTCCAAACTCAAGCCGCATAGCTGGGCAGGATACAACAACATCGCTTTGAAACCACGATCTGATGACTGCTGTTCCAAATACGCGCAAATCACTCGACACTGCTTTTTGGCTGGTTGTTTGATCCACCATTGATTGATTCGAGAGAAGTGGGCACACCAGTAACATAGGATCAACAAGGCGTGACGATCCAATGCCTCCAGAAGTTGAACAAAAGATAGAGGCAACTTTTCGATCATGGCTACAAAGCCACCTATACTTTGTTGATGCCCGTTCCACCTTGAGAGTAGCGTAAGCTCCCGGAGTGGGCCTTCAAAAGGATGTTCTTGTAGCTCATCGAGTATCAGATTGTCCCTCTCAGACGATTCGAAATACCCGTTAAGCTCATACATCCACCGCGGAACGTCGTGGGTTGATGATCCGTTGAGTTGTCTCCAATGATCACATGCTCGAAAAGCAAATCCCCAAACGTCTCTTTCCCTTGAGGTTTCAATGGTTGTAAGATAACCGAGCATATCTGGTCCCTTCACTGTCTTTACCCAACTGATATCTGGAATCAGAGTGTCGTTCATGTTCAGGTGCTGTGACGCATTGAAGAATGTAAGCATGTCTACGAGAAAGCAAGTGCCAAAGAGCTGGTCTGCATTCTCTTGAGAGGCTCTGTTCAATTCGCATCCATAGCCACGTAAGAATTCCCCGTAGTGAATACTTGCAGCTAACGAGTATTGGCTCTCAAATGGATAGAGATAGGCCAAATGAGTGGCTGAAAAGGTGAGTATGGCATGAAGGAGAAAAGGTGCCTCTAGTCCAAGCTTAATGCCTTTTTCTTGCATCATCTGCTGCACTGGAGGTGAGCCTATGCAGGGTACCGAAACCTCGTGCCAATGATCTATGAGCTCAAATGTGTGGTGTAATTGATATCCAGAATCAGTGTGATATGCGGTAGCAGACTGTTGGAGAAGTGTCAAGACCGCCGCTTTCTCTTCTTCTCTACCACTCGTAGCACATGCAGGGCCCAAGACAACCTTTTGTGCTTGCTTTGCCTGATTTGCTGGAACAATTGTGTAATTGCAATCTGAGTTTCTATATTGGCACTGCCCACACTGGGGCCGCTTTTCATCGCACTTCGCAAGTTAATCTCGACCTGCTGAAATTCGAAAATAGGGAAACCATACCTTCAATCGCCGTTGTTTGCAGCTGTTGCACCCATTTCTAGACTTCTGGTGGCGTCTCCGAGTGCGACTTTTATTGTTACTGTTCAATTCAGTCGATCTGGCGATGGTATTGATAACCCATGTATATTGCTCGTTTCCTGCCATGACTCTGGATAGCCGCCAGCGATCAAATGATGTGGTAATGAAGGCATATCAGGTTATAGAGATGGTTCGCAGTTTGGATGATGCTGCGATTTGATACCGTAGACAGGTACTTACCCCAATTTGGGGCTATCCGAATGCTCCAGTGGGGTCAGTTAGTATCATGTATAAAGTCACTGGTAGTTGAGAAGTACACAATATCAGGCGATGGAATTCTCACTCTTTACGCTGTTCAAAAAGAAACTTAGCTCGCTTTGCTCTTTGCCCTGCGTTTCTGCTTTATCCTCGCCGACGCTGGAACACTTTGCTTTCTGGTGAGTTGACATGAACAATTGCATATGTCAGGCCCAATTCTTAATCCGGCTCTTCGGGTTTTCCAGTCTTTCAAGTGATTCAAGATGAGATTTATAATCAAATCCCAAGTCGGACTCTTTCTAAGACCGAATAAACAAATGTTTACGAATCTACGCTCACAGTTGCTTGGTATATGAAGCCAGAATAATTCCTGAACAAGGCATTCTCTAGAATACGGTCCTAAAGAGGAATAACGCGATCTGCGAGATCGTGCCTCGAGCGGCAGGGCATTGAATACGGTCCTGATTTAGCTAAGCGTATATCTAAAGCTCCCATCAGGCTGAGTTTCCACTTTTCATTGGCAAGCAATACTACTTGTATGAAATTGGTAAGTTGAAGACGAGAGAAAATTGTTGTATAAAGTCTGAGCGAAGTCAACGCTCTTCTGTTCATAGTTATCAAACCATCTCAATATTCATTCAATCCCGCTCTATCACAAGACTTCTTTAGTTGTTCGACGCATAATCACTTCTCTTCAGGTCAAGCATATATTTAACAGAATGGCTACCACTCTGCAATATCAACTTACCAAGAAAGGTGGCCCATTCAACCTCGTCAAAGTTCCAAAAGCTGCCCCAGACAGCAAGCAAGTTGCTATTCGCATGAAGGCTGTTGCTCTCAATCCCTTGGACTGGAAACAATTGGACACTGGCCTCATGATCACTAAATGGCCAACTGTACTCGGTTATGATGGCTCAGGTATCGTTGAGGCAGTCGGCGCGGATGTAACCAAGTTCAAGGCAGGAGATGAAGTATTCGCAAACTTTCGATCTGATCATTCTGAAGTCAAGGAACAGGCTGCGTTCCAAGAGGTTGCAATAATTCCCGAGCAACATATCTCATTGAAACCAAAAAAGTTGTCTTTCGAGGAAGCCGCCTCTTTGCCGTAAGTGACGTCTCCCTCTAGTTAAGGTCACTGGCTAATATGAGCTTTCAGAGTTGGATACGTTACTGCCGCCAATGCAGTGTTCTGTGTCTTGAAAGTCCCTCTGCCTTTCGTGGCAGAAATGAAGCACATGAAATGTCCACATGAGTACAAGTCCATTTTAGTTCTTGGTGGTAGTTCATCTGTGGGAGCTTCTGTCATTCAGTTGCTGCGTCTTAGTCTGCCAGCTGTCACGATCATTACCACCAGTTCTCCAGCTCACAATGACAGACTCAAGGAACTTGGAGCCACCACAGTACTCAGCTACAAAGATCTCAGCCTCATCAGCGACATCAAAGGAGCAACACCAGACGGAAGGGGTGTTGATGCTATCATCGATACAGTAGCCAGCGCCGCGTCGCAGACTGACATTTTCGAGTCATTTAGCCAAGAAGGGCCAAAGATATATGGTGAAGTGGCCACAGAATTTTCAGGTCAGATTTCGCCGCCAGAAGGTGTGACTAGAAACATCATCATGGCTGCCGACATCTTTGGTACTCCAGGTGGAGGCGAGGTTTTATACGCTCTGGGCCAATTGATTGAAGATGGGAAGTTTGTGGTGCCTGTGAAAGTGGAAGTTGTCGGATACGGGTTCGACGCTATCGGTTTGGGAGTTGAGAAACTCAGAGCTGGTGTAAGCGGCACAAAGCTGGTTGTTAGCCTTTAAGACTGCTTGACTCGAGTTCGAGCCCTGACAAGTAAACATATTCTTGTGGAAAGTCTAGAAATAGCCAGCAATAAGAATATAATTGGGTTCTCAGACAAGCTTTTCCTTCGCTGCTTACCATCATTTGTAATTTGACCAGAGGAGCTTGAGTTTGAGTAGTTTGATCACCTTGAGCAAATTTTGTCCTCGAGTAGGTTAGATTCACGTGAATAATGTAGTAGATGCAGAAGCCTTAATGCATCCATGGCTTGGTCCAGATATTCCATGGATCTGCTTCTACGTCAACGCTTTATATAACTTACAGCAGTATGAGTAGTGTCAGTGCAGCGTTTTATAATGTTCCGATTGGATGTTCTTGCTGTGATTGGAGCTGTTGAAATGTGGATGGATAGGCTCATATATTGGATGGTTGTTTATAGCCTTGCCCGACAAGGCCGACGCCTTTGGCATCTGAAACTGTGTATAAATCTGGGAGCTAATCAATTAATGAACAAGGATTCGTAAAAAGTAATCCTACCAGGTTAAGCTCAAATACATCATACCTCGTAGCAGTCGTGCTTTTTCTTAGCTTCCTGAACATTGTGAACTTTCAGTTGTATTTGCATGAGTCTTTTGGGACATCCGGCGGTATAACAGGTACCCTTTAATTTTGAGTCCATCAAATTATTTTTCTTGGTAATCAATGATGAATCTTTCATCTCAGCGCCTCACCAACCAAAACTCGACTGGATTCACAGTTGTCAACGGGCAAATCTTTACTCCTGGATTAGCAGTAGTGGATGCGGTAAGTCTCTATGAGCTGCCTGGAGTGGTGGGATCTCGCTGACCTGAATGATATAGCCTCAACCATTTACGCCTCTGGGCGGAGGTTAGTGATATCAAACTAGAACATGAACGTTAGCTAAGAACAGTCAAGACTTCTTGCAAGTAGCTATCGATGTCAGTGGAAGCGGCAGACTACCATGGCCGCCGGTCAATGATACCAGAACACCCACATTCTTCCGCAACATCACGCTATTCCTGACAAGTTACGAGACGGGGCATAATTTCACGATATCGAACGCGACCAACGCGACAGGCACACTACCAGATATCGACATACTGAACCAAGAACCAGGAAGCACAGTAAAACATGTCAACTGGCTCTGGCCCTTGGTACAAGACCCACAATTGAGAAGGAAATGTAATGCTGACTATTGAAAGTGTCTCGTAGGCAATGGTCAACGATCATCAGGTAAAGACGCTCGAGGATCGTACAATATATCAATACATCAGCAATATCGCATGAACGGATCAGAGTATTACACGATTTTTGATCTACCGATCAGCGTAACAAACAGCATACCGCAAAACTCATCGCACCCGGGCGACAAACCATATCCTGCACCTACGGCAGATAACAGCGATGGTGGCGGACGTATAGCTTGTGACAGGCTTGAGAATAAAGTGATGGATTGGAATACCATGATGAACTCAACGAGATATCCACAGGTGCAGCCATATATTGGAGGACCCGTTCAGTTGGGGAGCTATGGAAACCCAAACAGCCCAGGCGGCGGCGTTATTGGAAAAAGTCGTGCTGCAAAGGATCGTCCAGCTGTCTTCGTTCAGGCTATCGTTCTGTTGGTCATATTTGGGCTTACAAGCCAGTTGCTGTAGAATAGAGATAATGTGTTAGAGAATTATCACTATGCGGAATAGTCAAGTCACATACAGAAATTTGTTGGCCTGAACTCATCACATGCCGTTGAATTCTGTATGCATGCGATGAACTGTATTGAATGTTCATACCGATGAAATACCATCTGGTTCTCTCAAGTCGAGCCTTCTGGTTTGCATTTCACTGCGTCGTCACTCTTTACTGTTCCGATGCTTGCTGCTTGTTCGTCGCAATACTGCGCCATTCTTACATCTTTGTTGGACAATCCACGCGGATGATGCGTTGTCCAATGGACAGTCAAAGAGCCGTATTTCTAAAAATGGTCAGCAAAATCACCGATGTCTGGTATCAGACCACTTGCAGTAATCATGGTTGGATGATGATTTTCAGATTTGCATCTCACAGCAATGAGGTTATGTAAATCCTGTATGGTTCAATTAGAGTTGAAGTGGAGTTAAAAGTTGGATCATGCTTACGGCCACCTTCGTATACGTCTTGAAGTGATACGTCTTTTTTATTTCAGGCTCATCAACATCGACAAACCAATCTTTCTCGAGTAGCACGCTCATTGCTTCTTTTATCTTGCGCGTGTCTTCGCCCTTCGAGATGATTGAATCGTGTATGACGCTGTTCCCGCCTGGTGCGTTCATGATCGGTAATGCTGAACGTTGAACGTTCTGGGCGACAGTCTTTTTGATACGCAACGGCCAAGCAAGACGACGACCTGCCATCAGAGTAAATTGCTACCTGAGGACAATTGATGGCATTCGAGTAGGATTGATGTTGATAGAAGACGCGATTTCCGTACCTTCCTAGCTTGGCAGCAAGCAAGCCACAATTGGTTTTTTCAGGGGCAAGTTTGTGGCGTTCAAACTTATTTGGTTCCATTCTCTCTCATTCCACGACTCTACGCTTTTTATACTTGTGTACTTCTTCATTAAGATTTGGAATGCTTCAATAACTTCAACTTCAAGTACAAGTATAGCGAATTTTGACTGTATGAAGCACTGCGTTCGAGCCACTGTCAGTAGTAAAATGCTAGATGCAGATACATCAGCATCCCCAATCGATAAGGATCGCTCGAGAAAGTATTCAAAACGTGCTGCTCTTGTACTGCAGCAGACATATAGTCCGAAATGAAAGGCGGTCATGAACACATTACATTGGGTATCATACATGCTATCTCCATTTCATCCCCTAAGCGGCAAAACATGCTGACTCAAAACTTGACTCCTACATAGCGGACATTCAGGTCGCTCTCTTAGCCAATCACCAATACACGTCCAGCAAAATACGTGCCCGCACGTCGTCACACTGGGATCTTTAAGCTCTTCCAGACATAACGTACATTTACGCTGTTGCTTCGTCGGAATCCACTGCATCACGGTGCGATCCTCCAACTTATACCGTGGCCCAGATAATATTGGTGTATGCGTGATCTTTTGCAACCTCGCCGTATCGACTTCTGTTGCGGGCGCTTGACCATCCGTTTCGAATAGTAGTGCGTTGTTGCTACTGTACGCTTGCGGATCTAGACTCACTTCTACGCCATTGCCTACTAGAGCGGTTCCGCCCATTAATGAGCCGGCGTTGGCGACAGTGGGAGCGGCTCCGTGGGAAACTGTGCTATGCATGTGCGTGTAACCTTGGACGGCCATTTGTAGTACTAAAAGTACACCGAGAACTTCATAGCCTACGCGTTGGTCGCTAGGATCAACGCGTCTTGTGAATGTGTAGCGGAGACCCCAGAGGCGTTTACCGAGTTGGTAGTAAGCGCCGGAAAAGTAGAAGATAGCTAGGGAGACGGCGTAAAGAGGGGCGGGGGAGGTTATGGTGTCGATGTTGGCGAGTAGGTATGAGCGGAGTGCCCTTGTATATTTCGACGTGGAAGTTTCGGCTCTTTTGGCCGATGTGCGTAGCGATCGTTCGAGAACTGTTTTTATGCGCCGTCTTAGGCTGGGAAGGACTTTGTTGAGCCCGTAGGGAAAGAGGATGGTGGTGAGGATGTAGCCGGAGCGGCGCGAGACAGTGGGTAGTTTAAGGGTATCATGTTCGACTTGAACGATGTCGCAGTATTCCTCGCCAAGAGTGCGGTTGCCGACGAAGGTGGTAAGACTATGATAGAGTAGATCGGCGAATGTTCTGATCTCGGAAGTATAGTTGTGGGTAAAGCGTGCGCCGTAGACCTTGCGTACAATGTCGGATAGCTGCTCGAGAAGAACGGCTTGGAAGTAAGCATCTTTCTGGTTGGATCGAATGATATCGGGGGATGAGGCGAATGGAAAATGATGGGCAGAATGTGTCGCTGCCATCTTGAAAATGTTGAGAAGATGGTCAGATCAGTGGTTGCGGAACATCTGATGGCGATGGCAGGAAATGTTGTCGCATCCCCATCAGATATGAATGAGACCAAGACAGTGCCTCGGTTTTGAGAGGTGACATCTGATAGGCTCAAGCTGAGAGGCAATTGAAATAGGAGCTAAGCCCGTTCAGCACTAGCGCTTAAACACTCACTACATCTTGAACTTGGAATTTTGAGACAACTCTCTTGCAAGGTCTTTGCCCGACTTACAAAAGAACGATCAAACCTCATTCTAGAGAGTTCCAGCTTGAAACCTCCATGGCCCCAATTTGGGACTTAAGCACCATCATATACGTTGACCAGTACTTGGGCAGGAACTAGACCGGACCACTGCGGACTTCCACTCACCCTCCGAGTCCCGATGCACAGGCACGATAGGTTACTACTCAGCCATATATGTTTCGTTTCACACAGTTCTACGGTTTAACGACCCTGTCATTGAGTTTGCCTTGTGCCTTCGCCTGGTTAATGCTGGGCAAGTGCTGACAAGTAGACTCTATACTGCGGGGGCGCAGCCACATAAATGCTGCGTACCCATGTATCACATCATCTATAAATACCATGTTGTTGGTATATTATCTGTTACTTGACTGCGGATAGGCGCCTAATCTATAAGGTATATCAGAATGATCAAGTGTCTTTTGTACCATGACTTCCGAACGTTTAGTATCGGTTATTGGGATTGACTCACATTAGTATGGCGGCTTCGCGACTCCAAGATCAGTATGAGTTGGTACCAAGACATGAGAGGCTTTCGTTTGAGCGACATCATGACCAAAACAGTTCAGCTGGCTATTCGCAGTCCGAAGAGGTAGAAAATCATCACAATAACATGGAATCAGAGGATGTCGAACGAGACTCGGGGAATAATCCCTTGCCGTCAACGGCCCGAACCTCGCAGGAGAATCTCAAGGGATTACGGCCAGTGTCTTCGACTGCATCCCGACGACAGAGGCTACGATTGCCACTGTACTGGACTGACTGGTGGACATTAGAGGTAGCGGCGGCTATCCTAAGCATTCTCTGTACAGTTGCTATAATCGTCGTGCTCGCGTGGATAAACGGCAAACCCATCGAAAGTTGGCATTGGACTATCCAGCCAAATACAATTGTTTCAATCTTGTCAACAGTCGCAAAGTCCGCACTCCTCTTACCCGTAGCGGAGTGCATATCTCAACAGAAGTGGCAGTACTATCAATCGCAGAGGCCACGGAAACTGGAGAAGCTCGAGATCTTCGATAGAGCTAGTCGTGGACCGTATGGCGCAATACAAATCCTCTTTTCTATCAAAACTTTCGCTGCTATCCTTGGAGCCCTTGTAACACTCACTGCGCTCGGAGTAGATCCTTTTGTGCAGCAAGTCATTGCCTTCCAGCAAGATCAGATCCCACTCGACCACAGTGTTGCTCTTACTTCATACAGTCAGCTGTATGACACCGGTCGATCAGGCTCGGGTGGGGTTGCTCCCGCGGAAGTCTTTCCAACAACCAACAATTCGCCAGTAGAGCTTCAAGCTGGATTCTACGCCGGCCTCTACGCCACACCTCTCAAGGTTGTACCTACGTGTAGTACACCAACTTGCGACTGGGACCCATACATGAGTCTTGGTCTATGCAGCAAATGCAATGATGTCAGCAGCTCAACAAAACAAACATGTACGCAGACTTCTGGTATGAACACGGGCTGGACGTGCAACTTCACGACACCGGCGAACTATAAATTGAACGCTACAGCATTATCGGCTCCTCACAATACAAAAGCAACGCTCTTCAACAGTGTAGCATATAGTTCTGTGAATCTGGGCAAGAACGGCCTTCCGGCTCTTTTAAACCAACTCATCCTCTTCGCGGCTGTCAGCATTCCAGCTGTGAACTATGAGACACCTCCCGGAAAGAATGCCAAGGTCTATGAATGCGCCCTCAACTTCTGCGGTAAGACGTACACCGGCGTCAACGTCCGCAACGGTACCTACACAGAGCCGCCACCTACCGAGTGGGACTTTACCTCTCAGCAAGTCTGGAGAGAAGAGAGTATTGACATGGTGTGGACAAACCTAATACCACCCTCAAACATACACGGAGTAAACTCTAGCAACGGCAACTGGACTGTCAATGGACTCGATTGGGAGGATACTTCAAATTACCTTGCGCAAGCTTTCACTTCGCCCTCCGACGCCCAAGCTGACCTAATTTATGCTGGCGCGGCCCCAAACCAGGCCATCTCCGCACAGCTACACAGCAACGATATACCAACAACCATGCAGAATATAGCCACAAGTATGACGAACGCGATACGGAACTCTCAGAAGAAGGCCACTTTCAAAGGAACTGCGACGCAAGCTCAGACGAAGATTGTGGTGCGTTGGCCGTGGATCATTTTGCCTGTTGCGGTGGTTGTTGGCGGGAATTTGTTGCTAGTGTTGTCGATTGTGGAGAGTTCGAGACGGCAGACACCACTGTGGAGATCGTCGAGCCTGGCTCTAATGTTTCATGGTCTCAAGGGTGTGGGCGACTATCCAGCGGAGAAGACTTCAGAGATGGAGTCGTCGGCGAAAGAATTGAAGGTTAGACTAATGGGAAGTTCGGGACAGGAAATGAGATTCGTTGGTTCGTAGAGTGTGTGTGCGCTTTGTAATTAATCATATCTTTGCTGTTTGTACAATGATCTGTGCATTCTATTTCACTCATTGGACTCCTTAACGCTCTTCATTACCCTTTCCTTGCCTTTAGCATTGTGGCAATTTGCCATCAGGCTGAAAAGAGGATTTTTGTCTTACATTATCATTGCCATTCACTAGCAGTATCTCGTTCGTATAACTGTCTATACCATATAACCTACCAAACAAACAGCAGAAGCCTTTTCGCAGCAAAATATGTCCAATACAGAACCTTATTATCATCGCTTGGGCTCCCCGACCAATTATGCGTAATCGCCGCAAGAGACCAATCGCTATAAAACGCAGCTAACAACGTAAACAATCCAACGAAGATCGAAAACGACACCCCTCCCCAGGTAGCAGCATATTTAGACTTTCTGTCGTACGCACAGCACCATATAAAGGGTGACGCAAATAAACACCAAATCAACCACATCGTAAACGCTATAGCGGGTACACCCACGATGCCACCAAAAACGTACGTGACAATGCGAATTTTACTGTCATACGGTATCCCTTCCGCTACTAGGGAGAACAGTCCGACGAGGCCGATGATGGTCCCAAGTATGTACACGATCAAAGTCCAAGCTGCTTCGCCATCCGTATGTGCGCCGCCGTTTCTGACTGCGATTGCTTGGTGTAGGACGGAAAAGTTGGAGCAGAGAGCTAGCATGAGCTTCCATACGCCTAGAAGGATGAATTGCCAGCGGTTTCGGCAGGATGAGATTGTGAAACTGGCGGGGATGATAGTGCCGAGTGTGGAAAATATGGTAAGGAAGATGTCGAATCTGCCTTTTTGAAGTTCACTCCAGGGCGCGAATGGTCGCCGGCCAAACATAGTGCAAATGACCGTATAGTATGTTAGAACGTGACTGAGGAATCCATATCCGCCATATGGAAGTGAGTAACACTGGAGTTCGCTGTTGATGTTGGCTCCTGCTTTGGGAAATAATTCGCCTTTGAGCCATTCACCGAAATCGAAATGGATAGGAGCCGCTGAAACGGCATTGAAGAAAAAGGAGGTAAGTAAAAGTAGGATGGGAGTGGCTAAAATATTGAAGTGGGAAGTTGCCATGTTCGTCTTGACAGTGAGTTTATGAAGTTTCAATATCGTGATTATTGTGAACTTGCATCGCGGCGATGTCAAAACTTTGGAAACTTATACATCTTAAGAACTCTCCCTGAGTTCACACCAAAATGTTTACTTTTTCTACGATCTTCTTGGTAGAGAACATTTCCAGTTGAATCCGACTTTCATCAGGCTGAGGCGCAGATCCTTCCTGCATGTGAAGCCACAATTGTTATGGTGTGAAAACTATCATGGCTTCTAATTCGTCCAGAAGTAAGGCGACAGCTGCGCCAAAAGATGAGCCAAGATCGAGAGCCAATATAGGAGACATTGCAGGGCGCCTACAGCTAAGCCACCAGAAAAACCTTGGGAAACATTGATCTGTCTAGAATCCCAAGCCAGCAAATTTGAGCCAGCTAGATTTTTGGGCGCAATTGCAACACGGCTCATACCGGACTATACTGTTCCAAAATTTTATTTATAGCGATGTGAATGGTTGTAAGAAGCCTTCAAAACCGCTTCGTACCTTCAAGCCTTGTGCCTCAGAGTATGGAGGTCAACCGATAGACGAATGACTGGCGTGTTTCTTTGAATCCCATGGCTCCCAAGCAATATGCTCTATTATCGAGCGCTCATCTACCATAGAGGGCGTTCAGCCTGAGAAGGCTTGCGAAGTTCTAGGAGAAATATAGCTTCTTCTGCTAGGTGGTAGCGTTAGTGAGCACCAGCGAAGCTAATGGGAGCACGCGAGTAATTTTGTCGAGCGGTTGAGAGGTTTCATTCTCCGGTCCAAATTGACTTTAGCTCAGTGATTCGAATATGTTCAATGAGAACATTGCCACTGTGGGCAGTCAGGACAACATCAGGCTGTCCTGCAAAATTGCTGGTCGTTGCTGAAAGTTCGCCGCCATTTACGAAAAGCTCGATGGAGGCAATATCAACAATAATGTCAACTTCAGAGATAGGTACCGACACCGTCCCAGATCCAACGGAGCCATGAAACTTCGACCCAGCTATGACAATGGTCGACCCGCTCAAGCGGAGTTCCAACTCGGTCGTAATTTCAGCCTTGAAAGTTGCACGGAGTCGGAAAGCTGAGTATCGAGTTCCAATACCCCAGACTTCTCCGTCTTTCATTTTGTGATCTACCCATATGTGCTCTCGGGTCTCAAGAGAAACAAGTTCTGGTATAGGAGTGCGAAAAAGCCGGAGCCCCTGAGCTGTTCGTCGAAGGGTTAGATCACACGGAATGCTGACTTGTTGGTTGAAGGGCATCTGAGGGAATCGACTGCCTTGTACCCATGCAACTTGAATTCGACGAGGTGCAATTCCAGTGCCAGCTGCCCAGCTCTGTGTTGCATAGAAGTTGTTACCAACGTCGGGTTGGAGCTGGCCTGTCTCCTCCTTGAATCCGAGTCCGTCGAAAGTTCCAATGGAGTAGTGACCATTGCCGCGTACTAGAACCCATTTTGTTTCTTTTACACCGTTAATTCGGAGTTCAAAGAAGTCAGGACACTCAAAGCTGTCGTTGATGATTTGGCCTGTGACCTCCCAGTGCAGAAGATTATCTGAGATGAGGAAATGGTAGCGACTTTCGCCGTAGAGAACCATTGTCCATCTTTTGCGTCTATGGTCTCGGAATACCATCGGATCACGCTCTGGGATAACCATCAGCGGGTTGTCTTTCCAGTGAGTCCACGTTCGGCCGTGATCAAGGCTGTAGGACATACACTGCGACCGATTGTCGTTGCGCGACCAGAAAGCAACCATCGGAGGCGTCTTCCCATCGCCGAGTCCTGAGCTGTTGTTGTAGTCAACGACACAGCTACCCGATTGTACGCCGGTCTCGAGACCTTCTTCGAAGAAAGCCGGTTCGAGTTCAGTCCAATGGACGAGGTTGGTGCTAACTGCATGAATCCAGCATTTGTTCCATCGTTGGGCGAAGAGGTGATACTCTCCATCGAACCAGACAAGGCCGTTGAGATCATTGAGCCAGCCTTCTTGTCGATGTCCTGGCTCGTTGCGGCACATGGTCCATTGTCGAGCAGTGAAGTGAACTCGAGGTCGCAGAGCTTCCCGATACAGTGGCTGACGGCATATAGGGACAGCTGGGGTACTAACCATCCGCATACCTCCTATTCGAATCCAGCTCCAATCACGATTAGGCTCCGCAACGTTCGACTTGTCGACAATTTCTACCTGAACCAGTCTACCAATCCATGCAGACAGATCGAGGGTGGTGGGATGAGCTGCTGCAGATCGCCTGCCCGTATCGTTTGCCACGACTTTGCCGTCAACGAGCAACTTGATGCAAGTAGTGAACTCATGGTCGCCTCCTGAGATAAGCAAGTCCAGGTATTGAGCAGTCACGACGAACGCGTCTGATCGTGCTACACCGCTGGTGTTCGATGGCTTGCCGTGGCTACTGATGACAGGCATGCCAAGAGGGAAGCCAGCTTCGAGGCCCAGATTTTCGATAGGGCCAGATCCGAATGCGCTGCCTTCCAGCGTCCATGCTTGCAAACTTGCACATCGAAGATCCAGGGGATGATGCTTGAATTTTGGGGAGATGGTCATGGTTGACTTTTGTGGTGTTGACCTTTCTCCCAGGCAGTAGACTACTATGATGCTGGTGTCCCGTGCTTAAGCCTATAAAACTGGTAAAGGGTTTTTCTATCAAGATGCAATGGGTGCATACCTTAAGGTTCTACGTGAAAGAGATGAAATATTGAAGGGGTTGGAGGGGCGGAAGTCAACAGTCGGCTTCATTTTGATTCAGCTGACCCATTGGTGACACTTTTGTAATCAACGTAAATCGTCGTCTGACCACTTTACGACTGATATTGAGGTATATGTCGCGCGATGAGATTGCCTAACGTCGCGAACTTTTGGGTTTGAGCGCTACGAACTGATTGGCTCGGAAATTGCCGTGTCACCCTTACTTCAATGCTCTCGAGCTTCAATTTCAGACTCTTACCTTTCTTCTCCAACCTCTATGGATTTGACTTTGTCTTTTTAATCGTCAAATCTTGGAGTAGAGAGTGCCAAATTATCATATTGACTACCAGTGTGAAGGGATATCGTCGGCCGCGCTGACCGAATGGCTGCAACTTGACATCAGCATCCTGTTCCCCACTACCCCTGAATTGTCAGGGACCAAAAATTCGGTTGTTTACATCTGGAGCTAGAGGCATAAATCATATCTCTGGAGAATTGATTTCATCATAAGATCATAACGATATTAACACGAGGACAAGATCACATTCACTTGTAGATCATGATACCTTGACCAATTCAGGAACACAAGTTTGCAATTCTGTGTTACTACCCACTAACTAAAAATGACATCTGATCAAGATTACAGTACAGACACACAATACACAAGAAGACCTAGCAACCATATCCAACCACCCAAGAGCCCCTACCTAGACGGTCTACTCTTATGACGCTTCTCCCCGGCTGGTGATGGAGTTGCCTTCTTCTCAGGAGTGAGAGATTGGTCTCCAGTAGGTGAAGCAACTTGTCCGACAGGAGAGGCTTTGCCTAGAGAAGAACGCTTTGATTCTTTTGGAGTAGGTCCCAAGGGAGAAGAATGTTGTGGAGAGGTAATTCGTTTAGGAGAAGCGGCGCCTTGTGAAGAAGCGACGCCCTTTGGAGATGTTACGCTCTTTGGAGCTACGACGTCCTTTGGCGATGCTATGCCCTTTGGAGAGGCGCCCTTTGGAGAATCGGCATTCTTGGATGTAGCAGCGGTCTTTGGACTAGCCACAGCAGAACCTTTCTTTGCAGCAGCCGCTTTCATTTGTGCCTTTACATCCCGCTTATTTGCCCGGTGTACTTGCGCTGCTGCTTGCTTTTCTGCTTCCTTTAGCTTTCTCACAATCTCCCTCCCCGCCTTCGCATCCTCTGCCTCCGCCCATTTGACAAGTCCCCGCCAGCGTAGACAAAGCTCTCTATGTAGTGGCTCAGCATACATATGCTCATGGCATAGAAAGCCGCGAGCGGCCTTGCTCATTTTGTCCCGAAAGCCAATTGCGTTTGGTGTGTTTTGCCGAAGCTGGTCAAGAAGGCGCCAGGCTGGATCATCTTTGCTTTGGCATGGTGCTGGATTGTTGCAAAGAGTTCCCCTTAAGTCCGGATGGATTGCTTGACATGTGTAGAAGCTCGTCTCCTCAAAGCCATGCTTTCCTCCAGTGTCAAATTGCTTGAGAGTCTTTTCCAGTTTGAAAAGCTTTGCAGGATCCCAAAGTCCTCGGACCCGGCTGGAGAAAGGATGTTTCTCTCTTTCGGACTCCCGGTTTGCTGCGGCTTGGGCGGCTTGGGCAGCTTGGGCAGCTGGTGCGGCGCTCATGTCATTGTTGTTGGTGTTGGAGTTACTGTTGCTGGTGTTGGAGCTTTTGCTCTCGGTATCAGAGTCATTTTTGTTGGTTTTGGAGAAGCTGTTCTTGGTCTTGGAGTCAGACATGGTGAGAAGTTTCTTGATATCAGATATGAAGAATCGAAGTTTGATGTCGAGGTTGATGTTAAAATACACTGGACAATATGGATGGTTTTATAGTCAACGACTGTATTTATTTGATAGACTAAACTGCATTCAACGTCTATCTCTTTGAGAGGTCATCGCCTGCCATTCCAACACCAATTGATATTTAAGGATCAGGCGAAAAGAGGTCATGACGCTTTATACAGACTCACATTACCGACTTCTGTCATTTGATTCTCGACGCAGCAGCATACCGTCTCTGCTATGTGGTGTCTGTAAGCTCAACTACAACTCCTGGTCCGCTGCACCTTCATGAATGACTCCGCCAAGTATCAACTGATGTCTTCCCACTCTTCTCTAGGCGGTGGATAGTCTACCGGCATAGGCTCTGGCGCTCCATCCCACTCTCCCTCCCACTTCTCGCGATTCCAAATAGCAAACTCGGCAATTCGTCGCATCCACAGATCCATAATGTCATTCTCGTCCTGCTGATGATCTGCACAGAGCCACACACGGGCAATCAGAGCCAGTGGACCCATCATTTTGTCAATATCATCTTCATCTCTGGGGTCTAGAAAAGATATGCTGTCGAGGGCTCTCTGGGCAGCGAAGGTTTCGTTGGTGGTGACGTTATTGACTGCGATTGTACACCGTTCTTCTTCCTTAGCTAACTTGGCCACACAAGTTGGTGCGTTGAATCGCGGGTTTGTTAGGCGGAGGACGATTCTTGGCTGCCAGAGAACTGGCTTGAATGGTTCAGATGTGCTGGTGCTCATGGTACCAGGTCAGGAGTTGCCGATACTGAGTGAATAGGAGATGTTTACACAAATACCCAATTTGTATAGGAGTGTCAGTACTGGTTCGTCGCTGGTGACTTTTGGCAGATGAAGCTGGAATCTGATCCAAATTCTATCATCTAAGAAAATATGGGAGCTTATATGGTAAGTCTCATGTAGTTGTCTACACATAAACCTATCCCGATTAACACAAAAAGCAAATAGCTGGTGACAATTATGCTAGCAACTATACTAGGAGGTCTTTGTACAAGCCTATATGCTGTTAAACTCCTGAAGTTGTCGTCATCCGACTTGCTCTGCGGTCCCCTACGCTAGGAATGACAATGGGGTGCGATCCATGACCGGTTCTATCGTGACAATTGATCCCTTTTGTGAACGGGAACGCTACATCATTCCGTGAATGAAAGTCATTTGCCATTATGTGTATACATGATTCCAAAACAATAGCTATAAAATCGGATTATCTATTCAATTCCTAGCCAAACATCCACCAGCAATCAACATTGTATTAGCTGCTGCTCTATTACCTAACACCTATTGCTATACACAAAACACTTCATCATGTCTCAAAAGATTTCCAATATCAATGACACCCAGCCCATCACAACCACCAGCACCAAACATTGGGATCCCGTAGTCGTCCTCCGAATCCGCAATCCCATGGAAGATGACCGCCCTGAGTCCAAGAACAAAAAAAGCAAGAAAGTCAAGGAAGACGATGACGGTATGCCCTACAAGATCCCAACTACCACCTATCAACGCTACCACTCTTCCCAAACATGCGTTGGCCGAACCAGCCAAGGACGTAAACGCTGTTTGCGGGACATCTCACCGGAGCAATTGGCACGAGGCCGCTATCTGCTGGCGGAGCTGGCGCGAATGCAGTGTCGCTGGAATAGACCAGAAGTGGTGGAAAAGTTGAAAGAACTGGCTGAGTGTTTGTTGTGTAGCATGCATGGGCAGATGGATACACGGATCAAGGATGTGGTCAAGGCTTGGAAGGAGCTGATGATGGATTACGTTGATCGGGAATCGAGACGACGAATGGATGGGCAGGCCGGGCGGTTGAGGTCGACATGAGATGTTTATTGTAGATCTTGACTTTTCTGATCATTCAGGGCGGATTGGTGGTCGGACTCTATACATGTAACCAACTACAAGCAATATCAGAAAAGTAAATCGCCATATTGATCGAACATGTTGAGTTAACAATCGATCCGAAATCTTCGTCGTCTTCATGTCATATCGAAGTAGTACCCGGGATCAATCAATGGCGGATTGATCATTCTGATTTGATAAACACGATATAATCAAATAACTTACGGAAACTCCAGCCTTGCTGCTTCCCACTTTTCACAATGTCATCCATCTGCCTCCTCAACAATCACATGTCCCTCTGGGCAGCACGAAGAAGGTCTGAAATTAGGACCCAGTAGGCGGGTGGTGAGTTGTTGAGAGCTGACTGACTTCGATACGCCCCCAATCAGACTCGCTACCTAGGGACCAGCAATGGCTCCAGAGGTTTGTTCTGTTATGATCTTGCTTCTCCTCGAAGCTATTCTCTCCCCGGAGCTCGAGCTCCCAGTGCCTCGGCGACCCAATTCTCGGAGCCAAGCTCTATATGTACTAGGAGCATCGTTATCCCATGAGAGAATTCTAAGGACCCCATACATGAGCATGTGTGATGGAATTCCGGCCACAACCAGTAGTTGCGTAAGCGCGACCGGAACCTCGATAAGAGTATAGTCAAGAGTCGCGTCAAATTGCTAGTACTTTCAGTTGAGCTTAGCTGCAGTTATTGGTCTGCAAAATGGTCTCCGTCCCGAAGCCAAGTATCTGCCAGCAGCTCTATGGCTCCACTCCTCTCTTCCGGCCTCCACTTCATCATCTTCCTCATGAAAGCTAGGAACAGGGCTTTATTCTCGCCTGCTAGATTGTGCTCGGATTCCTCAAGGCTGTCGTCGGGTATTTTCACCGTTCCTTTCCAAGACCCTTCCGACCAGTCAGTCAAGTCCTTTGACCGTTACAGAACTATGAAGCTCACCGTCTAGATTGAAGTACCCCTGTGCGATATCGCTCGTTTGGATCAGATCGGCTGGGGGAGGGCCAAGCAGTGCGGCAATATGTGCCAAGTGGTGTTCTATCGACACTTCGCCTTTCTGATTCCTAGCATTAAACATGTTACGGTCCTCGAACAAGTCCCATATCTACGCATATCAGTGGAAGATTCAGAGGGAGAAGAGAAGTAACGCTAACCATTGCTCCAAGATTCCAAATATCAACCTTATGGTTCCATGGCAGCCTAAAGAGAACCTCTGGAGCTCGGTACTGAGTTGGTTGAATAAGGCCAGAATGAGAACCTTCATTCAACCGAGCCTCTCCGAAATCTGTAAGAACAGGGCGCCCTGGATTTGGGGTATTGTCGAGGTCTCTTGACTCGTACACGATGCGGGTGCCATCCACCTTTCGCGGCGTTGGATATTCCAGCTCGTGTTTCGCAAACTCATCGAGAATAGATTTGTTTCCTATGCCAAGGAAGATATTTTTCTCCTGAATGTCTTTGAGAATCAGTAAGAAGCTGCGTGTACGAAAACCAGGCTTACCGCAATGAATAACTTTGGCATTGGTGTGGAGGAAATCCAAGCCAATGAGAATATGTATCAGTGTGGCCTTCAAAAACTGCTCTGGAAGCTTTTTACCTGAACACCTGCTTCTGAGCTCGGCCAAACTCATCCCCAAGGGCTTATGGACAATGCACGGGAAGCTGTATCCATGGTTTTGGTGCTCAAAGTTATCAAGCATCTTTCGAACTACTGTCGTACCAGCATGTTTCGCTCTGACGCTGTTAAGTCGCCGGTATATGTCAATTTCCCTTCTAATGTTAGGCGCATCACTGCGACAAAGTTTCAAGACAACATAGTCATGGTCCCTAACTGAAGTCAGCTAAAATCAACATTGGCCGGGATGAAGACTAACACAAGGTCGCGGCATAACCATACTGTAGAATAGCCCCCGTAACCTAGCTTACCCACAATCTGGTACCTTGTGTTCAAGACCTCGCCAATTTTTGCCGGGTAGAATGTTGTCGAGGAGTACAATGGCTGTCGCTCCTCCTCGATCACTAAGCTCTTGTCAAGGATGGGAAAGCCAGTGGTTGGATATTTCCAGGGTGGCGCTGGAGACCTTAGAAAATTACGAGCTCTTCGAAGAATGGAAATCATTCGAAAGCGCCTAAGTAAGCATATGATGGAGCATCAAAATAGGAATATTTGTGAGACATGGAGGAAAGGGGGTTGAAAAGCTACGGACGAAGTTGAGATAGGATTTCAAGGGACGCGCGCGAAGAACGTGCTGAAGGAATCGCCTGTGCGCCTTTGATATCACCTTACGATGGCCGCAGTCAGGACAATAAAGACTTGCACCCATTACTAACCTTAGGTCTTGTTCTGAAACTTCCAGCTTATCCACCGCCATAGAGCCTCTGCAGTTCATCTCTTGTTTTAGCTTCAAATGCAGTGGATTCTCTGGCAATCAGACGTATAGACATCATCTGAACTCCAAGAGCCCAAAGAACATCACATCAACATGATTACAAAAAACATCAAGTAAATAACCTACTTGACAACAAACTAATCATACACATACGCAACGAACACAACACACCCCTCAAACGCCCAAGATTTTAACCACGAATATCCCATACCCGCAAAATCTACATTTGTCAAACTACACACACCGCACCGCATTCTTGTAAATACCAACAATCCCATTCGCGCTGATCGCAAACCATGCTTTTGTACCCATCGGCACGCGAAACAGAACAGTTTTTGAAATTAGACAATTTCCGGAAGAGAATAGCACACATTAGATTAGACTCCCATCCTTCTAGAACGCGCGGAAACCACCCTGCATGCCCGCAACGCCCATACCAGTCGCCATAGGTGGTAGACCAGTCATTTGAGGTGGGACACCATTGGCGTAGGGTTGAGGAGCAGGCGAGCTGGAAGGTCCTTGAGTGAGGAGAAGACGGGAGCCGCCGAGGATGGGGGTGTTATCTTCTTCTTTTTTCTGGGAGGCTTCGCGGGCTTTGCGCTCTTCGTTGTCGCGCTTGAGTGTTTCGATGGCGGCGGTTTGTTGGGAGAGCATGTTGATCATGAACGGCTAAGAAGGGAGATTAGTAAATGACGCTGATGGTTAGATGAGAGTGAACATACCATGGTGAAGTCGTGGAGACCATTGCGCCAGGCCATTTCGAGTACAACGTCTGGTCGAAGAAGCTCGTAGCATGAGTATAGCATGCCGACGTAGCATTCGCGGGAACCAATATCAACGAACTGAGAGTTGTTAGTGTTGAAGATGAAATGTTAAGGAGAGTACTTACATAGCGGAGGAGTTCTTCAACAATATCAGACTTTCCACTGAGAGCAGCGGTCTCGATGGCATCCTTGTAGAGCTTGTCTTGTTTGCTGAGCTCAATGGACTTCTGCCATCTCTTGTTCTTTCGCCAGATGTTAGCGGCGATCTGTCGGAAGAAGACCAAGTCATGACGCTCAAGACGTTGAGCAAGCTCAGGTGCATCGTAGTTGTCATAAGAGTTGACACTATCGCGAAGAGTCTTGTAATCTTCCTCCTCGATGAGGACATCATGGATGGCATTATTGACGCTACGCTTGTTTTGATGCTGAACGTTGATGAGCCATGTCTTGATAAGAGGAATATCGTCGGACTTTTGGAAGATAGTAACCACACGGTTGACATCGATACGAGTAGTAAGGCTGGCAAGTAAATCGGTAATGAGACCAGGATGCTCATCGCGGTAGAATGTGACTGCGCGATAGTAGATTTCCAGGTTAGTAACCTTGACAATGATCTCCTTGAGGGAGTTATGATCCCATGCGTCGGCGGCACGTTCCATCATGGCAAGAACAGCGTTGTCAAATTCCTCGTAATGATGGTACAAGAAGACAAGCTCTGGCCAAAGGTGGGCTTCGCTACAGGCTGCAATCATCTTTGGCATGTTGATACGAGTCCAGAAGATCTTGATATGCTCAAACACGCGGTCTGGATGGTATTTAGTCAAAGCAATGCCAAGTTCAGTGAACATCCCCATGTGGGCACGTTCGAGGCCAAGACCAGCTTCGAGTAAAGAAATGAGTTCATCAAAGTAACCAGCATGCTCGTATTGACGAACAAGATCAGTCAGCTCCTCAGCATGAACGATCAGGTTGAGACCACAAATTTGAGCAAGACGGAATTCCTTCTTGGCGACGCAAGCCTCGTGAACTTGTTTCCAGACCTTGGTGCTGTTGGCTTTGCGTGCACATTCCACGGCGCTCTGGTAATCCTCGAGGTGGACCAAAGTGGTGGCAAGCTTGGCCCAGTTGGAGATGCTGGTATAGAAAATCTTTGCCGCTTCATGATGTCCCTCTTCATAAGCCTTGTCACCTGATGCCTCAACATCAGCGACATTGGCGCCTCGGAGGAACTCTTCAAGCTCGGGTAGTTGACCAGTGCGAGCATAGCAGAAAGCAAGAGCAGTGTCGACAGGAACTTCACGGAGAGTTTTGCGAGCCATCTTGAGAAACTTGATAAGATCGTCATCTTTACCAGATTCTGTGCCAATTTCAATGACTTCGAGGAAGTTGGATGGATCTTGAGCACGGATATAGGATTCAATGGCTTCAGGGACTCGAAGACCAGCCAATTGTGCCTTACCGACCTTGCTCCAGACTTCGGGCTGATCGACTCGATCAGCGTACTCCTGGGCGCGATCGATGGAGACAATGTGGTCCACCAGCACGGTGACGGCTTCTTGGTGTTTTTCATGCTTGCGATAGATCTCGAAAGCCTCGTCGTACATGCCTTGATCGATCAAAGAGCCAGCAACATCGTCAGGGCTGTACTTCTCAAGCTGCTGAACGTAGTTCATCACACGACCCTTGTCAGCCTTGGCAGCAGTGAACATAAGCAGGTTTTGCAAAGTGTTGTTGTCGCTAAAGGAAGTCGGTTCGAGAATGATTCTCTCAAGCATTTCAATAAGCTCAGCAGGAAGATCCTCGTCAACGAACGCCTTGACGGCTACTGAAACTTGTTCAGGGTCGCTCGATTCTGGAACGGCGGTTGAGATGACAGAATCGATTAACGAGCGGCGGTGCATGTTGCTATCAGCGAGAACAAACTTCCAGACATCCGCATCAGCACGCTCAAGGACATATCGGGCTTGTGCTTTGAACATGCTGTTCTCATTGGTGATGTTGATGAGCTCGAGATCATTTTGGCCTTTGCGGTAAGCAATGAAGGCCAGATTTGGATCTCGCTTCTCGCAGTATTTACCAACAACAAGTGAATCGTATTGGTCGTTTTCTTGGAGAAATTTCTCGGGATTGTTGTTCGAATCGATGTAAATTTTTGCCAAAGCATTGTACACAGCTTGTTGCTGATTACCCGCAGCAAGAGTGGCTTCCAAGAATGGTAGAAGAAGCTTGAGACGGTTGCGAGTTTCAACTTCAGCAACGAGTTCATCGATTGGGACTGATATCGGGTTGACTGAGGAGAGAAGATTCTTAATGACAGATTCCTCGCAATCTACATCAAGAAGACCTCCGACAACAGCAGGAGTTCGGCCTGGGTTGATGCGCTGAACATAAACTTCGATGGACTGGAATTGCTGCTTCTTGTAAAGATAGAGGATCAGATCGTGAACAAAGTTGAAACGATCGCAGACGACGATCAATGGTAGCTGCTCTGAAAGATTTGCTTCTTTAAGGAAATTCTTGACTTTCTCGGGCTATAATTTCTTGTTAATTGCACATACATCAAGAAGGGCATGGAAAGGATACTTACGTCGAACGAGTTGCTCTCACGACAGACTCTCTCCACCTCATTCAATTGGCCGAGTCTAGTAGCAGCCTCGATATATTTGAATGTGACGTCCTTATCCTCGGCAACATTAACGATGGCTCCCAAGTAGTAAAACAATCCTTCGGCCGTTTGGTATTTTTCAAATAGTCCAATCAAGCGGGTAGGACCAAGAAGATCCGAGTACTTCTGAGCAATCCGGATGACGATTTGCAGATTTTGGCGAATATTGTAAGTCAGCATGGCGTCCAAGCATTCTAGAGAAAGTTCGACGGTAAGATTGCCAAAGTAGTTCATGAGCCACTCCTCATCTTTGAATTGTTCAGTCTTGACGATGATGCGCTTGATTACCTCTGGATCCTGGGTATGTTCAAGTGCTCGAGATGGCAAACCGGCACCTTCGCAGAGTTGGGCAATACGAGGCTTGTCGTAGTATGTGAACATGTCGTTGCCCATGATAGCATCCGCAACTTGAGGCGCATTCAGCAGGTTCATTTCGAGAAGACGTGTCTGAAGATGGCCTTGTTCTGGAAGATTGCCCGATAGAACATCGAGCAAGAATGCAGTGGCTTGTTGAATCATGCCTTGGGACTGGAAAATATCCACGACACGGTCAAGGTCGATTCTTGGTCCAGCTTCATCCTTGGCAAGTTGCAAAGCGAATTCAGATCCTCGTTCCGGGGAAACTCTTACGATGTGCTGGAGAAGAACATTGTAATCTGGTGTATATCCGGTTTCCTTGGTATATGGGATGATCTTGTCGAATTGTCCAAGTTCGGCGAGGGAAGCCACGACCTTCTGCGGTATTTTGGCACGGGTATAGATGACTAACGCAAGATTAAGGTCATGAGCTCGAACAATATCTCCAAGTTCCTCGGAGCATTCGAGCTTCTCTTCCTTCAACCACTTTTCTAAGAGATGCTTTCGGTTTTGTTGAAGAACTGGACGGACCAGTTCCAATGTCTCGTGCTTGTTTAGTGAACCTTTGTCTAGAAGCATACCAAAGTATTGGAGGATGATTGACAGCGAACCAGGCTGGAACTTATTAGTACAAGATTACAAAAGTGGTATTGAAACAAACCTGAACTGGCACGCTCTTGAAGCGTTCAATAGTTTGAGCTGTTCTCAAGAATCCGCCAGGCGAGTTTGCAGCAACCTTGGCGGCCTCGAAGTATTGCTGAGAGTTCATCAAGGTTGTAAACTTCTGGTCGTAAAGGCTTTCTGCTCCTGGAAGGCCGGCGCGTGATGCAAGGGAGATGGCAAGGTCAACATTGGCGTTCTGTAGCAAGTACGGAACAATATTGGCCTCATCAATGCTGACAGCTAGAACCTGGCCCTTTCGGTTGATTGCGAGGATTCCTGCTGACTGAGAATCGGAGCAGGTTGTGAAAATGGTCTCGGAAGAAATGCGGTTCATGAAAATGCAAGTGCCGGTCTCGAGGTCATACAGATGAATGAATCCATATTTGGTGACCATGTAGATGACCTTGTATTTGTCCGAAACTTGCAACGCAACAGGGAAATCGCTAGTCGCCTCTGCTGGGAAGTATATGTCCACCGTCTTCTTGGCAAAGGTTGGGTTGGGAGCCTTGTGGTCAACCTCGACGATATGTAGCTTGGCGCCCGTAGCGGTTCGAACGGCAAAAGAGAAGAGTTTGGAGTCCGCTGGAGCACCTTCCAGGCGATATGTTCCAAAGCCAGCGGCATGACCTTCGATAGATTGACTGATCCGACGCTCAAGAGAGTATAGTTGCATGTTTCCAACAACACGACCCTGTGATTGAGCAATTCCGACCAATACCATCCACTTCGCATCGCCGCTCACACGGTAGTTGATGATTTGGTTTCCCTACGCAATGTTAGTCTCTTCCAAGCGCAATCTGGCATGTGGTCTTACGGCAAGATTTGGCTGGCGGTCAAAGACTTTGGTAGGAGAGGCCGATGTGCTGTCCATCACGTTCCAGTGCCATACAGCCGTCTCCGTAACCAGACCGAGCTCAGTCTCGCTGATCCATTTCCAAAAGACCACATCTTCGTTCATTGTGAAAGACTTTAGCTTGGCTTTATTCTCGAGATCGAAAATCTGCAGGGTTCTAGCCTGAGCTTTGAGGGCGATGATGAACTTGTTCCAATGCATGATTGCACTGTCGGCCTTGATAGGCCGTTTGATGAGGTTTCCGCCATTCGCGAGATCGACAATGAGTACTTCGGGGGATGCAGAACCTTCAGCTTGCTGTCGGATGCAGATGTAATTGTCGGATTCGAGGGTCTAGAGGATCAATATACGTTAGACTCGAGGGAATAAGGTCAAAAAGGATCGGAATGGCTTACACAGCTGGCGAAACTTATTGAGGGTTGCTAGAGAAGAGTTAGCGATGCCGGATCGTGTGCAGGCTGCAGTAAACAGCTGAGCCAATGCTAATACGCGCGCATACCTGAATATCGTAGCTGGAGAGCTATAGCAAGATAAGTTAGCAGAGTTCAACAGTAATATACTCAGATGGAAATACCTGTAGGCGCTCATTGAATTGAATAGGGAGCTGACGAGCCATGATGGAGCTAGGTCGACCACGTAGTCAACTTCATCCAGCTGCGCCGGAGAGTATTAGGGGTTTTCACACGGAATGGTAAGGCAGATTAAGTATGGAAGTAGTAGACCAAACCGACCGGCAGTGTGAGTATAAAGAAGCGGAGAGGTTTATGAGGGATGGCGATGGGATATGTTTAGGTTGATGGAGTGAAAGGGTGATTGTTGGATAGTGCTTGAGTGGCAGCGAGATTTGTTGCTCCTGCTTTTGGCTGAGAGGTGAGAGTATGAACAGACAAGCGCCAATTGGAGCTCTTGCCAACCTGGTCAACCGCAGGGGTCAATTTCGGCCTATTTCGGCACCCTCCATCATGATTCTTGCCTAGTTTGTCAGGCGCTACTTCTTCATATGCATCAAAATGTTTTCAATCATCTCAACTACATCCTCAAAAAATAAATGTTTGATTCACATATTCCCGTCTATTCCGAGAAGTATCTCATATTTCTCACTACTACACTAGCTATATCCTCTCCAACCTCAGCATGACCAGCTTCAAGTTCCACTGAATCATGATATGAAGATTGTATCTTTACAGGTTGATGTATGAGATGAAACAAAGTAAACACTCCCTTGGCGGAAAGTATGATGTGACAATGTCAAATCAAGCCGTAAAGACGGAGGTTCAATTACTTCTTTGAGCGTTGAGGATTCTCGAGTTCGGAATGTCGACTCCAATGTCTCTCCATATGGTCAAATTGAATGACCTCCGCCCGGCAAGTACGATGGCCGCTACAGATGTTGGTACGCCTTGGATTCCCAAGACAATTCCCAGCAAATTGAGTACCCGTTATATTAGTCTATTGGCGAGGAAAATCGGGGCATACGATTCTGATAGAGAGACTTGAGAGACTAAAACAAGACATGATCAGACATCAAATCTTATCTAGCCCAATCCAGCTAGCCCCAAAATCAATCACTGACCTCACTTTGTCTCCAACAACATTAATGTGATAATTCAGACTCATACATACCCCATCAACATCAAAATCTCCACTCCTTCTCAAACTATCCTCCGAGCCTCTCACCATGATTTGCGCTCGCCTCCCCGTGGCAAGTCTGCCATGCCAATCCCTCCGACCAACAACCACAACAATCTCCCTACCAACACTATCTCTCCGACTCCCTATCCGCCAACACAGCACCCTCCCCATTCGTCGCACCGCTCTCATAGCACCAGCTCCGAAATATACCGCAAACCCATCCCTCCGTCTTCTCACGCGAAACGCCAGCACTGCGGCTGCCGCACCCGGCGCACTCTCCGCAGGCTCTGCGCCTGTTGAATCCCTAACCTGGAATCGCTTCCTCCAACTCCGCAAAACACGCCGCCGAATCAACGTAATCGCCTCCGTCCTTGGCATCGGCGCCTGCGTAGCGGGCAGCATGTACGCAATTACCATCCACGAAGTCGAGACACTAGCCTCACAAGTCGTGGGTCTGGATCCGTTGATTACGATGGGTATTATCGTTGTAGCGACGGCGGCGTCGGGTTGGTTGATTGGGCCGATTTTTGGGAATGCGTTGTTTAATTTAAGGTATCGCGCGCTACGGGTGCCGATTATGGAGGTGAGTTATCAGAATATTCGGAATTTGGGATGATATGGGACTAATGTGAACGGTAGAAAGAAAAGGAGTTTTTCCAACGGATTCGAAAACATAGAGTTGATCCTACGAGATCATCGTATCAGAACCCGGTGCCGGATTATTATGGGGAGAAGATTGGTAGTGTTAGCGATTATCGGAGGTGGCTTAAGGATCAGCGAGCGTTTAACTTGAAGAGAGAGAAGATGATTGTGTAAAAGAGCTGTGATAGTGTCTCAAAGAAAGATATGGGTCAGCAAGCGATGAAATACTTCTTGGGGCGTACTTACGTCCATGGATACCGCTGGCCGGCGTTGATGGGATGGTTCGGCGTTTGGGTTGTATAACATGGCATGCAGTAAAGCTTTATACACTTTTGGTACTGGTCTCTCGTCAAGAGACTAGAAGAAAACCACGTACTCACTTCAAGATTCCTGATTTAGGGGGAACAATTTTGGGCCGTGGAACCTGTATATCAGAATCATCAATCTCCTCCAATCGACAGCTCTAGTTTCACCTCACATATCGATCCTTCCAAATTTACTGTTTACTTCGTTCTTCTTATGCTAACAAGCGCCATATCAGCCGACTGTATGATACTCCCTTCAAGTACGAATATCCATCGGCTTGGACCTCGTATCGAATGCTATGGTAGCCATCGCACTTGATGGGACTGGCGTCAAAGTCAGCGAGATATATGTGATGCTTCCACCCACAATGCGGCAGTAGCACTTGGAGAACACCTGCTGTCTCACATCGCATGCAATAATCTCATACGCTTCTGAACACACGGAACGGCAATCACGAGCAGTCTGGCTTTACGAAATGTGATGGCAGAGACCTATCATAGTCAATGGACTTGGTTCATTCGAAGCCAGAGGAACGCGCGAGCTGTCATTCTAGCCTGACTTGCTCTTTGGACATGGTCTTCACGCGACTTCAGGACTTGAATCGTAGTGAAAGCAGTGTTGCAGCTGTGGACTCTTCTGCTGGTAAGTGCCAATCACCGATCTTTCTTTTGACTCAATGCAGCAAATCCTCAGCAAATGGAGAACTCAACTCCGCTGAGGATTCTTTCTGAGCATTCTCAACTTTCCCAAGAGGGAAAGTGCTCTGCGATCTAGTGAAAGCAACGATATATATATCCTTTATCTTTGTGGAGCAGAAGACTCAAAGTCCTTTACAAGTTCATCAACTAGTCCACTTCATCTCTATCACAGTTCGGAATCTCAATATCACGTTTGTTTCCTTGATCAGTCTCGACTTCAGTGAGAATTTCAAATTCAACTACTTCCAACCAGTCACGATATGTGTCCTCTGGATGAAGAACCTACTGGTGATATCGAGTACACCTATCTCGGAGAGCTCCAGGATGATACAGGTTTGGAGAAGAAGGACAGCTCAATTTCAACATCCCCTTCACAAGGACAGCTAGCCCTCCAAACGGTACAAATTGATGTGCCTTCTTCTCCTGTAGACACTTTCATTTCACAGCAAGTTTATGGCGCTATCTGTCGGTACGTATAGACTTCGACAGTAAGTCTGCTCGGGTAACATTCGCTGACAGTCCTAGGGAATACTTTGCTCAAAACACCACAGACCTGGATATACATTGCGACGATGGAATAATACTCTCAGTACATAAGACCATAGCTTCGACTTTCAGCCAAGAGCTCGCTACACTCATTGCAAATGATTATCAGGTTCGTTAGCTCATCGGGCAATCCACAATGACAACCTATTTACATGCACTTACGTCTCTTTACAGGTATTCGACTACAATATTGAATTGTCTTCGGATATTATCAAGTACATCGTTGATATGGGGTACCTTCGGCAACCCTCTTTCAGTTTCAAACTATCAGTACGAGACCGTTGGCGCAAATACATTGAGGTGAGTTCATTAGAGTATTATAAGCACAAAATCGATGAGCCAAAACACTTATCTTTATTAGGTACTGCAAGCTATGTGTTACCTTCAGGTACCTCCGCAACTGAAAAAGCACTGTCTCGAAGCATTGAAGCAGGAAGTCCTCGAAACACCCTTTGATATAGGCCTGGTTTTCCTGTTGCTTGAAGCAGCCTTCAGCGAAAAAGATATCACCGTCAGCGAAGAAGATATCACCGTCCCCATCTCCGTTGCTATAAGCCTTGAACTTCAAAGCATCCTTTTTGATTGGTATGCTGGATATGTGGCCATCGGAAATGTGGTCGACAATATCTGCAACATCCAAAGCAAAGTAAGAGTGGTTTCTGAATCCACTACGAACTGTACCGACTTTGAGAAGTGCTCGGAACAGCGCAGAGACCTACACCTTTCGCTTTCCAGAGCCTATCAAGCTGAGTTCAGAAGAATGATCAACCTCCAGGCGAGTTTGTACTCTACAAGCTTTCCGAGTTTTTAGATTTATTCTTTTCTGTCGCCCAACCTGGCATATCTAATTGTCCAGAGCGATGACCACAAGTCATCAGAAAAACAGTCAGACTGAGCTCACGACATGCTGAGTATGTCAAATTACGTCTTTCAGCAGCCGTGCCTATTGGCGTATTTTCCCAATGCTTCAAGTTGGGCCATCCTTGGTCCTTTTCTTCAATTCATCCGCCCCGGGCTCTGCATCAGCAATGCTGTGGCCTCAATGGCATCTCATTTTCAGTCCCAGTCCAGTCTACTCCACCATCAAAGTCGATTCCTATACACAAAACTCGACACCATATACAAGAATAGCACATGTGGTGCCTACCTACAGAAACACCAATAAACAACCTCCTACAACAAAGGCCCAAGATTCACAAAGCAAGAGCTCACACCCTGCGCCTATATCAAAAGAATCAAAAGAGCCAGAACGTGGTTACTACTACAATCGTCGACTGGAGTTTCAAGCATGTGGGAAAGGTTCGACGAGGCATGGATGTAGGGTTTCAAGACCTCCATCGTCGTTTCAAGACCTCCATCGTCGTTTCAAGACCTCCATCGTCGTTTTTCGGTCCTCGGGTTTGATTTAAAAATGTGCTTTTTAGGTTTGTATTCCAAAAGTTATGATCGGAAATGCGAATTGCAGTTTACATGTATCGTGCAATTATCTATAATTCAACGTGTGACCGTGACATCCAATGTTCTTCTGCTTCCGAGTGTCGACGGAATCGAGCCAACATTACCATCGTCTACGGTATCTGCTATAACACTTGTTAGAGAAGGAAGGCTCTGACTCCCGTCACACTCGCTATGTTTGCAGGTATGTAACGCACTAGATGGAAAGTGAACCTGTCTTTCTTTCAGAGGTGTTATGGCGGATATCGTAGTTTATAAGAGTACAACCAACACGACGCGAGCCGTACAATGACGAGAAATTATGCATTCCCAGCCCATTCGATCATCTGGTGAACCTTTAACGCGTCTGATCGGTATTAGATCCGTGTTTCTTAGAGAGATGACATGGCAGACAGCGTAATCTATGGGAGAAACCATCCAAAGATCATGCGTATACTGTAGGATAACAACTATGGCTTCTTGTCCAAACACTGGTTACTGTCAGGTCTCTTCCAGTAATCGATTTTCAAGCAACATGAAGAAATCTCAGATACTTGAAGCCGTGGTACAGAACGACTTGCAAGTCTTGTGTACATTTGCACAAGTCGCATGTCATTTAACGTTATGGCTGGAAACGTTCCACGATCAGGTCATACAACCAAAATGATTACTGACTGTCCCAGGTCAAGAGTAACACAAAACATCACGATGCACGTGGGCTTTGTCCATTATCAGATCCCGGAGTGAAGGCCATGGCTCAAATAGGGCAGTCGTACCTTTCACCAAGTCTTTGTCCTCATTCTTGGAGCCAAGATAGCCCCTTCCAAGGGATACTTTTCACCTTTCACTTTGTTGCGCAAACGGCTTTATTCTAACATCTTAAGGAGCTTTCTGCTCGTCATGGAAACTGTTTTTCCTTACACTCATAGTCAACCGAGCATCGTGAATCGAATCGAATCATGAAGCAAGTCTTACTTTTAACCTCTCTTCTCCTGCCCTTAGCGGTCTCTGCTCAAGCTGCCTCAGATGTCTGTCCGTTCGGCAAAATGCTTTGCGGATATAATCCAGCCGTCAGTAAGTAATCCCTCTACATACCTACATAATCCTATGATCAAATGCGCTGACAACCTCCCAGAAAAGCTCGCGACCTATGATGCCCTGAAGAAGGCCTGGTGCGAATCTGAAAACTGCCCAGGCACCCTCTGCGGCGCCGACAATCCGGACTGTCAGCCCTCCAACGCGACTGTTGACATGACAGTCTGGTTATGCGATGACGATGACGGCACTGGCGTAGGCACGAGTGTCTACATGCTTGATGGGTGCTCCTACAATGGATTGTACTGCCTAGAAAAGCCAGAAGCTGCATGCGGTCGGCCATAATTGCTTGGGCACGGTCAGATGGTACGATTGAGGCTCTGGAGTGATGGAATGTTGTTGTATCACTCTTGGCACCGTCACGGCATGCGGCATGCTTCATCGGTTCTGGGTGTGAGATTGACTCCAACGGAAATTGTGACGAAATAATGTTTATTCGAAAATACCAATACCGAAAGAACTTTGGCGTGCTCTTTGTCTTTAAACTTACTCTGTGAAAATGTTGTCTAAAAATCGATGAGCATTTCCAAACAAAAAGATCTCAAGATAGATCAAGGCCCGTGCGCAAATTGTGCCTAACACGTGACATCGAAATCTGCTGTAAATACTTTTGAAACTGCAACCATCTGAGTCGCTACAATTCTCCCTATCGTATACCCGCTCTTACAAAAATGGCCAGTGGATTCGCGCCCAAGAAGGTATCACTGGCCTTTGGCAAAAAACCCGCCCTCAAACCCTCAAACGGCATCAAGCGCTCAGCAGCCGTCGCGCTCCACGATTCCGACGACGAAGATGCCACAAGCGGCAAGCACGTAGAAATCTCGGCTTTTGACCATACCGCTGGTGGCGCCGTACATGCCAATGACGGACTTAACAAGAAGGCCGGCCCACTCGTAATTCCTGCCCAACCGAATAGCGATATCCTCGAATATGGACGTCGCAAGAAGCAACGCAGTGATATACCGCAGGAAAATGGGAATGATATCGTGATCAAGAAGAAAGAGGTCACGTATGGTTTGTCGGTGCCCACAAAGAAGCCGGAGGTAGATGGCGATGGGGAGGCTATGGAGGGAGTAGAAGCAAATGATAAGGAGGCGGAACCAAGCACGCGGAAAGAGAGGACGGAGGATGAAATTGCGCTTGATGCGATCATGGGAAACCAGGGGACTTCGAATATGATGATCCCGATAGCAGATGAGGATGAGGCGCTTCGGCGGGACATGGAAGGTGCGCAAGATGTACCAACGCTGGATCAATACCTGGCGGTTCCACCATCAGAATTTGGTGCGGCAGCTCTCAGAGGGATGGGATGGAAGGACACAGAAACAATCGGCAAAGGCACTTTTGCCTTGAAACCAAAAGTGGTAGAAAGACGGCCTGCGCTGCTCGGTGTTGGAGCCAAGCCATCATCTGCTGTAGGCATCGAGCTTGGGGAGTGGGGCAAATCAGCACGACACAAGGGCCCGAAGAAAGTGGAAGCATATAATCCAGTGGTTCTCAAGAACAAAAAGACTGGTGAGGTTTTGACGGAAGAGGAGCTCAAGGCAAGATTGGACGATCAAGGCAAAACCTCCACAGAACTTGTTTTTGACGACAATGAAGGGAGCCGCTCAGAGAAGAAAAGCCGACGTGACGATTACCGCAATTCGGATCGAGATTTTGACAAGAAACGAGACAAGTACGATTCCGACCACAAGCGTAGCTCTAGAAAAGATCGAGATGATGGTCGGGATCGTCGGAAACGGAACTATTCAGACGACAGTGATGATGGCCACCGGCGAAGGAGGAAAGATGATGACCATCGGCGAAGTGAGAAGAAACGGCAGCGAAGCCGTAGTCCTACTACTGAGCGCGATACGAAGTACAGATCACGAAAGGACGAAGACCGACGCGATCGAGAAGATCGAAAATACCGAAAAGACAAATATCACGACGACAAACGAGAAAAGTATAGAGAAGATAAATATGAAAAGCCTTCGCGGCGAGATAGAGACGATGGACGGTATGAAAAGGATCCAAGTCGTCGCCGATAGACTTGTCCTTGTAATGCGGTCTGTATCATAGGAAATCAAATGCCTGTTTGGGTATCTTTCATTCCTACCAAGATCTGAACATTATCATTAGGTACATGTGTTTTTGGTTTGCGATATCCATCATCATTCATACCCCAGTTGGCCTGAAAGTAACAGTTGGTGTCACAGATGGACTCTCCGTGACCAACAGACTCGTTACCGGCGCAGCACTGGATGGACACACACAAGCTCCATTCGAGATACTGCTCAACGGAGGAGCCGTACAATGCGGGCTCTGCGTCCACGTTGCCGAACCTGTGGTGGGTGTGCCAGGAAGCTTTTCTGCCTTCACAAGGACTGGAATTATCGCGCCGGTGTTTAAGCTGAAAGCTTGATGTCCCAGTACCCGAAGAAGGGATCCGATTTCTCCCGAATGGCTGGTCACAGAGACAAATAGCCCACTCTTCGAAGAGAAAATATCATCCAGAGCGACCTTGGACCGCAAATCTTCAGCATCGTTGGTCTCTGATGTAACGCCATTCCATATCTGGTCGTATTCACTGAAGTTTGGCTCGATTTTCCAGCCTGGATACGTTTTTGCAATATATGTCTTGTTACTTCGACGATCACAGGTGTGGATGCTGATACCCTCGCGTAGATACTCCTTGATCAACGGAACGAACTTGCTCTTCTTAGGCAGACTGAGACCGGAAAAGGTGATGTTTGCAGTCGCCAAGCACCGAGAGAGAGGGCTCGTAAAGTAGGTGTCTGGTGTGCGAATCTTTTGCAGTGCAATGCGCGAGGCCCAGAAGGCGTTGGCTACTTGTGCCTGCTTTACGCCATTAGCAGTCAGTTTGGCGTCGTCCCAGCTGGTCGTTGAGTTGCCGTTGAGTTCGGCCCAGTAGCAGTTCCAGGCTGGTGTTCCGTAGAATGTCTCAGCGGCATTGTGATAGCCTTCGCCGTGACGGCCAAAGAAGACGACTTTGTAGTCGGTGTGCTTGGATCCGGCGCCTGCAGCGAGTTGGAGGCGAATGACTTCTGCTTCAAACTTTTGCCATTGGGTCAATGGTGTTCCGTATTTATCTACTGTTTGTCCATCTGTGTAGGTTCTGTTGATGAGTCCAAAGTTCACGGTGGTCTATGGAATGTTAACATTGTCTGACTAGTAGCAGAAGATGCTTACGTAGTCAAAGGTTGTTGCATTTGTGGTGTTCAAGTCCTGCAAGAAATATCCAGGTACCGTGGAGTATTTGATGATATATGAAGTCGACGCAAACGCGGAAGCTATGTACAAGCTTGCTGAAAGCAGTTTACAGATGCCCATGGTGATGATGGATGCAGTGGTTAGACAGATTCCCATTTCCCGGTCGAGGGAATGAAGCTGATTTATGAGCACATCCATCATACATTATTTCAGCGAAAACCTTCAGAAAGGCTGCTAGAAGGAAGAGGTTGCATCGAGACAACATTGAGGCGGGGACCAGAGATGTTTTGGTCCAATCCCTTGTCCAACATCACGAACGTGATTTGATGATCCCGCATCCACTTATGCAAGGCTAGATTTACGAATTAACTGAAGATTTTGAGATGTCGTCTTAGTTACATCAAATCGAGGATCAGTAATTTTCTTTCATTTTTATGAGACCTTCCACTGGAGAAAAGAAGGGGCCGGCTCCCATCAACCACGTTGTCAACCATCGCACCCTATATTGAAAAGATGCATACTCTAACTTCCAACGAATTCGATACGGCATTTGAATCTAGGACATGTCATCCCTCCAAGATGCACTGCGCCTCAATTTATGCGTGGGGCAGTTTTTGGAGGCCGCTCGCAGCTCAACGCTACAACTTCCCACTATTCAACCTACTTTCGGTTTCCTTCTCTTCCGTAGCCTGATCATTCAAAACTCAAAATCTGAATCGAAAGCATGGAGAACCTGACCCAAAACTCACGAGACAGAGGCCTGTCACTCTCTTTGCAGAAATTCTTCAGTATTACACGGCCGAAGCAACATTATCAGTACGAAGACCTTCCTGATGCCTTATCCTTTCGCATCATGGAACTACTTCCTGGAAAGAAGAGAGAATCCATAAAAATCCGCCTCCACTTTGCGAATTGGTATTCACCACCGAAATATGAAGCCATATCTTACGCTTGGGGTGATCCCAGCAATGTCACAAAGTGTATCTGCGAAGGGCGAAAGCTGATAATAACGAAAAGTCTGTACGAGGCGTTGTGGCACTTTCGACTTCCAGACAAATCTAGATATCTTTGGGCAGATGCTGTTTGGTTAGTATTGCTTTTCTCGATCAGGATCCTAGGCAAGCTAGAAACAGATGACCAGAACCTGTCCATCGATCGTAACTTGCGGGTCTCAGACATTGACTCTGTTGCTGACGGATGAACAGCATCAATCAACTGCATAACAATGAGAGATCGCACCAGGTGAAAAATATGAAACGAATATATGAAAATGCTGCTGGAACACTCGTCTGGCTAGGTCCAGACAAAAAGGGCTCTGCTGCAACCGCCTTTGGCGCTATTGAACGACTCGGAACACAGCTTTTACAGAACTCGGAATACACAAAACTAAATCTGAAATCTATCTTTGACCCGGCCAAATTCGTACTGGAGTACACAGAAGAGACTAGATTGCACGTAGCTTGTTCTCCACAGGAATGGGAAGCACTCAAAAAGCTCTTTACTTGTTCCTGGTTTTCTAGACTCTGGGTCATACAAGAACTGAATAGTAGCACAGTTGTAGACACAATTTGGGGGTCGAGTTTTCAGGATTCTCGGCTGATTGCTCTTTGTGGAGTGTGGATCTCCTCAAGTCAAGACATTGGCAAGTTAATTTGGATCAACGACGGCACCTTTTTCCATCATGGTATTCGCATGACTATTCCAGTTTTCAAGTTTACTGCTCTCAAGGAAATGCCTTCCAAGATATATCAGGCGTCAGCGTTCTTTGCTACCGATCCAAGAGATCGAGTATTTGCCATGATGGACTCCAAACTTACATCTCAACTCCCTGGACTAGAGCCAGACTACTCACGTTCAGCAGCAGAGGTCTTTAGAGGTTTTGCGGAAACGTACATACGCGAAACTAAAAGCCTAGGGATATTGAGCTACGTCTCTCATTCTGCTAAGGAGCTGGTTATACCAACTTGGGTCCCTCAATTTGACTCGGGAGTCACGAGAAGGATCATTGGGGACCATGGGGTTTACAATACCTCAAACCGTCGTGGTTATTCAACTACAAGCGAGTCAGGAATGGAAGTGCTACGTCAAGGAAAACTTCGTTTGCAGGGAATCGTCATCGACCAAGTTGTCACGTTTGAAAGCCTTATTGGAAACAAACATCTCAACCTCGATCCCACGATCAAGACCGGAACGGATCCAGATACCTGTACAGGGCAATGGGAGTCACTACTGCGTCAAACCGAGCAGTACACCTCCCGTAAAGCGTGTCTTGTCGCATATGCGATGACTTTATCTTGTGGACTCGACTCTCGCGGAAATGAGAAAACGCGATGGATGGAATTTACTAGATTCTTGGCTGAGAGCACTCAGGGGCGAGTTCAAATTCCTAATGATGGAGAAACCAGTGTTTCTGATGACCTTTCTGAAACACAGCAACACGATCCTCTTAGTTTCCGCCGTATGGTTTTTGGGTGGGCGAGGAACAGACGACTATTTAGAACAGCTCGAGGCCACATAGGAATGGGACCTTGGAACATACAGCCTGACGACAGAGTTGCCATAATTTTTGGCGGAGAGGTTCCTTTCATTATCCGAAAATGTGGCGACTCTTCCAATGAATATCATCTCATCGGAGAGGCATACGTTCATGGCATCATGGATGGAGAATTTGTAAGGGATTGGGAGGATGGGAAGATGCCACACGTCACAGAGCAAGATATTATAATTGTCTAGAATGCTAGCACTATCACGACTGGCGCAAAAGACGACAATTGAAGCAATAGAGGAATATAACGCAACCTCTTTACAGCTCACAGAATCCAGAGACTATGGAGTATGTCGGTCCTGACCCAAAACTCCTCGCAGAAGAACAACCATCAAGATTTCAATGTACACCATCCACAGCCCAAGTGGAGCAACTCCTCATTGCGGCGGCGCAGGCTTACACGACAAACTCACCAACACAGCCTCCGAATCCGGCACATCAATTCCAAAGCTCCCAAACTGGCCAACCCGCACCTGCTCATTACTCGGAACATCCACCACCCGTCTCGCCTGCCCACCATACCTACCGCCGTCAAAAGCATATCCGTTCCAACTAACATCTGCCAACGCATCACTCCCCTTCGCCTGCAACCGGCTCAGCGCCGCCGGTCCCTGGCACTGCAATGGACCAGCGAAGAATACCGTCGCATTTGTTCGCGTATTCGCACTGCTCGCATGAGGAGCCATATTCAGCAGCATAACCCGCTTCAACAGCCCAGCCTCATACGCCGCATACGCAGCCAGTCGCTCATTCCCAGTCGCCAAATGCACAACCGTTGTATCATTTCCTTTGCCAACCATAGCAGCAGCCGCCACATTAGCATAGTAAGCTGGTCTCGCACCTACACGTGCAACTTTTGTGTTGATCGGTTGCCAACTACTTGCTGGGAAGTCGGTGCCCATGTGCGTATGTACCCTCGAAATATTGTTCGCGGCAGCATAGAGACTCGCATCCAGCGTCCATAGCGCAGCCGCGAATGTGTCGGATAAGTTGGTTTGTCCTTGGCGCGCCAGGAAATTGGTCTCTGTCAAGGCGAAGGGGGTGTGTGAGGCGGCTGCTTTGCGGGCGAGAGCGATTTGAGGAGCCAGGGACGTTGTTGTGAAGGTGTGGTTTGATAGGAAGGATTTGAGGTTTGGGGAGTCTGGGGTTGCCGCGTAGCTGGTGCTGTTAGATGTGGATTGCAGCAAGGGAGGTATAGGGACTTACAAATGTGAAGAGAATTGTTTGGCTACGGGAGTGGCTTTTTGGAGATCAGTCCATGCTGTCCATGGATCCATACCATTTGAAGTTCCAGCGAAACTTGGAGCAGTGAATTGGAAGGCTTGGTCTGTTATCATTTCGGGGCAAGTTATTTCAATTTGAGAACGTAGATCTGCAGTGATGTTGGACCATTCGGTGGCATAAGTATTCTCTGAATATGAAGTAGGACGAAGATGGCCTTGGTTTGGCCCAGTGGCGACTTGAGTCTTCTTGTACATATCTGGCTCGTTGCCCAGTTCCCAGTATAGAAGACGTCCGTTCTTGAGACCGTTGCATGCTAATATGGATCCGGCCTCGAGATTCCGACGAAATCCATCATTGGATTTGGCTAGGTTGAAGCCGTGGATGTACTTGGTGTTGGTAAAGGTGGCGTATGATTCGAAAAATACGCCTCCATACTCGAGAGTGCCATCCGCGGAGGTTGGTATTGACATACTGTTGTTCAAGGCCGTTTTCAAGTAGCCATCGAGCAGTGCGTAATCTCTGTATAACGTTAGAACAGTGCGATCTCTAATTCAGAATTTCTGGCTTACTGAGTCTCGCCGCCAACCCGGATGACTGGCTTCACGCCTTGTTGAGCTGCTATGTTGTTAAGCAAGGTTTCTGAAAATAAATTGGGAGTTGATTTGTTTCCAGCGTAGTCTGGAAAGTTGGCCCATTCTATCGAATAGCTGACAAAGGCAGGCTGAACAGGTAGACTAGAACCTGGAAGAGGAGATGATGGTATTCGAATGTACTGTCCGTTGGGATTTAGAGTTGGATCGCCTTGTTGTGCCAGCACTACACTTGCGCATAACGCAATTGCGCACTGAAAGGTCGACTGTTGTGGTCGCATTATTTTTTGGGATACGTGTACTTGGTTTATTGTTGTGATGTATATCGCAGAGTGGATTCGTTGCTGAATTATATATTGAAGTAAAGGTTAGGTTCTTAAATCAAAGAACGAAGCCCGCAAGGAAACTTATTTGGAGCAAGTTGCTGTAAAGCTAGGGACTAAGGGAGTGAGGTGGATAAATGCATAAAGCTAGGATTGGAAGTCACTGTTGCCCAAACTCACCTCGACAACTATAATCACTCCTGGCTGCGGAATATTATATATCGGTTCTTGCCTCCCATATACGTTGGTGTAACAAACAGTGGCCTAGCAAGAGCATAAGCGCGTAGTGCATGAGCATAACAACATCTAGTATATATCAAATGTACGAACTATAGACCTCGAATTATTTCCAATGCCCTGCCCAAGGTACAGTCACTGTGAAGATGTACAGTTCGCTCAGTATATGCTTGGTTATGTACCTGAATAAGAGCAGGCATATAGTTCTGTACCTGCATGTCAGCAAGCTAATTTGAGATAGTTGTAAGAAGTTAAACATCCTGTCAAAAGCGATTAGGCTCGAACTTGAGTTACATGGTCGCAAATGTGAGCCCGTATTATTCATGTATAGTGAATATGAGAAATGTTTATGTAGGGTAGGACATGGGCCAAAATACCGGTAGTCCGATGCCCTGGCTTGCTCAGCCTTGTCCACAGCCTTGTGGGACGAGTATGTGCTTTTAGTGGGATAAGGCCCTAACAGCAGAACTTTATGGTTGATTTCAACTGAGCTGTTTTGACAAGTGCTCCCATCGAGTACGATGTCTGCCATGAGACTTGCTCAACATACCTGGTTTTAATCCCCATGGAGCGTATTGAAGGATTATAGAGCTATCGAACGCACAGAAATTGAATACTTAAGGAAAAGTTGTGACCGCTGGTCTCCTTCATCCTAATTATCATGGCGCAAAGGGCACACAGAGGCATACTGAGGAGTTTTCAATGTATTGGAACTCAATCTGTAAACTTGAAAAAGAACTTAAGACACTTCGCCCAATCCCGGACTTCAAAGGCGTGAATTCGAAGACATTCGAAGACATGCGGCTAGCTTTTCCATATGCTGCACGATTCGCTTGTCAAGGACGAACCCTTTTCATCACAGATACCGATTACCTTGGGTTGGGCCCGAGAGGATTAAGGAAGAACGATTCTGTCGCTATCTTTCAGTCTGGACGTATCCCGTTTGTCGTCGAGGAAGCTAACGAAATGGGTGACCTCAGAATTCTTGGGGAATGCTACGTCGCTGGTGTTATGTCTGGTGAGCTAGAACATGAGATATCCGAAGGTCGTTATCGCGTTGAAAGCTTGTCCATAATATAAGACTATTTCTTATCGGACACGATTGGGAAATGACTAAATGTAAATAAGAGCACCATACCCTCCAGCGAATAAAGCAATACAAATTAAGACTAGATACTTACTCGAAGATATCTAGCTCAGTGATCAGCTCTATATAACTGGTATCATTCTCAAAGGTCGTACATCTGGATGACAGAATAATATCAAAGATCATTCACGGCGGCTATGTTAAGTCGTGCTTAGCTCTTCATGATAAGAGGTGGTGGCATCCATCAGCGTTGATGTGAGCGGGCAATTCATCTCTTCATGCCGTGGCTCCATAAAGTCTCAAAACATTTCATCGTTGACTTGCTCTCAGGCATTGCCACCATACCTCGGGAAACATGGTGGAACCACGCCAGACACCAATCTACATGGCACGATAACTTGAAGGGTGATGAGTTCAACCTTAGCACTTCAAAGCATATGACACAGATAAGTCAGCGCTACGCGCTTATGGTGATACCAATTCTGGGGAATTGTTTGCTTTCTTACTTGCCATCGATCTAAGTACAATCGGATAGGAACCAGTATCTACGACCATATCGCCCTGTAGTTTGTCACACGATGACACAGAAAGAGCAAGGCAGCATATAAGACTCGTCTCACCCATGATCATATTTGCTTCCTGCATAGATTAGAAATACTGCACAACTTCAGTCCACAACTATACCAGGCTTCTGATCATGAACTTGCAAATTACAACTCTACTCGTGCTTTTGCTGAGCCTTTCCTCCCAAGTAACAGCTGCTCCAAAAGAATCGATTGAAGGATACTGTTGTCCAGGCGGTTCGGGTTTCGGATGCGGTGCTAGAGGCAAATGCAATGTTTTCTGCTGTGCTTGCCACGGAGGTTGGTTTTTTCTTGATATATCTCTACACACGAGTTATTCGTGTCAACTGCTGATCTTTCTTCTGTAGGATGCCGATAAAACCGTGGATGCTGCAATTGTAGCCATGGGGTTGGCAAGTATGACGAGAATCAAAGACGTTAAGGGGTACTGGCAAAGCGGGCAATAATGGGCAAGGCCTGTGTTGAATTTGCGAGGCTTTTATTCGTATGATGATCCCAAATCCCTTTTGAAGTATTGCCAGTATGAAGAGCTATAATGAAATTAGTGATATTGAATGCCATGCACTATCTTCCTTTTGCACAATCGAACAGTAATCTAGGAATGCCAACTTATAGCCATAATCTGCCAGATCAAGCCAAAGCATGATATCAACACGTAAAGTAAGCTAGTTGAGACTCACTTCTGGTTGTAAAAAGGGCCCAGGAGCAAAGTCTGCATTAAGATACCTATATCCTCAATATCATCAAGGCATAAACCATGACCTATACATTACATACCCAAGCCCAACAGCCCATTCGCAATCTCCCTTACTGCGCCTTTTTCTTGCTATGTCCACTACTCTTTCGTCCCACGCTCTCCTTATTATGTTCCTTATCCTCAACGCGCTTCTTCTTCATATCCGCAATCTCCTGCTCCTCCTGCCGCTGCGCATACCACTGACCGGCCTGCAACACCAACACGCCCACCAACACCAGCGCCAAAATTGTATTGCTCGCAGCCATCACTCTCAAGCTATCTTCGCGCGTCAACAACTCATCCTCAACGCCCATACCGTCTACAGCCGGCTCGCCAGGTCCGTACCAGCTGTTAGTCGCGGCACGCATGCCTTTGACGATATTGACGATATAAACGACTACTCCGCACATGTAGAGCACGAGGGAGGCGCCGTCAAATAGCATGTTGGCTTCGGAGGGCCGGTAGAGCTTGGTGATGAAGCCGAGGAGACCGGTGCCGATGACGAGGTGCAAGATGCGCGCGATGAGAGGGGGTGAGCGGTGTAGGATTTTTAGGTGGTTTTCTTGCAGGGTGAAGTAGGGTGTGCGGTCGGAGCCGGGAGGTGTGGACCAGAGGACATAGTAGTCATAGGGGAGCATGATAAAGAGGATGCCAAGGAAGAAACATGTTGCTGGGAGGGTTTTGTTAGATGGATGGATGGAGAAAATAGGGGTGGATTGGTAACTTACGTCCGATTATGAGAAAGGTCGCGAACGACCCTGCGCGTGTACCCATGATGACAGCGGTTGAGTATTGACTTTTGAGTTGCAAGTTGATGAAGTAAAGATGAAGTTTGAATTCAGGGAAGAATTAGACGCGTGGCAGTTTTTTTGAGGGGTCGAAGAAAGTGCTCCTCGTTTGATGGAAGAGGGAGTAGAGGTTGATGCCGGATAAGGAAGGTGATGATGAAGTTGAGGTGTAAGAACAGCTCTGCCTTGCACTTGGAGCTAGAAACGGCCCGAGCGGATACTGGTCGGATAAGCTCCCTCTGGTTGCCAGGTTGATCCTGGTCCACTGGATATAAATATGGGTCAACGGAACAGGCAACCAATAACATCCTACCTGATTCCCATCAGGCTATGTCCTTTTATTCATTATTCAATGTTGCTCTTCAGAACGAAATCCTTCTAGTTTGAGTCTTCAGAATTGACCTCTATTATTTGAGATTGGTAAAATCATTCATTCATCATTTATCATACAGTCATGCTATCATGAATATTTGATTTTTGCATGTATCTCTCGCAGTCTCATGGAATAACCATTCAATTCCCTTTGAGATATCGTCTAGAATGTGCAACTCAAACCGTCTAGAAACTGTTGGAACGAAATCTCATCCTCGGTTGCGAGATATTTCTTTAGATCCCAATCCTCCATAGTCAAGCCAGCTCGGAAATGTTGTCCAATATGACGAGCCCTTGCGTCCCAGCCGTCGAGGTTCTCACCACAGAAGCCACAGTACCAATTGTGATGACTGTAATCTGCTTCAGTTTTCCAGGACTCCAATATGTCGTTATCTGGTACGGCGCCTTGATGGAATTTTTTGCAATGTTGTCGAAGATGGTCCTTTCGCTGGAAGCTTCGATCGATCACTGGTTTGAAAGTACATTCTGCGGCTCTATGGCAATGTGGCGAATGAGTGTCGCCGGTGGATGTTCTAAAGTTGCAAAATGCGCAATCAGTAACGTCGCTATTGTCAGTTGTAACTTGAGGACCATTAGGCTGGCATATCCACTGGTAGCGAGGTAGATGCACGGTTTCTTCATGTCGTTTCCAAGACTTCGAGCCGATCATCTTTAAACAAAACGTACATTGGAAGTGGGACGCTTTTTTCCTTTTGTTGTTATTGGAGATAACAGGCGATGGCTCACGAGATCTCTTATACATGATAGGTCCAAGGTCGACACATGCTTCATCAACAGCTTGTGCGGTCTGTCCAGAATCACCTTTCTCGTGATCTAGATCCGTTTGACAGCTATGGACAGTGGCTGTAACGGTCTCTTTCGTTGTAGCAGAGGCAATTTCATTTCTGGTGTTTGTTGTAGCAGCCCATGTAAATGCAGGGTTTACATCGAAACCAAAGGGGTTGTTACGCGGGTAGTCCAGCTTCGCGAAACTGAAGCTATCTTCCTCCAGCGCAATTAGAGGTTCGAAATTGAAATCGAAGGAGGCTTGAATACCGACTGAGCTTTCCGTCAAGCTCATCGGTCCTGGCAGACCTACAGCGTTGGTATCCAACGACCAATCAATCGTCGCTGGAAACTGATATGGTTCTTTAGACTCGCTAATGTGATGACTGTTGTTTGATTGTAACTCAAGATCATCAAAATTTTGCAGTGGAAACACATTAGACGACCAAGCTAGTTTGGGATCACTAACGCCTCTCGCGATATAGTCCTTAGCCATTCCGTCTTCGTAAGCTTTGGTTATGATCGCTCCGCTTGGCGCTTTTCCCTCGTGGGCCCGCCTGATGTGAGATCGGAGAGCTTTTGATCGTCCAAATCGCTCTAGGCAAACCGGACACTGAAAATTACCTGGGGCGCAGTGGAAATCACCAGCGTGCTTGATCATTTTTCTCTTACATCTGAAGCCTATTGCCCAGCCTGTTTTGTTGCTGCGGCAACCTGGTTCAGGGCAATAAAATGGGTAGCTGGGGAATATTCCGTGTCGCCTGGACTTGTGCAATCTGTGAAGCAATATTAGATTCCGCAGCAAAGTTTGGAAGTCATAATTTGAAACCCAAAATAAAACTTACTTCAACTTTTCAGTCATGCTGAAAGGTGGTGCTGTGCAGCCTGGATAATCGCATTTATAACTTGCTGACAAAGAAAGCGCAACAGGATGAGCTGCCAAACTGACATGGGGTGAAAGAGAAGGAGAATCGGCCCATGAATGGCTGGGCTCTGTGGAGATTTGAGGTGTTACAGACAACGACTGCCGTGCCGGGCTTTGACTTGGCTTTGGAGTTGGATAGGAGCAAACAGTTGCGAACTTGCGTCTTCCCCGGCGTGGTGTACCACTCAGCACTGCATCGGAGCATTGGGACAAGGCTGAACAGACACTGTTTGGTCGACTGACTTGTGGACTTATTGCTCCACTTGCAGGGTGAGTATAATCTAGATCTAACAAGATTAGCTTTAGAAGAGCGAGAGCAGAATTTTCATACCCAGAGGTGTAGAGTTCAAAGCATCATTAATGGCTTCAGGGGCTGCGGCTTCGACTGGATTCAATAGCCAATCTTCCACTGGTGGACTCCATCGACTTCTAGCATTCCGGAAGAATGTTGAGACTTGATCAATCGAAAGACCGGTCTCCGTAGCTAGACTTTCTTTTTCTTTCTTCGATGGGTACGCCGCAATTGAATGATCATCAACCCACCGCTGAAGAACGACTTTTGCCGCATCATCAGTGGTCTTCACTGTAGGTAGCTCGGGATAATGGCAAGTTGACTGAGTTTCCAGGCACTTGTTGCAGCTTGGCTCATCTCCGGAGCATTTCGTCTTTCTCTCACGACAGCGTCTGCAAGCTTTCTTCGGGCGTAATTTTCGTCGCCTGTTGGTGGGCCTATGGTTCGTTGGAAGCCTTTCCTCGGTGGATGCTATATCAACTCTAGTTGTATCTGTGTGAGAAGCCTGATATGACATAGGGGTAGTCGGTTTGGGCATAACATTGATTTGTACTTGGGCGTCAGGTCCATATACGGATTTGATATGTTCTTCCAATTCGTGAATCTGTTGCCGTGTAGGGCCGTCAAATGGCATATTACTTTCAAAGATTTCTTCATAATCGTTCTTTAGTGGCAGGATGCCGTTCCACCGGTCGGTCGTTGAGTCGGCTTGCTCCTGTCCCAATCTTGGTTCTGCTGTCAGGGATAACTCCATCTTAGGGCGGATGTTCCCGCTTTGTTCATCCAGGAAGTTGTTAAGTTTCAGGTTGTGCCAGTCAAAATCGCCTGTCAGATTGTTTATGTTGCCTCAGAACAAGCTATCATTAGCTAATAGAAGAGTACTAGAATGACAGGCGGCAATTATGTTGGAGGCCGGTGGAGAAAGAAAGGCATCAGCGCCAGAAACCATGTTTGCCGAAGTGCCTGGAGTTGTCTTTAACTAGTCGCCGAAGTATTGCAAGAATGAAGGTGAAATACAACGAATGCAGAGTTGATATCACCCTCAATCTTGCAAGAGGTCGCCCTGAATCTCGAGTCGACGAGTTAGATCTGCACTGCCACATGCGGAACTTGCCGTGACTTCGCAGAGCCTCACTGCATTCTCATATCTTGTGCCTTGAAGTTGTTTTCTTTCATAAACAAAATCTAAAAATACGAGACCTGAAGGTATTGTACGCAGTCAATCGAGGCCTTTCCCAAGGTATACCAAATAAGTACATGGAATGAATCGTGGTTTCCTCTGCGAATTTGTTTATTTGCCATGGTATGTAAATACTAAAATCCGTTCGTAAAGTACCAAACATAAGAGCAATTTTTTATTCAAGTGACTTGATTAGGAGGTAGGTAATTATATGGTTTTGATACTAGTAGTAGTTTTAGATGGGACTGTTCAATCAACGTTGAAGCTTCCACACCCAAACCGCCAATTTTTCATTCACGAATCACCATCATCAGTTCATACCACCAAGCAACTGCAGCTCCACATGGCAGCAGACACCACAATGACCGAAGACTTTATCCCCTTCGAAGCAAAAAATGATACTTTTATCCAATGGCTCCGTCAAAACGACATTCAAACACACCCCGCTGTCAAAATCGTCGACCTACGACACCAAGCCCGCGGTCGCGGCATCAGTAAGCAATTCAGTGAAATTGTTCTGCTGTAGCTGACCAGTCTAGTTGCAACGCAGAGTATACCCATAGACACGGAACTGTTCAGCATCCCACGATCTGCACTCCTCACGCCCGCGGCTCTACCAGCGCCCATCATCGCCTCGGCCACAAGCGACGATGAGCCTTTGGATCCATGGACAGGTCTCCTGCTCGCACTAATTCACGAGCAGACTCATCCGAATTCTCGCTGGCAACCGTATCTCGACCTCTTACCAACAGAATCCGACTTCGACACGCCAATGTTCTGGTCTCCGGCTGAGCTCGCTGAACTGCAAAGCAGTGCCGTCCGCTCGAAGATTGGTCGTGAGGACGCAGAAGATATGTTCAAGACCCGCATCCTGCCAGTCATACGCACTCACGCCTCTGCCTTTGGTCTTAGCCACCTCCTCGAAGATCAGCTCGCCGAAGAAGTGATTCGTCGGGCTCACGTCGCTGCCTCGACTATCATGGCCTACGCATTTGACGTAGAACCCACCGGCCAGCGTACCGTCGACGAAGAAGGTTACGTTTCTGATGAATCGGACGCCGAGCTCCCGAAAGCGATGGTGCCGCTGGCAGACCTGTTGAACGCCGACGCAGACCGGAACAACGCCAAGTTGTTCTACGAGGCAGATGGGACGCTGGTGATGCGTGCTGTAAAAGATATAGCGGCGGGGGAGGAAGTGTTTAACGACTATGGGGCATTGTCACGAGGCGAGCTGTTGAGGCGATATGGATATGTAACTGAGCGGTATGCGCAGTACGATGTGGTTGAAATCCCGGTGGAGTGTTTTCTTGCGAGTGCGAGGACGTTGTGTCGAGTGCCAGAGCAGGGGCTGAGGGAGAAACTTGAGCGAATATACGGAGAAGACGAGATACCGGATGGAGTCGTGATGGCGAATGAGGACCTGGAATTATTCACTGTCGAGAAGATGTACGAATTATTCGAGCTCTTCCCAATCTTTCAACTGGAGTCGATGCTTGAAGGCCCGAATACACAAGCAGGAAATACTGGCCCCCAGGACCAGGAGTTGGACACATTGCTGGCTCGACATGATGGACCGGCCAGAGACATACGGCTGCTCTTCGTATTCGTTCTTCGGGCACTGGATTCTGCCCTGAGCAGCTATGGAACCACATACGAGCAGGACGCACAAAAACTCGAACAGCTTCAGCAACGCAATCAGCCAGATCAGCAGACCCGTCGGATAGCCATGGCGATAGCAGTGAGGATGGGGGAAAAGAAGTTATTAAAACAAGTAGTCAAGAAGCTACACAACATGTGGCAAGAAGCCGCCCAAATCGGAGCCCAGTCAGTGCAAGAACTGCTCGACTCCAGCAAACGGCAGCGCAAGCGGAGGAAACAAGAAAGTAGCTAATAAATAGCTCCATCTGTTCCAATACAATCTGGATCCAATCCACCATTGTCTCTGCCCATCTAGTAGGGGATGCCATTCGTCAACAGCTGGAAATGATCATACCCCTTCGTCGCCAAATTATTCGCACTCTTCCTAATCAAATCGCGCATGAAGTCCGCCGCCTCCCTCTCACTTCTCTCCAGCACAAACCGCTCCCTCAAGTGCTGCATCGTCGCCGGCTTAAAGCACGGTAACCCACTATCCAGCATCACACTCACCATATTCGCTAAATGCTCAGCATGAGGGCGACTGCACAAGAACGCCTTTATACACAGCTCCTCAAACCACATGTAGCTTTGAGCATTAGGCCCGCCCATGACAGCGAGCATTTCTGCTGTCAGCTTGAATGGTGCGCGCTCAAATTTGACACCGCCTGGCACAATGTCGAAGCAGAAACCGAAATCAATGTGCAGAATATGGCCTGCATCGTCGATCATGATGTTGCCGTTATGTCGGTCCTTGAACTGGAGAAGGAAGGATATTACCGAGTAGGCGGCCATGGATTTGACAAAGTTGTTGCGTGCTTCTTGGAAGCGGATGCTGTCTTCGCCGCCGTATTTGCTGATGAAGTAGTCGTAGAGACCGTTGACGGCTTCGCGGCCGAGCATGTCACGGGAGATGGAGTTGGGGAGCACGTCGATTACACCGCAGCCGGGTGCTGTGGCTGTGACGCGGTATGGGTTGACGTACACGTCAAGGCCAACGGAGTGGAAAATACCGCGGAAGGCGGCGATGAGTTGAAGTGCGAGGACGTCTTGGCGACAGTCATCACCGACTTTGAAAATGGCGCTTTGCCAAACCTCATATGTGTCTTGGATATTGGCTGAGTGGCCGTTTGTTTTGATGAGCATCTCGTCCGCTTCATCGTTTACTTCTTTCTCTTTGCGGATGCGGAAAGTGGCCATATAAGGCGCCTTGGCATGACTTTGTAGTGGTTTTCCAGACTTGCGGTCAATACCAATAACAACACCATCTGGATTACTGGGAAGGTAGACTCCCACTTCGACTTGGATTTTCCGAAGCTCTTCTTCAATCTTTTGTTTCTTTTCTGGCTTACTTCGCTTGATGTATGGCTTCAATTTGCCAGAAATGTCAGTGACCTCATCGAAGAACTGAAACTCGCGCTCATAAAAGTCCTTGTCTGCAGGAGTAAAGCTTGCAATCAGACTCTCCAATACTTTATCCAGTGTCGGTTTCACAGGGTCGGGCTAAAATACTATTAGACACGATGCTCTCCAGTCAAGCTTTATAACTTACGATAAGGGATTCTTCATCCTTGAAAGCATTTGCTTTCATGTTCCAGATGATCTGATGGGCAAACAACTGCGAAAGCCTAGCCGTCTCAATGATATAACGCTCAACATATCCCAGCATATCATAGCGAAGAGCCTGTACGATCTGTGGGACATAGAAAAATGTGGTATCAACTGAGTGGCTTTCGAGTGCGCGCATAGCATATTGCACGATGAATGCGTTGTTGCCGTATGCCGGCAAGAAGTAGTGCACGGCAGTAATTGGATTGACTGAAACCCAATATAGCAGATACTGGGTCTTATTAGTACTTAGAACATGAATGACACTGGTGATACTTACTTTGAGCTGATGTCCAACATCAATGGGCAACGAACTGCCAAGAAGCAGCTCCAATGCATCCGGGTCATTGAGCACCTTTTCAGGAAAGCTCGTCAACAAGAAACGCAAAGCTGCCGTGAGCGCCGGCGATTGGAATCGATGGGCTAATTGGACCGCAATTTCAGGATTCTCAGCCCAAGCAGTCTTGAGACCAATCGTTAAAGCAACCTTGCAAGTCAGTAAAACAGTCTATGAAAAGGTACATACTACTCACATCAGATGGTGGTTTGCTATGCTGGTTAGAGATAAAATGATGCAAATGATGCTTCCGCTCGTGATCCAGAGGGTGTAGCCAAACAATCAGCCTAGTCTGTTCATTAGCAAGCAGCATATAAAGCAACTCCTGCTTTGACTGCAAAGAGCGTCTAGAGCCAAAGCCCTCGGCACCAATGTATGCGACCTTCTCCAACGCAGTATGGATATCACCGAGCAGATGGGTTTCTGCCTTGATCTGCAATCGATTACCACCAAATGACCACCTAGAAAAGTTAGCTTAAGAGACTCCTACATAGAAGAGGGGAACATGCTGTGGTTTCGATGCAAACCATGACAAAGCCGCTGACAACACTCGATCCTTGGAGCGCCAAAGAAGATGCGCATCCACCGGACTTGCGCGCAGAATACGTAAGGCGAGCAGCACAATATGGAAGTGGGCCTCACGCGTGAGCGCTGGGCATTTTTTGTCTGCGAGGGCATCGAGAGTGACATTAATGATTCGCTGATAGATGCGTTGGATATGCGGTGTGCCCAGTCTCGAAGCATTGAAATGACTGGATAGAAACTGGATTAAGCGCAGATGTGGCGAGATCAGATCGTGAGCAAGCTTCTGCCGCCTGCTGATGAGATTGCGGTCTGATGGCGCAAACTCCTGCTTGGTGTAGAATGGATCTTGCTGGAGTAGTCTACGGTCAAATAAACCGCGACGTTGGCGGACTGTGTTTTCCCAGCATTCTGCAATTTCGGCTAGAATGCGAGATTCCATGCGTGCGTTCTCTTTGATCACGCCGGTCCAGAGTGAAATGCCGAGCTTTATGGACTGGCGAGACAGGACGGCAAATGGAATTCCCACAAGGTGATGAACAATCGCTCCCTCATCTTTGTCGGTACGGCAGAGTAATGCACCGGCACGACGTAAGACATCACGGATTTCAGCCATGGACACATTTTGATGGCTAGTGGTCCGGCTTTCAATGTCAGCGAGAAGTAAGCGTGCATCCTCAATTGACTTGTCCATTTTGAACCGCTGGGTCGGGAAAGGCGCAACATCCTGATCGTCATCTCTTAATCCTTCCACAAATCGATACTCCTGTCGAGTAGTATACTGGGCCATAAACTCTGACGCCGTATTGATATCGAGGCCTGACTGGTTATCAAGTGCATGAAGCCGTTGATCTGTTGATGGAATCATGCCACCCATTTCAAGTGCAAATGATCGCCCAAGAGAGACATGGCCAAAGGAGCCCTCATCGTCATAGTCTGAGAGGTATGTCTGAATGAGACCCTTGATATCTAGAGGTGCGATATCAAGGACTCGAAGCATCCATATCCTGGCCCACTTGTGTAATTCAACCAAAGTGGTACGGCGGAATGCATAGTCATCAGATAGCTCAACCTCGACCTTGCCTCGCTCTGATGTGAACTTGGGTTGCCATTCGTACTCCTCAATTTCACGTTCCAGACAGCTAAACCACATGATGCTGAGCAATTCCAAGAGGGCGAAAAGAGATGACTTGTGGCATAAACTCGACGGCACCTGTTTGATGATGAGATCTGCACAATGGATGGCAACGTATTGAACCTTGTGGATGCGATGGCAACATCCAGCAAAGAACAAGGCCAGTTGCTGTGCGATATATGGAGCGCTAAACATGTGATCTTTTGCTGCAAGTGTTCGGTTGATATATTCCATAACGACTCGATTTGCAACTTGTACCATGCAGTTGCCAAGCGGGCCTGATCTCAACCTTGGATCCAAGAAGTATGTCAGGACCCTCGTGCAGTCGCCAGACATGGCCCTTAGACTTTCCATAGTAAATGCTGAAGCCAAGAAAACCAGCTCCGAATAGTTCAATTCACGCAAATCTATCTGAGATTCCGGAAGAACCTCGAACAGATATCGACGGAAGTCTGCGACATGATCCTGAGACTTACCACGGCGCAGAGTAGTGTTGAGTTCGATATCACTCTCAAGGTGATCCGCGCGGTCCTCTGGGATTAGAGGGCGACTGAATTGAGCCAGAACCTGCATTTCTTGACGGTACTTGATACCAAATGGTGAAGTGAGGGTGAAGCCATGAACAACAGCATTGAACCAAGCATCCCGTTGAAGAGTCAGGAAGCCCTCGATGCCGAGATCTTCTTCGGCATCTGGCGATGCATTGGCAGCTGCAAGTGCTGCTAATGGTCGCAACAGTTGGGCAATTTCATGAGCGGCTAGTTCGACATCTCGGACATGGCTGTTTGTTTCAATCTCGTGGGCATCACCTTTACTGACGATAGAGTCTAGTAAGTGGACAATATAAATCTCAAATGCTTCGGTGCCTCGCTTGATGCCATGAGAGAGATGAAGCCGAGCTTGCATGACCTGATGATATTAGTAAGACATTGTGCATCGACTTGGGCCACTTACAGCTTCCTGAATAAGATCATTTTCCTTGATGAGACCATCGTGGCAAAGCCTAGAGTACATTTTTAATAGCGAGCGAAGCTCACTCGGCGCACTCTTGACTCCAAGGAATGCCGTCTCTGTGATAATCTTCGCATCCACTTCTGCGTTGTTCACTTTACCGTATTTCTGGAGCAGCATGGACAACGCTAGGGCAATAATCTTATCCTGTCCACAAGTCGAAGCAATCTTTACGATAGCTTCAATGGTGGTCATATGTACCAATGACGGCTCGTCAGGTCCAAACGAAACAACGCTACCCCCGTTCTGAACTGGATACATTGAATGTCGATGGTTCTTGCCGTGCCCATCAAAATCAGGTGAGCCCGTCAAGTTTCTATTCTCTGGCTGCGCGGAAAGAACATTGCCTAGACTGTATAGTGTCGTGATGGTAGCATCCTGGGGAAGTCTTAAGAGGACGGAGGCCAGACATTCAGCAGCCACGGCGGCAGTCTTGGAATCCAGTCCGCCGTAGACAATAGCTCTAGAAAGTGATCTGCTTATGTTTGATGCCAAGCTGGAAGATGATTTTGCCAGTGTAGCCATGGATTTGAAAACAACCGATGCGAGATATTCATCCAGTATCTGAGCGGGATCTGACATGGTTGATTCGAGGCGAATTAGCAATGCATCTGGATCGGCGATTTCTTCGTCCAGCACTGAGCAGCATAGATAAGTCTTGAAAACATTGGCGCGAACAGCAGAAGCAAGCCTCTGCTGCCACGCTGAACCAAGTCTCAAGTAATCCGATCCTTCTTCCAACAGCTTCATTTCATCCGCTGAAATTTCAGCCAGTTGCTCAATTGGCATTCCAAATGTCGGTTGTTCCGCGCGCTCAAATGGCTCATCACTCAGCAGAAGCTCCATAATATCTTTTTGTTCCAACGCTTGGGGCGAGGCTACCTGTAAAGCTGCACAAGCCGTTACAAGTTCCATCAGAGCAACGCGCAATATCATCGCACCCAAAGGCCTTCCATCCGCTGCATATCGCCGAGAATAGTGTTTCCATGTCCTCATATCACCATCCGAGTCGCGGGTATTTCTGATGATGCTTAGACATGTTTCCAACGCGATCATATATTTTTCGGAAAGAGCGTCCCAGATGAAACGGACGAGCTGTATACGCTCTCTCGGAGTCCAGAAGCGAGCATGGGCAGCAGCAGCTTCCAGAAAACCGAGAAGAGAGACGGCGAGCGTTACAATTCGGCCAATTGATGTTCCCGCGAATTCAGCGTCGTTCTCTGTATCGATCGGAGTCGCAAGGCTGGTGTGCGCTACTTCGAGCCAACTGGTGACATATCGACTGATTGTAGAAGCAGCGTGCTGCCGTAGAGAAGGATGATTTAAGCCCAGAGACAAAATGGCATTGCAAAGGCTATATGTGAGAGCTTCCCAGGGTGAAGGGCGTTCTTTGAGTAGGGAGAAAGGGACGTTTAGGTTTTGGACGTGGGATTCGGGGAGATAGGAGGTAAGTTGCGCGAGAAGCTGGGCCGCGATTTCAATGTTCGTGACGAGCGGCGCTGCTTTGCAAAGAGCGAGAAGAGCTTCTAGTTCAGGTAGACCCTAGCAAAAAGGTTAGATTGGCGATGAAGTATGATGGAGTTGTGTGTACCATTGGGATGCGCGCAGGACCAGAGCGAGTATCCGCGCCATTGTTCAGACGCGAACGCGGGCCTGGACATCTTCGACATAGGCGAGCTACATCTTTCTGTTGGCCGGGAGAAGACTCAGCGGCGGATAGCTGCGCAAGCTTCTCGAGCGCGTCCCGTCGTAACCTGAGCGAATTTAGCATGAGTATGAATGTTGACGAGAGTCGTTTGGGAAGCACAAGGGACGTACGTTCTCATAGTGAGGGGTTGATGTCAATGGGCAGATGTCGGATGGCTGAAGGATGGTACCGTAGCCCGTAGGAGAAAGAGTAGGATAGATATTCGGGACTGGGCTGGGACTGGCGTTTGGTGTTGACCAAATTCAAGAGCTGTCGGACGATTGATGAGATCAACCTGCTTGAAGAAATCGCGCTAGAGTTACACTAACCGCATGCTGGCCCCCTTGCCCCCTTCTCAACGCCCCACGATTTCCATTTGATACCTCAACAATTAAAGATGAGAGAAATCCAAGATGGTGATAATATTCATAAGAACTCTTATAACGTAAGAATCGCGGCCTCAAACAAACGTCATACAATTACATCCAAGAAAACTCCCTAGCCAAGCTATGCACGTTACAAAAGCATTATTGATCGTAACCACGCCAATCCATCAATCTATACCAGCAATCTCCGCTGTATGATCCTTCCGAATGCTAAGCTGCTGAAAGTCTTCATGATTCTTAATCACCAAACCCTTTTCATTCGCCAAATGTAGCACGCAGATGAAGCAAAACGATGTGGAGATGTCTGCCATCGCCTGCTTAGGATAAACGGTTTGCAGGTTGTTGATGACATCTGTGAACATGAGCGGTGCCTCGTCTACTGGCGGGGCCTTTTCCACTGAGACTGCTTCGGGCTGCGAAACCATTAGCTAAATTTTAGTGAATGTTGGTGGTGCGGCGGAACATACCTCTTCTAGTGCAAGACCTTTCCATATCTCTTCTTTCAGTCTGCGTACGTCGACCTTTGTCGCTACGCGCGCATATTGCACATACTCTGGTCGGTTGCGTCTCGCATGACCCAGTAGTAGATTGCCAGGCGCGTCTTGCGAGCCGCCAACTTCGCCGTTTGCCAAAGCTTCGCCAGCAGCTGGAGAGAAGTGGTCGCGCGCATCGGCAAATTCATCATCGTCATCTTCCGCACCGCCCATAGCGCCAAAGCCGTCGTCTTGGAAGAAGTTGGCATCGTAGTTGCCGGCGACCACATCGTCTTGGCCGTCCATGGGTGCACCTTCTTGCTGAGCCCAGTACTGCTCATCAATTTCGCCTTCAGGTACTTGGGGCATTGCTTGCACTTTGCGACCAGAGCTATTTCGTACGCCAAGGATGGCTTTGGGCTTGAGGAAGAGAGTGAGCAGTTGCCGCGAGCTGAAGTGCTTGTCGTCAGGTAGGAGATTTCGAGTCCTTGATCGCCATTGCGTCTTCGGTAGCGATATGGCAGAGTTTGCCGCAGCAGGCGTGTATAATGCATCGGCGAGAGCTTGTGACATGGGCGCTGCAAAGTCAATCTCAAAGGGCTCCTTCTCCTTGCGTTTTGTTGGGCCATTGACAGCTGCTTTGGCGGCATCCTTTACTCGTCGAATTTTCCAATGCTCTGGACCAGCCCAGTTCTTTTGCAGCGCCTTGTCGAAGTAGTCGAGAATGTTTTGCTGATCTTGACCACCACCCATTCGCATGGATACCGAAAAGCGGTCATTGCCTGGGAGACCTTCACCATCCACATCATCGTTGGGATCATCTCCTTCAACACTCTGCATTACGTGAACGCGCATTTGTGGATCCAAGGCAGCTTCTTTAGCCCAGACTTCTCCACCTTCACCAAAACCAATGCCATCAGCTAGATCAAAGCCGCCTAGGATGTTGTCGTCATCATCAAAAGCACCACCGTCGGCGTCCCCTTGGTGTAAGACTGTTGGGTCGTCCTCGGCACCGGCACCGGTCTGTGAGTCTTGTCGCCAGTCTTCAGGCGCTTTGAGAAATGGCAAGTCCATGGACGCATCTGTCTCTCCTAGTTCAAAAGTCTTCAGGGATGGACATATATCTTGCTCATCCAGTGTGGTTAGATCTGGGAAGAATGCGGCTCCTAATGCATCTAGGTCGATGTCAACTGATTCTGGTTGGCTCTGAGGCATATCGGTGGCATCTTGCTCTGGGTTAGTCTGGTCGACATCATTCTCTTCTTGATCAACTGCATCATCACTGCTGTCAAAAACAATTCTGCCTGTCGAATCAATAGCCAGGTGGTTCAAAAGAAGGCCCTTGGCTCCACCTTCATCGAAATCGGCAGATGCTTTTTTGAATAATGGATCTATGGCGAACTCCAGTTCCATCTTCTTTAGTTGGAGTTGAGCAAAAGACGTAGCCAAAGTAGCTTCTGCGGTTCGTTGTGCCTGTTCTGATCAGTAAATTTCTACGCAATTCTCGATACACCTACTCGTTTCCTCGTCTTCTTTTGGCTGCCTTCTTCACCGTCATCATCACCATCGTCGTCCTCAGCATCAGCATCGCCTTTCCGTCTGTCACTATTACTATCGGCAAGGCCACTGAGAAGTTTTCCAGTCTCTGTCGCAACGCTGTCGACACGATTGGTGTAAATTTTGACGCAACCATCTAGCGTGCAACTGGCCCTTTGAAAATTGACACCATCGCCTTCGCGTAGTAATGACATGTCATGAAAATAATCAATCAGCGCGAAATTCCACGAGTTGGTCGCATTGATTTTCTGTATCCTGTCAGCCTGGATACTTCATCGAGTGAATCCTGCAGCCTACATTATCGGTAGCCATTTTCATCCACTCCTCAAAATTCGCCATTATAGGAACGCGCTTCATTGGCGTCACGGCCGTACCAGACACAGAAGGCAATCCATCGTCTTCATCGTCGTCCGCAGGCGTCCGCGGACTTTGAGCAAGTAGCGATCGTCGTTTTCGCAAGGGAGTTGCCGCGGCGGCTTTGATATTGTTCATATGTAGTTCATGTTGTGCTTGGCGATTATGTAGGCGACTGGCCTTTTCTTGCCGGTCATCGTTCAAAGGGATTCTAGGGGGCATGAGTATGGCAGGCTCGAGATATGAGAGGATAAACCGACTTGATGGGAGATTTTGCTGGCGTGGATGTGCTGCCAGAAAAGACGCGTCGCTGCATTGCGGCGGTTGTGGAGTGTCGGGAGTCGTCGGGGTGACGTGTGTAACACGAAGAAGAGGCCGGCTGGGTTAGTAGTAGGGACTTCCAAGAGAAAGATACAGCCCGAACTGCGAGGAATGGACAGTTGTTGGACTTGTTGGTAGAAGTTTTTGGTGGTTAAATTGACGGCAAGGGCTTTTGGAGGAGTCGTTAGTCGTTAGTAAACAAAGCAGTTGCGATGCACTAGTCGCGCACGTTGAAGTAGCATCCCTGCTCGCGAACGTGGCGTTAGCAGCTTGTGTGGCTGAGTATGATGGCTGGTGGGTTACATAATCGAAATCTATGGAGTCTCTACCTAAACTGACTGGATCTAGACATATGGATCTAGACTCGTACATGACAACATGACGCTCAATGTCCTTTTGTTTAAGATGGCAGAGTACTTTATGCTCAGATCAACACGAGTAATAGTGCTCTTCATCTAACCCTTTAATGTGTATAGTGCACAGCGGGATAATCAAGTTAAAGCTGACTATTTTTCATTTCCATTCTGCTCAATCTCATCTAGCAACTGCCTATAGTCATGTATAAATTGACTGGTACGTCATGCAAACGGTGCCATGTTTAGCGCAGCTGCGTCTGCGTATCGTCACTTTTTAACAGTTTCTTCGCTTGCAGCCTGCTTGACTTTAATCATGTGGCCTTTTAAGTACCTCTACTACTTGTAAGATCTAGGCCCTGGATATACAGACTCTGTTTCTTTGTTCATTTACAACAAAACAATTTCAGGATATATTTCCTTGTGCGCAGTCTTGATTCAGTCGAAGCAGCACTGCCTCCCAATCTGTCTCATCTTCACACTTCGACCTCGGGCAACTTGAAGCGCACCTACATCTGTGGCAGCAACAATCTGACCCGCACCTGTCGCTCCGCCAGCTGCGACTGCCTTTGTACATTTTGATCACCACCTCCTTCTTTCTCACTTTGGATCATCTTCTACAATAAATCACAGCGCGACCGTCTGCTCTTTCCTGTTAAGCAATCTGCTGCCAGCTGGTCGCCTCAGCTGCATCCTTCATAAACCCCTCCATCAGCCCTCCCTCTCTATCCCTCTCCCCGATTCATCCCCGCAATAATGGGACTTCGTGATCGCATTGGCGAACAAGTTGACTTGCTTGAGGCTAAAATCGAAAGTCGCTTTCCTCCCCGCACTGTAAGTTCATATTCTAGCATCCTGCATCTTCAGACAAAACCTTCCTAACCACACCCACAGCCCTCTACAGAGGCAGACGAAGATTCCGTAGAACGAAGAAAACCCCTGTTTCGATACGGCGGTACAAATGACACCAATGGCACCAACTTCATGCTTGAAGACCTCAGAACTGTGGAAGACAACAGCTGGTTGACCGACAACGTTATCAGCTTCTGGCAGTTTGACTTGGAACGTCGGTTACTGAAGCCTGCACCACGAACAAATATCAAATTGGTTCGACCTACAGAAGCAGTACTCTTGGCCCATGGTCTCAATCAAAATGTTGATCCGTCGTTCATGAGCTACACTCATCTGTTTCTGCCGATTAATCCATCAGGTGGAGAATATGCTGAGGAAGGTACACATTGGTCACTCTTGGTTGTCAGTCTTGTCGATGGCGTCGCATTCCACTACAACTCGTAAGACTAGATCCGTTCCATATATTACGTTCATTAAGCTAATTGCCAACAGTATGCAAGACCACCCTCACATTGCCGACCAATTGACCCGAAACCTCAGCCGACTAATTCGTAAACCTCTACGATTCATTGACATCCAACACGTACCACAGCAGCACAACAGTAGGGACTGCGGAGTGTATGTGTGTGCGTTTATGGAGGAGTTACTTGAACATCGCCTACTGGCTATTGATGCCACCCACAAAGTTTCCATGAGCCTCAAAGGCATGAAAATGAGTGCCAAACAATATCGGCGACAGATTCGCAAGGCAATCGAAGCGGAGCGAACCGAAGCTCTTGAAAGAGGAGATCGGAACGTATTGAAGGAGCGGCCTCGAAGTGGATGGCTCTGATCTTGACTCTGAGATGCATTTCACGATTGATCCGGATTCTTTTCGATTAAAATGGCATTTCAAAGCGGGTGTATTTAGCAAGGGACGTTCAGGTTGCTTTCTGTGGGTTCCAGATACTTCAAATGAGATGCCGAGTTATCAGCAAATACAGAAGGTTGATTTGCTACGTTTATAATTCATGAATGGATGAATTGACTCCCATTCCTGCCTGATATACTCCTTGAACCGCACCGATACGGATATCCGTACTCTCTGACTTGAGAATGTGGGTGTCTAGGGACATTGCAGCTAACATTAGCTACCGGGCCCCTAAGTAGTGGCCACGCAGTCACTAAAAATAGCGAGGGCTCGAACAGCAGTGCGGGGAAATGGGGATGCCAAGATTCAAAGCTCCAACCAACCTCTTCGCCTCGTCCCACTGCAAAAAGATTTTTCTAAATTTTGCCCATCCTCAAGAGTCAACATCGTCCAACAAACCCACACTTTTACCTTCTTTAATCGAGTCCGCCGCTCGCACTAATCGGCAATTTTCAGCCCATCTACAATAGTTACCTTACTTCTTTATTGCAGACTGGCTATCAGTGTCTGATTTTCAAACCCATGTCCGCTTATTCTTCGTCTACCATTAAAGACGACTCCTCTAATTCTTCAACTTCTTCACAGACCATTCAACCTCTCTCTCCACCCCATGTCTTTACTCCTACACCTTCCCCTACAATCGAATACCTAACAGACTCCTCAACCTCGTCTGAAGATCGCTCCGAACCACAATCAGACCTCAACGAAAACATGCCGCATTCACGTACTACTGAAAAGCACCAAAGCTACGATTCTGCCACGTTCGAAGACGAAGCCACCGACTATCCCAATGATATTGAAGAAGCAGAAGAAACTAGTAACTCAAGTGAAGAGGATTTGCTTGCTACCGGCAGTGACGATCTCTGGTTACTCGACCCCTACGATGAAGCATTATCCACTCCAGACTCTGACCACGAGGATGGATACGCAGAAGCGATATACACACCTCACTACATCCTTCACAGCCGAAACAATGGCGGCTCTTCCACAGAAGACTGCAAATCCTGGCGTGAACTATACCCTGACGACCACTCTGACGAAGAACTTACCGGCGATCGTGTTGAAGCCATATTCCTAGCAGCCGAAAAACGTCTCCTAGAACAACAAGAGCTCCTCCAACGCTTCGCCACCACTCCGGATTCCATGGTGGTTGACAAGCGGGCCGCAGAAAAACGTCTACCAAAACCATATATGCGCAGCTCAGCCAAGATTGCACGACCAAATGCCAAAGAATTGATCGACCCCAAAGAGCGCGCACTCGCAGAAAAAGGCCGCATAGTTGAGGAACCAGTCCTCGTCCAACGGGCCAAGAAGAAGCAAGGTTAGTACATTTCCTGCTTACACCATAGTACCTTTATGATGAAAGTATTATCCCAAATTTTCGCTCGACTGGCCTCTGTCCCATTCTGGGTTCATGTCAGACCAATGAGAGCTTTATAATCATAGTTACTCTGACACAACTTCACTCTCAACAACACATACTCGAACTCCATCTTCCCAATACTGACTGTATCCACGTCATAGCTCCTGCCGGTTTGTCAACACACTTTGATCTACCGCGCACCAAAATCACACCTGAACTCAAGCGCGACTTGCAGCTTCTATCAATGCGTGCTGTTCTGGATCCAAAGCGCATGTACAAGAAGCAGGGCAAATTCAAGATACCGGAGTATTCGCAGGTTGGAACGATAGTGGAAGGACCAACAGAGTTTTTCAGCGCGCGCATCAAGAAGCGGGATCGAAACGAGAGCTTTGTGGGTGAGACGCTGAAGGCGGAGAAGAACACGGGACGGTTTGAGCGCAAATATGAAGAACTACAGACGAAGAAAAGAAGCGGGAAGAAGGGCTTTTACAAGTCACTGCTTGCAAAGCGGAGGAAGATATGAGCAGATATACTCTATGATACCACTTTTGATACGCGAAAATGCATATAATGAGACAACATCTCTGGCTGACATTGCACACATGATTTGATCAAAAATGAATTGTGATTTTCAACAATTCTAAACATTATAATTCATCATTACCACAGTCGGTACTGACTACTTCATTGCTACCCAATAGCCCTCCGCCCTATGACTATCCCATGATTCCCAGCCTGCGTAGGAAGCCTAGATCATCAATCGTTCAACCTGGTTCTTCGCCTCCTGGATCTGGTTCATCAATTCGGAGGTCTGGCAACAAGTTAGCTCTTGTCATATTGCCCAGCGCGCATAATCACATACCTCGTTAGTCGTAATGCTCGCGGCAATGACACTGCGCGAAACACCGCATGCGCGACCCAATGCGACTTTGCTAGGCACAAAGACATATGGGACGTTCTTGTCTTCGCACAGAAGTGGGAGATGAAGGAGAATACTATTGTCACTCGTCAGCTCACATTTCCGCGACAGAGATATTGAAGTTCTTACGCGAGAGGTGCTGTGTCAGCGGCCATGATTATCAATTCACTGACACCACGGTTCAAAGTCTTGGTGCACTCGTTGGCTCCCCTGTATCCAGTCAGTATAGCTCTGTGACGATGGTATATCGCGCGCGCGTGGAATGGAGCTTACTTCTTGAGCTGATGGTAATGCGAAGATTGTCTATAACATGTTAGCCAAATACCCCCAGCTCTGGGTGGTGGTAGATCTTACTGTACGAGATCAAGCAGCGTTTGGCTGAGCTTGTCGTCGGCGAGGGGCCATGCGGCAGCAGCTTCTTGGGCCATTTTGATAGATGGTTCGTAGTAAAGGGATGGATGGTGGTGATGGTGGTATGAGAGCTGGATGTAATCGTAAGGGTTCCTTAGCGTGAGCTTCGCCCTTACTGATTTCTGATATGGAGGTTGGTTGGTGGTGGTGGAAAGCTGCGTGGGATGGAGTTTGTAAAAAAAAAGTTGCCCACCTTCCAAAAAAATATGCGGACAGGGAGTGAAGCCGAATCACGTGGATGGCTACTTTCGGGCCGATTTTGGGAGCTACCCTTGCTCAGCCTTGTGGTCAGCCTTATTGTACACGGGATGGACCAAGAAGTTTACAAGCATCAGACTGGCCCAAGTGAAACGGCGTAGGTGACGCCTAGGTTGCTTGGACCATTGATAACAGTTTCCTTATATGGTAGTTCATAGCGGCGCAAGTTGCAAAATTGATTATTGACTGTGCTGGGCAGGTTGAAACCCGTAATCCAGGCTGAAGAGTTAAACGTAAGCACAAGTGAAATTGTAATCGTCCAAGTGACTTACTTTCGCTATTCATAGTGTCCTTACTCAAGAGCTTCTAAATTCGGATTTGGAGGTGTGTGGTAAAGTCCCTAAGGCTGTCTTTTCGTTTGTGATGGATTCTGCAGATGACATGGAACAAATGTCCATTCCACCTCCAAATTACCAAGTTGGGAAGATAAATCCTTCTCTCGGATATTCGAGGTACAAAACAGGGGTTTGTCTTGCTCTTTTGTTTTATTGGTCCTGGACGCTTCCATTAGAGCATATGCTGCATGTACAGATTCATAACTGTCAAACCCTATAGAGCCAGCCAACCAGACGACGTATTTTGAAGAAACATTCCCCTCATGTACCTATAAACAAAATGCATCTCTCTACTTCCAGAATGCTGATGGATTGGTTCTATAGAAAATCGAATATTCTCCCACTATGAGGCTCTAGTACGAGTTATAGTCCTTCGGCTTTTTCATTGCTTTTATCTTTGATACTCCACTTGCAGGCATTGGAGATATTTCATTCTCTGCAGGCTCAGACTCTAGATTGATTCTAGACTTCTCTTCCTTACATTTCGTTATCAATTTATTTAATCTTGAAAATGAAGTATCTTAGCATTCCACTTCTGGCACTTGCCGTACAGGCTCAAAACTTTGATGATTTGGGAAAGGTACCAGTTCCATTTGGTCCAGCACCAGGAGGATGCAGTAACTTTGAAGTCATAGTTGGTATGTATACAATCTCTCAATGTTGTTCGATTCATTATTGATAAAATGGTTTTATAGCACGAGGAACTTCAGAACCCGGTCCATTCGGTGTCGTCGTCGGTGATCCACTGGTTGCAAACATCACAAAATTGATGCCAGGATCTCGAGGATATGCTGTCCAAGTCAGTCCCACATCCTAATACCCAGTGGATCCAAATCATTAACAATCTCATAGTACCCAGCCGACCGCTCTAACAGCTCAGTCGCAACCGGTGCCATGGACATCGTCAAGCGTCTGACCGCTCAAGATAAAGCCTGCCCCGAACAAAAGTTCGCTCTCGTCGGCTACTCACAAGGCGCTGCCGTCATTCATAGAGCCGCAGCACAAATACCGGCGGAAATCCAGCAGGAAAAAATCCTCGCCATGGTCATGTATGGCGACCCTGGACTACAGAAGGGGGGAGTTCCGTTTCCTCCAATGCTGAACAGCAAACTATTCGAGAACTGCGCGATCGGGGATCCAGTGTGCGGGAGGGGAAACTCGATAGGCCCGCATCTTACCTACAACGACCCCGGTATGTGAAACGCGTTGCTCAAGAGTCGGTGAATGCTAATCAGTTTGTAGGGACCCCGTATCAGAAGGCGTCGACGAAGTTCATAATGGCCGCTTTCGATGGGAAGCCGGAACCCGCCCAGACCACTGGTATGTAGCCACAGCTCTCAAGCAGACTAATCAGCTAACGAATATAGGCTTGGGAGTTGCAGAGGCCACTTCTTCAGCGGGCTCATTGAGTGCGACCTCAATGCCTGGGACTGGGGCATCCCGATCAATGCAAATGCCGGGATCCATGTAACATCCTCCATATCTGTACTCACGCCTTTCCATACTAAACAGTTGCAGGTCCATGGCCACGTCTATGGCAAGCTTACCTATGAGCGTTGGAAAATCCGTCTCTCGCTCGATTATAGCCTCAACCTCGGTATATACTTCCTTCGCCATTCTCTGCCGAACCTTTACTAATGAGCAAATAGGCATCTGGTGGAACAAAAATGACCATGTCAGCGCCAATGGTAATGTCAACTTCCATGGCTACCGGGCTTGGGGGTATGGCGCCAAGTAGGACAATGAGCGGTATGATGCCGGGTATGCCAGGTATGACTGGAATGCCAGGAATGACTATGACTGGTATGATGCCACAGGGAACGATGGCCTCAGGAGCAGGTTCGCTATCTGCGTCGCTAGTGGGCGCTTCGGTTTTGTTGTTAGCGAGCTGGGTACTTTTGTAAATGGAATAAAGCTTGAGCTGTCTTTCGTGAACTATCAACGTCCGATAAATTTTCACAATATGGCCATAATTCCATTACCCGCCCTTCTTGGCCTATACAGGATTCAAGTGAATGTTGAATGATAGTTAAATTGCAGGAGCGTCTCGATGTGGTGACTAACGCAATAATATTGTTATTATTTAGTTCTTCTGAGCCGTATGCGCTCTAAGAAGTAACTCATTATTCTATTGTACCTTGCCCGCTAAACTCATCAAGGCCGTATGCTCATTATTCTTGTGCGGTTGGTGAGTATTATCCGCAAGCCAGAATCGAATCAGAAAACCATCAAATACAAAGATCTCTGATGCAGGATAGTATATGTACAAAAAAGGGTAAAGAGATCAAATCCAAAAGGGTATAATATAGAATGCTGAAGGCGAGATCGAGCTGGAGTCAAAACAGGCCTTGCGAAAAAGGAAAGGGCAGACCAGCTTCCTGCCTACTTTGGCAAGGACTTGCACGATTCCCAAATATTATCTCAACTTCACTCCAAATCTTAGAGCTGCTGGCAGAACCAAGTCGAGCAAAGGATTTAGTATTGACTGACAAACTCCGTCCTCTTTGCAATATGAGGATTCATATGCTGAACAGGAACCTGATTGATTCTCTGCTGAGCGTAATATCGAGTGCGCAGTTCAGGCTGACTCTTTCTATGCGGTACGATCTCGCTCACTGGACGTCCGGGAAGGGCAGGTCGATGGCGAGGTTTCGTGGGAATGGTGGGTAGGTCCAGCATGCCCGTGGAATTGGCGCTCATCATCGGATATGGGCCACCATTGCTTCGAGGCGCCGCGCGGTTGGCACCTTCACGTCGTTGACGCCAGATCTGCTCTTGCTCCGTCCAGTCATTCTGCTGTGCGAGTTGCGGCAGTGGTTGATCATCGTGTTCTGACCAGTGCTTTGGCGCGAGTTGGGGTAGCGGGTGGTGATCATGCTCCGAGTATGAGGGTCGCTGGCGTGGAGCACCCATGCTCTTGGGTCGAGCAGGGCGTCCATCGGGTGAGTGGCCTGGGCGGCCTCGCGCTTGCATGCGATTGTGTTGTTGCTCGGAAGGTCCTTCGAATTGTGATTCGCCTAGTCGTGGGAGTTGAGCGCTGCGACCGTGAAAGCTCCGTGGCCTATTTTTGCCACGGAAACTTGGCTGGTTGTTGGGTGTTGGAGGGATTGGTGGTCGCTCGCCTGAGGAGACTCGTCGCTGGACACTTTGTCGTTGAGGCTGGTCCTTCTGTGGAATCATATCGTACGGTCCCTTGCCGATGGAAGTCGTAACAGAAGCAAAATCTAAACCCAAGGCGGGATAGAGTTGGATGTCCAAATCATCGTCTGAGTTTGGATCGGCATGCTGGCTGTATAAGGACTTTGGTCGTTTACCAGAGCCAAATCGACCAAATGACATACGTCGTTGAGAGGAACCGGAAGAGCTTGGCCGAGATAGTTGTTCAGGTACTGCCAGCTGCGAAGAATGTTGGGAAGGATTCTGGTTTTGATGTTGGTGTTGATACTGGTATTGCTGATTAGAATCAAGAGCGCGCATTGGTAAGTTTTGTCGGTACTGAATGAAGTCGCTGCGTCGTTTTTGATGCCCTCCAGAATGTGTCTTTGGGCGAGTATCGCTTTGAGCGTGTCTGACTTGTGGACGAACCATCTCATTTGATAGGCCCTGGAATGGTTTAACAGGCTGCGGTTGCATGCTTTGACGATGGTGCACTTGTCTGGGCCTTTCATCAAACAATTCAACCGCTCGCTGTTGTTGCATTAGTTGTGGATGAGCCGATTGACTAGGTCGATCCTCAAATGAATCAGCTGTTCGCTGTTGTTGCATTGGTTGAGCACGAGCCGATTCACTGGGTCGATCCTCAAATGAGTTCGTGCGATCTGTGAGCCTCAAGACCATAGCACTTGGAACGCGTGGGATTGAAAAGTCGACTGGAGGAGCAGTCTGCGTCGAGAATGGCCGTCTCTTTTGTAGCTTCTTTGGCGTTTTTGGCTCTTTACTTGGTTCTTCATTCACTGTTTCGACCAATGAAACCTTGGATTTGGTTGACCCATCATCGGAAGAGATAAGTCTAGAAAGACGTAGTTTCGATCCCATCCAAGATTTCTTCTTTGAATCTGGTAGACTTGGCCTCGAAGCCGAAGGGCTAATCTCGGGCACGTTAGACTCAACGGGAGAAGTTGGGGAAGTCTCCAGAGTCTGATATGGGTCTTCAGGTGTCTGAGGTTGCGGCGTGTGAGTAGATGAAAGAGGCCAGTTTTCATCTTGCGTATCTTGCATGGCGGGTTCTGGAGAGACTGATGGCTCAAACCGCTGATTGGCGGCGTTGGAAGTACTTGGTCTGTGAATCTTATCGTCGGGTGCGTAGAAGCTTGCGGTAGCTGATGAATAGCCCGAGTCACTCTTGTGTTTCGGTAGGCGAGGTAAAGTCCTTACAGCAGGTATTTCCGATAAGTCTGGGGGATGCGAACCAAGTGCTGTTTGAGCAGTAATCGTTTTAGACCAAGAATCACTTCGGTAGCCGGTACGATCATCATGAGGGTCCACTTCCTGTGGTTCCTCGCTGAGCTGAACGTCTTCACTAAATTCCTCATCAAGGCTGACTGGTTCCAAAGGTGGAGAAACATTTGGATTCGGGCTGGCACCGGTAAACGGACTGTCTGGCAGACCTAAAGAACATTAACAAAAACATTTCACCGAATTGACGAAACAAACAAAACTCACCTGCCTGGTATTCCATAGCCAAATCTTCTGCAGACAGCTCAGAGTGATTTCTCGAGTGGAATGAAGCTCTGGGAGGTGCCATGGCCTCTTCATCCGAGTAAGGTAGCTCATCTTGTACAAAGTCTATGAGGCGGCTTGCGCGTTTCTTCACAGGCACTGCTTTTGAAAGCCTGTTTCGTGACTTGACCTTTGGCAGCTTTTTCTCTTTAACAGATGATTCCTCAACAGCTGGTGTTTCTACGACGGATGATCCGTAGCTTGAGGTTCTGATCTCGCTTTTCAAGGGACTACCACTTCGCTGTTCAGCACCAGACGTTGTCGGTTGTAATAAAGGGCCGAATGTGGTATTTATGGGGCTGGGTTTATGTTTTCTATGCTCTTCTTCTTGGTCGGTGTCAGGTCCTGATTCTTCGGCGGTAAAATATTCCTCGTCCTTCCACTGCCCGTTCACTAATATCCTCGAGGGTTTGTGCCGAACAGCTTCTACTAGACTTGGTCCAGGAGAAATAGGAGCGCCATTGGTAATTGACAATGTACCGAGCTGCATAGTTCCAAGATGGGCAAATTCAGCTGGTGTTTGTGAACGAGGTGGTAGATGTCCACTTTCATCATTTAACTTTTCGATTTTGGCCAACGGTGATGCATCAAGTATTTCAGGATCCCATGCTGGACTCGAGTCGTTCTTGACGACCAGAGCGGTGTGTGATATTTTTCGGGATGCCGTACCAGGAATGTTTTCAGTCGAAATTGAACGAACAACGTTACCAATCGATGGTCTGATTTCTGCAATTGTAGGGGTCTCGGAGCGCGTGGGTAACAGGGCTCTATCTGTGGTTATTGTCAGCGTTGGGTCGTGCCAATGTACAGGATGAATTCTTACGTAAAGCAACGAGTTCTTCAGGAGTAGCAGTTTTCTTCAGCTCCTCGAGAATGGAGAGAGCAGATTGGATATCAATAGCTTTTGGACTCATTCCAAGTGTCGTTTGTGATCGACTGGGAGTTAAAGTTGTGCCTGGGGACAAGTGAACCTGGGAGGTACTTTGCAACTGCAAGCGAAGCAGTTCGTCGTAAGAATAATGGTCGAGTTGGTCATCATTCCTTGGACTAGGCTCGGTGTGGAATGAATCTGTGGTAGGAGAACGAATACTCGAAGGTTGAGCCCATGAAGCTGCTGGATTCATGGTTGTGGACTTGAGTTGAATTCTCCTGTGTTCTTTGCTCTGTTTGGCGGACTTGGCCTCACGACGAGCTTCGCGACCTTCTGGAACAGAATTCGAGTTCCCCATGTTGAAGCAGGGAGGGCAGACACCGTTTTACTGCAGCGAATGAGTGTTCGGGGTGTGTCCTGGCATTCCTTAAGGGTTGATGATCGGGCAAAGGCAATTCGGAGAGTTTACTGGGATTCCTGTAATATCTCAACCAGGTCGAGAACGTAAACAGGGGTCTGGTAAAGACTGGGAGAGCGCAGCAAAAACAGGCTCGAACGGCTGGCTGAGAAGTTGAGAAACCGGATTGCTGCAAAGCGTTAACAGCAATGCGGAGTCAATGCATGTACATGCGTAAAGCGAACAGCATGAAGGTACACAGTACAGTAGCTTGTTTCCTGAACGAAAAAAGGTGAAGAAAGATCCCAAGATCTGGGAAGACCCGTATGGGATTTTGGCTACACAACCGTGCTTCTGGTTCACAATCACCAAACTCGCCATACAACGGGCAAGATAAGACCAGGAACGCCCTGGAACGCGTGAGGAGCTCCGATGTTCCTTGCGCGGATCGCCAACATCGCCCAGATTTCATCAATGCACGCCAACCAAGCACGCCACGTAAAACAAGCAGTGCTGTGGGCTGTGGCGGCTGGGGTCCGTCCAAATTTTAAACAACTGGGCTGGCTGGGACCGCTGCGTCGAGGCGTCTGCTTGGCATCAAGATCTTAAGACAACTTGACTGACAAATGAAGCAAGGCCTGTACAGTGTACAGTACAATTGGACGCGAATCAGTCGTGCAGAAATGCAACAACGAATGCCATCCTGTCCCACAGAGTTTCCCACAAAACCAATCGGTTCCCATCACATCGGTAGGTAGGTATGTATGGAGCTTGATAACTCAGTTGTATCACCAGAAAGTTTTCTCCCCCAATTCAGAACTTTGATTCTAGACAATTGGGTACATCAGAAGTTGAAGACGCCATCGCGTTGGATAATTTCGTAACATCTGAATAACGCACTCAATGAATGTTAAAGCAGTCTCTTTTGAAGAAGTGTTTTGGCATCTAGGTATCGCACTCGATAGTAATCCTTTCATAAAGATAGCGCGTTGTCAAGCTCGAGTAGATTTAATATTCTCCTATCTTCATGCCGCTAGTAGTTACAACAAATACTCCAGATCCGGGAATTTCAAATCCGATATCAACATCAAATTACAATATTAAAGCCACACTCACCGTCACGGTCCACCCAAGCTAAATCGTAATAATCAAAACTCCGAAGGGAGATTTCTCCACAAATGTCTTCCAAGTTCCCGTGATCTTGAGCCTGGCCATACAAGACTACTGCACACTTGATATTCATGCTTTCTTAGTGTGCCGCGTGTTTATCTTTTTGACTTTAGAAGGATTCTACTATACTCCATATACTGTTGGTTTCCCCTCACTGTTTGTGGGTGAATCCAATCTCCTTCCTCATTCGGCTCATAGGCGAGTCAAAGACATTTCTTGAGCAAGACCCATTATGCTTGAAGTTGAAACAGAACCGATTAAGAAATGGACGCCACGGTCAAGCGTTTGGGCCAGGAACTTTTGCATCAAAGCTGGAGAGCTTGGACATTTCCAGCCTCGTCGATCTCTCCAGCCTCCCGTCCCTTGAAATTGATCCTCGATTCTTTCCCTGTCAATTGTAAAGCTAACCTTGTCAACTCCAGGTTTTTCCCTTGCTGTCGTTTATCGTTCTTGCTATTCAAGTCTCAAGCAATCCTTGATGCGTGGATCAAACCCACTGCAATGTCTTACTCCATTCCACTACCTTACCTAGGAGGTATGTAGACCCCAGGGTACTCTTTGCATGTCGAGTGCCTATGCTTGCCCTCGCAACTCTAAGAAATGGGACAACCTCTCCAATATATCTCCCTACATTACCGTTTCATGGAAATACTGTTTTGTTCAGAAAATCAACTCTGATGAGCTCGAAGGGCCTTTGCGAGAGCCAAAGGCACACCTGCACGATGTCGCCGTTGCCGCAATTGATCATGATATGGTGCTGACTCACTTGTCTTCATCATACACCCTATTCTACAAGAATCTCAAAAGGTTTTATAAGATCCAACTGTTCCAGTAATCCCAGACTCTGTATAAACATGTATTTCATCCAGTATCAGCAGAACTTGGTATTCACCTTGCCTTCTACCTGGTGGTTCTGTGACCTCCTTGTAGCTTGAAACACTGTACAATTCTCAAGAGCAAGGTCGCAATCATCTAGATCAATGTAATGGGTCAAACTCACCACGAAAGGTACTGTAGCGCCAAGGCATATATGCAAGTATATCAGATTATAACCATAGACATTACTATCCCAGGAGCTACAACGGACTGTGAGCAACCTACAGCCTCGACTACATCATATCAAATCAAGCCGCACGACGTTCTCGTCCACTAATCAAATACAACGCTGCCCTGAACTCCAAAATGGGATCCGCAGAAGGTTCAATCCCCTCGACTCTCGGAATGGGATCAAAGATCGCATTCTTCTGCACACTCTCACTATCCTCCACTACGTCTTTTATCTCAAAAGTCCCCAACTCCACCTGTTTTCGACTATCCGGCCACTCATTGGTGATATCGTCGGTAACATCACCTTCCTCTGCAATTTGGGCCATGATCTTGAATCCAATTGGACCACTCTTTACGCGCTCCTTGACTTCGTCGAAGAGATAATTCTCACCTTTCTTCTCCGCTTCAGCATCCTCGATAGTTTGATAGCCGGCAGTGGGAAGGATGTGGTAGCGGGTCCATGTCTCTTTGCCGTCGGGGCTGATAAGCTTGAAAGCGTTGAGGCCGAAGTACCTCTCCGTACCGAAACTCACTGGGAATGGCTTTGGAGCGCCCACAAAGCGTGCGGCAGCGGGATGGGTGCCGAGAAATTCGCCGATGGTTCCACCACCGAGGGCTTTGAGGAAGGCGATGAAGTCTTCGCCGGTCTGCACGGGGAAGTGTGGTGTGGAGTGAGCGACTATGTCGGTGTGTTTGCGCTTGCCGTTCTCGTCGGGTAGATTGAAACGGATTGCAATTCCATGGGGCTAGAAAGAGCCGTTAGGTCTGGAGATGGAAAGGGATTGGATGGGAGCATACTTTGGAGTTACCGTCTGTATCGGGGATCTTGGGAATACCGGTGGAATCGGAGAAGCGGACGAGGACTGGAGTAGAGGGAGCTTGAAAGTGTGGTGCTTTGGAGAGCGCTTTGCCTTCTGCTGAAGGTGTGAATGTTCCAGAGAGTAGTTGGCCTTTCGCGTGAGCTGGACGGTAGCCGGCTGGAGTGCCAAAGGCGCCTTTGAATAGGCCTAGGAGTTCAGTGGCATTCGCAACAAGCTTCTCGTCTGATGGGAGAGGCATGGTTGAAGGGTTTCCTTATGAAATGGAGAATGTCAGTATGTCAGGGACCGGACTATTGATTTCAATAAATGATGCCGTATTGTTTGAGAGTTCTATCCTATTCACTGCTGATATACACCCCTCTTTATAGATATCGTATGAATTGAACTAATGCTCGGCATATGCGAGAGCTCCAAGGCTGTGACCAATTGCAGGCATGATAAAGCTACGAGATTATTAAGTTATGCTCAGTAAGCTTGATGTCCCACGTCTCCGAGTCAAAACCGATGGACTTGACTTGGATCGCATTTGGAATTGCGTACACATATCAAATAGTTGGATATTTTCAAGTCTCGTTCCATATTTGCTTGCCGGATAAGGTAATATTGTAGTCTTAAAACTAAGCGAATTTTCACATTGAAAATTGGAGAGGCTCAAAATCAAGGAAAAGACAGACATGGGTTCGGAGATGATTGAGCCTTTATTCCAAATTGAGAGTTGCCGTAGCTTGTTTTCCATGCCTTTGGGACCAAACAGCAATTTAAATGATATGCTTAATCATGAAATGTCACGGTTTTGGGTCATTAGTAATGAGCGAGTCTACGATACTAGTAAACATTGCCTCATGAAGGCACAATGTTTGTGGTTGTGATATTTCAATGCTGTCGCTGCAGTTCGACAAGGGCCCCGAGCTGGTCGACATTGATTGACCTCCCATCAAATACGGTATCTCTCATCGCATTCTGTAACTCCCAGCGCACTCGCTAAAACCAAAGTCGAGGCTTTTAGAGTCGACGAGAAATACAGCACTCGGAGTTAAAGCAAGGCAGATGGTAGACATTATACTTGATAGAGGTAAGCCATTGATTTTGCCTGTAAGTTGGCAGCGTAGATAATGTACGAAGTGTAAAATGTTTAAGCAAAGGAAGTTGAAACAACATGACGCGAGATTTGGTATTTGAGTTTGGAGCCGTCGTCGCATGTGGCCGGTTTGGGCCATCGCGTGCGTCCCACGTTGCTGGCATTCATCGTTCCTGCCTCTCGTGGCCTGCGGAAGCCGGGTACTGACTTCCTCCAACATCTCGTCCATCGTCAAATCTAGATATACGAACTGTACATTTTGCCCTGCTAGCACCGTAAATTCCCCGATTAATCACCTAAGTCTCGCGACGTAACCTCTGCATGCTTTGGTTGGTTACAAACCACGGACCCACAGTCTTGAGCAAAGCCTTGCGCAGATCGAGATTGACGTCATAGGGGCATTTTTGCGCTGTTGATATCCAGATTTCGATCCACTACTTGTGCAAACTTCCCGTCTGTGCCGTCCTACCTATGATGCAGATGCCCCAAGCGGCTCAGTCCGGCAACTTAGAAACACTTTAAGTCATTGACCTGTCGCAAATTCCCTTCAACCTCTCCTTCCATCTATCCCATTCATCACCCATTGCCATTGCCATCAATCGGTCCGGCGCGACCATCTTCAAAACACCAGTTTCGACTGTTCATTGCCTATCATCACGCTTTACGCTTCTCTCTATTCGCAAGTATGTTGAAAGGGGTCATTTCATACTGGATGCTACCGCTCTTCTCAGCGGTAGTATGGCTAGCAATGCTTCTAGCAATGTTGATCCATTGGCTTACTCAAGGTGAATAAGCACTTCACACACCCATGTCAATTAGATACTAACTATCGCATTCAGGAAAACCACATTATTCATACATGGCCGCGGACCAAACGATTGCCTACATTTCAGATGTCGGCGCCAGTGATTTCAAACCGCTCTTCATTGCCATGGGCACTGTGTCCGTCGTCACATTTGATTTAGCCTTTTGCGCCGAGAGATGGCTACGACACGCTGGCCGCCTGGTCCACAATACTTCGCGCGTCCAGAAGTTCCTTGCTGTTATGTCCATCATCTTTGCAATCATTGGTGCTGCCGGATTGATCCTGTTGAGCATTTTCGACACCAAAAACCATCATACTCTGCATGATACTTTCCTAGTGGTGTTTATTGGTGGCTATGTCATTTCAGCTATCTTCGTATGTGCCGAATACCAACGCCTCGGAATTCATTTTAGACAATTCCGCATTCTACGAATTTCTTTCTGGGTCAAGCTCTTCTTCATTTTCATCGAGCTTGGTCTCGCGATCGGTAAGTTCCCATCCATACCAACACTTTTTATAATTTACTAACGGCCAATTTAGCATTTGGTGTTCTAAATGTTCGCCAAAAATGGAACAACGCCGCAATTGTAGAATGGGTTATTGCCCTCGTCTACTCCTTCTACGTCCTAAGCTTCGCCATCGACTTCCTTCCTGCCACTAAAACAAAACACCACCAGTCCGGCCAAGAGACCATGGAAGAGCAAGCAATGGCCCACAGCGAAGTGTATGGCCACCATAACCCGACTAATGGTACCAACTCGGGGTATTATCCATCAGGATCTTCCGCCGGCCAGCCTGGATGGCACAGAACCGGCGAATCCACCAGACCGATTGTGTAAAAATTATGATCATCGGCCAATGACCTTGTACTAATTCTTTTCATTATTGTCTTTGTACGTTATTCAACGCGGCATGAATCATTGCATACTATTACCCCGTTGATGCAAAATAAGCATGGAGTTGGTTTGATTTTTAGACAATGAGCAGCCTGTACATATTGTGCAGAAGAATATACATATTGTTAACTATCATAATCTTTTATTTTACGTCCACGTCGCCCATTGATTGAATTCTTTGACCCATATTATATGATGATACCGAACTTTTAAAAGACACTTCCAGTACTCACCTCTACAGCGTATCTCATATTGTGGCCAATCAAACACCGAAACCCCAAATACGAAGCTAAACTCCCAACGTGGCGAGAGGAAGTGCTCCGCCACAAAAACACTCGCGTACAACAAGGTTGCATGTCTTGCTTATTTTCAAAAATCATGCAACTCAAACTACTACCCCTCCGCTTGGCTTTTATTCTAACTACTACTCACTTAACTAACCACACCCTTCCGCACTAAGAATGGAGGTTCGATAGACTTGTAACTTAAGAATATGCAAATCGTCACCAACATGAAGGGTTTTCCATCAAAAGGTACCAACCCGAGCGCTTCCAGGGGCGAGGCTGAAGAGCAGGGAGGCGACCATGGCAGCGAAATGGATGAAATGGACTGGGAAGCTACTCCTGAGGCTGGAGAAGACATCACTCGTCGACATATGAATGTCGCAACTGGTAGTGGCATGCAGTTGAATGCTTGGAGTCAGGTATTCGTGCCGTTGCAGGAGACTGAATCGTCCTTTGAGGCTATACAAATCAACAACACTACTCGTCGAATTATGGAAACTGCTGTTGTAGGTCAGAAACAGGAGAGAAAATGGCGTAAAGGAACACCACGCCTGACTCGAAACTTGATTCGTCGATATAAGGAAAGCTCAGTCGCTGCCACTCCCCGGCATGTACAGTGTGCCCCAAAAGTTGAAAATAATCCACGAGGCCGACCCCCTACTGTTGAAAACCTAGACAAGAACGTGAGGCCCATGGAGACACCGTCAAGCTCGCAGTTTGAGTTGAAGACGGCGACACAGACTGAGCACCAATCTCAGCAGCAGAGGCCTATGCAGATGCCCGTATGGAATTCAGCCCCGGCTATCTCGGATTTCTCCACAAGTCGCCGCCCGGAAGAGGAACGAAAACCTATACAAGCACCGCTTGGCTGGCGGGCCAATTTGGAGAGGATTGAGCAGACTCAGCAACATAGATCTATGCAAACGCCCATGACCAATATAGCCCCTGGTATACATGATTTCTCTCTACAGATCGAGGAGCGGGATCGAAGGCTAAGAGAGGCAGCGATAGCAACGCAGGCACAGACGGAGAGCTGGCAGCATCCACGGAGGATGCAGGGCGCCATGACGAATACGTTCTCTGCTTTAGCAGATTTCTCTACTCAGAATGAAGAACGGGAACAGCGGTCGAGGGAGGATACGATAGCAATGCAACCACAACAAGCAAGCTGGCAACCTCCACGTCAAATGCCTCCTGCAACGACAAGTATTTGGTCTGCGCTGCAAGACTTTGTGGAGGATGATTTGGAACAGGATCGAAGACCTATACAGGCGCCCTTAGCAATGCAGCAACAACAACTGCAGAACTGGAAAGCTCAACGGAGGATGCAAAGCGCGATGACGAATACTTTTTCTGCTTCCGCAGATTTCTCAGAGCGCAGCTCGAGTCCAGAGCCGAGTCCAGAACGCAGGAAGATGGTACAAGCGCTTGCACTTCAACAGCAAGCGGCCCGTTTCAAAGCATCAAGGCTCGTCGCTATGGGTAAAGATTCTCCTTCTAAGGCGGATACCACTGAGAATCCAGGGCGTAGACCAATGGAACACTCATATGCAAGTCATAAGCAAGAGACTGGTTTTGCCGCACACACCCTGGAGGAAATGGGACTGAATTCTCCTTCGTCAAAAGATGTCTCTAAGAATCCAGACCAAAGACCAGCGGATAGCTATATGGCGTACAAACAGCAATCAATTGAGTCTGCGGCACCGAGTCCAGAAGAACAGTCCGAGTCCGTTACCGTTTTCAGATCCAAAAGTCCAGAGCACAGGCTTAGAGCCAGCGAAATTACGTATGGTGGGCTACCAGGAGCTTTTTCGCTGGCTAAAGGACCAAGGCGGCACATAGGAGCATCACTGGATTTGGATACCAATTCCTCTGGTTTTGATACAGCCATTGATAAAGTCATTGATGAAGTCAAGTGGCCCGATGCTAATGAATTTGGTGCAACTGGCAAGACGCCACGACCTATGGATGCATCGCTAATCAATATCAACAATCTGGTCTCATTTGATGTTGATCGCACGCAACGACTATTTTCTGAGGACGATCTGCCAGAGCCTTTCACCAAGACGGAGAGTCTCGCCGCCAATTCAGGCCAACAACCTTCTTATCCTGAAGGGACGCCACAACGGAAACCCATGCAACCTGGATTTGCCCAAATACAACAACAACCTCAATTCTCAGTACCACGGACAATGGACATGCCACTGGTACAACCGAGCGAAGCTGATCGATGCCCTATCTTTGAGACACCATCATTGGAGTCATGGTCCATGGCATCAGATCCAAGACTCTCAGATCAGGAACAGCGGCGAGTCGCTGAGTTCAGACTATGCTATGGAGAACAACAATTCCGTTTCTCGGGACCAAAGGCGCCTTTCAAGCCATCCGTCTCGTCGGACGTAATTGATCGAAACCCAGCCGTCAAAGCGCCAATAGAGGAGGATTCAGCGGACTTAGTAGCAGAATCTAACCTGCTTACCCCAGACCAGCAACAAACACGAGCCACCCAGCTCAGGCTGACACAGAATTCAGTAGCGGCTCAAAACTATTTTGAGACAAAACGAGCAGAGCAACCACGGCCGATGGAGCTTGAACTTGTGCGAAAACCCAACCGGCTACAGTCCTCAATACCACGGGCATTGAAACCAGATGTCTCAAGGGTGGCGCCTGTACTTGCGACACAATTGCAGCGTGATACATGGTCGTTTTCAGAGCCTGAGAAGATTGCCGAATATCTGTCACAAACTGCTCCTGCTCAGCATGTTCATGTGCCAGCCCCTGTAACGGAGCTGTCCAATTTGAGTATAGATTCCGAGAAGGCTACACTACTTCCATATCAAAGACAGCTAAGGCAACTGGAGTTGACAAATAAAGAAGCTGCTCGTCGATCTTTTGCCTATAGACAACCCACGAAACCAAGATCAATGGAAAGTGGATTGGCAATAAAGGATAATCAAGCAGAGTTTGAATCGTTGCAAATCCAGGGAGAAAGTTTGGATTTGGCTCAACTTCTTCCTCAGACGAGGCCTCTACAAACAGTCACCGCGAATTTCGCGCGGATGGAGTTCTCCGTGTCGCCAGAAATGCTGAGAGCTACTGGTGGCCTACATGCTATGAAATATGCATCAGTAGAAAGGTCAAGCCATCTAGAGAAAAGGTCCTTTGATATTCTCGATGTTTCCGATGAAGCTCACAAACATTTGTCCAGCTCTGTCCCTTCTCCCACCGGAGAGCCACCGTTCAAAAGACCACGAAGCGCGCTCGATTTCAGATCTCAAATTGAGCCAACTGATTCTTCCACAGCTAAAAATGAAATGGAAGCCAGATTCTGGGAGTACATAGTCGCGAACTTCCCAACATCAACCAAGCCTAAAACTTTTGATGCTTCACGAAATCATGGCAATCCATACAAAACTTTGGAGCACGAGGACTCCATCAGAATACTTAGCATTAAACCGGGAACTGGCCCTGACATACATTGCGACCTGGTAGAAACGCGCCTATCTTGTCTTTCTGTAGACTACGAGGGCCTCTCATATGTCTGGGGAAATCCAGGCGAGACAGAATATCTGCACTTTCCAACAGGATCCATCAAAGTCACGCAAAACCTCTGTACAGCGTTGCGTCATTTGCGCCATTCCGATAAAGAACGACGCATATGGGCGGATGCAGCTTCGATAAACCAGGGAGATGTGAACGAACGCAGTCATCAAGTCACATTGATGCGAAAGATCTATATGTCCGCATCAAGAGTAGTGCTATGGCTAGGCCCTGATACGCAAAATACGGCAAGATTGGCATTCTCGGTTGTTTGTAGTGTGGCTTCTGGAGGAGAATTAAACGGCAAGCCGTTAGAAAATGCGTACTTTCATGGCAATGATGTTAGCTCGGCGGACATCCTCGACTTCCCAGGTAAACATGGGCCTCCCGAAGCAATGAACAGTAGGCTATGGAAACCAGTTCAAGATCTATTTGGACAGAGTTGGTTTTGGCGAGTTTGGTGTATTCAGGAGGTATGTTCATATTTTTCAGTTGTTCGTGATTAGATTCTAATACTTCGAATAGGTTGCTCTGGCAAAAGACGCAATAGCGATTTGGGGCTCCTGTACAATATCCTGGCGCTATCTGGGTATTGCAGCTGCCCGTCTTCGCACGAGCTACCTCGATGTTCTTGACAAAAACCCGATGCCTGGAGTCTTCAACGCTTACTTCATGTACCGCATTTCTGCTTCGCAGCTCACCACAGGAGATCTTGAGCCACTCCGTTTCAATTTCCCCAGACTCCTGGCATTGACCCGCCAATTCGAAGCTACTGATCCTCGAGATCGTGTGTATGGCTTGCTTGGCCTACCAACGACCGACGCAGACGCGGAAAGCGGTCAACTATACGTTGCCCCGGATTATAATAAAGATACCCTACAAGTCTACACGGACGTAGCTTCAAAAGCAGCGCTCGACGATTCATGGGGCTCTCTCCTCTCCTCTGTCCAGACCGAGCTAGTTTTAGACAAGACATGGCCATCCTGGGTACCACAATGGGAGAATGTATACACCCAAATGCTCGCTCCAGCAGAAGGCATTCCACTACTACTGCCCACGGATGTCTCCAAAAAGTCGGGCCCCAGACGAGTTATTCTATCTCCTAAGCAACCGATCGCTACTAATCCGACGCTCGAAGTATTTGCAATCCTCGTCGCAACAGTGGGAGACGAAATAAACATTTCTACGTCCTTAGAACGAGACTCTTCAAAATTAAATAGCATCTTCGCCATGCCTCTGATCCGTATCTGGCTAGATAATCCAGTCGATAGACTGCGGCTTGCATGGACATTAACGGCCGGCAAATCCTGGTATGGCCTGCCAATCGACGATACCTCAAGTCTAAGACACCTATCCGACTTCTACGCGTTCATGAAACAGCTAGGTATCAATCTTTCTGCAGATCAAGCTAGCCTAAGCGCCGACTATAGCAAGTTTGCAACAGCAATCTTCGGTACGCAAGGGATGGAACACGCAGGTGATCTGGAAAGTGCTTCGTGGCAACGCTTCACGCAGTCGGTGCGGAATGTCGCTCATGGACGGCGGTTATTTCTGACACAGGATCGGAAAATGCTTGGGCTGGGGCCAGAGGCTATGAAGGAGGGTGATGTAATTGCGATTATAGAGGGTGCGCTTGTGCCGTTTGTACTGAGAAGAGAAAGTGAGGGTGAGGATAATGGCGAATCTTCTAGTCACAGGTTTCGGGTCCTGGGTGAATGCTATGTCTGTGGGGTTAAGCTGGAAGCTGAACGAGCTGGTAGGTTGCCTGGTTTGATCCATTTGATATAGAAAAGGGGGATAATTGGCAGCATCCAAAATCTGGTATTGCTGCTACTCTATACTATGTCATGGTCACATAGATCATTGCAAAGCATTTCATTTGAACTCCCTAGAATCGCAAAGAAGTAGAATTCTATATCAATCAGTATATGATTTCCCGAAGTGAACAAGAGCACCACTTTACAAATTGTTGATTCACCAAGAAGTCATATCGAACGAAGAAACAAGAGGTTTTGGAAATTCGTCATTAAGTTTCATTCATGATCATGTTATAACATGGATGCTATGGTAAAATATTGGTACAGTGGTATAATGATAACAAGCGAGTCCTCCTTTCGCAACTAATCCCTCACGCCCACGGCGGTTGAATCAATAGTAGTTGCGTCGTGTTCGGCCAAAGTGGAATCCTCTGCGACGGCGAGCTGGTCGTACAGCGGTGGTATGTGTTGTGTGGTGTGTATGATGTGTGTGATGAGTGCGTCTGCTTGGACCAATGTAGAAGTATGGCTTGCGGTGAGCAACTGGTGCTGTTGTGGTGCCATAAGAGCGGCGAGAGTGTCTTGACATTCCTGAACCCATATTGAATGTGAGATTGCTTGGAAGATTTGTGTGATAATGGTTAAGTTATTGTATGAAGGTTGATATGAGTGGTAGTTGTTGATTGTTGGTTATTGGACTTTGGTGTTGTTATGTGATTTGATGGACGGGATAATTTCAAGGTCCGGCTGTGGCCTGTTATATAGGCTTGAGGCTGTCTATGCTTGTCTAAGGCTATTACTGAGTAGTTCTTGGGAGTTGGCAGTACAATCTGATACGGAACATGACGTTCAGAAGGCTGTATATACGTCATAGGCAATCTCTGATTGGCCTTTCCCCACATGGAAGCCATGCGGTGCTGAGCCACAATGCAAGACCCTGCCTCCGTTCATGCTTGCAACCACGAGGCCAGCCATGTAATTGGACCGCTACTCGCTTGCCCTCGTGGCTGCTCATCATGAGACGAATATTGACCGCTTGGTATGACGAACTATGAAGTCGAAAAATGGTTCACCAAGTCAAAGATCGGAGGCTGGTTTTCTCCTAATCTAGTAGGTTGGAACAGGAACCCTACAGCATGCTGACGCTTTTGGCATTTGACTTGAAGTGATCCTGTTTGTATCCTAGTCAAGTCGCGGAAACTTCAGGCTCAGTTTATGGTGCGATATTTGACTTGTAATTATGTCAATGTCGATACAATGACGGGAACGAGATTAGATATCTTTTCATTGATGACCTATGTCCTGTAATTGACTCAGGTGTTGTACCAAATACCTACTAGTAGAGTACTCGGGTTATGAATAATGGACCGACCTTTTTTGTGTCCATATTTTTGCGGGGAACGTACTACCGGATGGCATGATTATCGACCGTTTCATGCAACCAACAAACCAACAAATGAATCCAAATTTGGTCGTCGATCGGGCTGGAGTGTACTCCGTAGCGTAACGTTGATCACGGCTGTAGCTGTGGCGCAGCAGTGCACTCGCCACCTCCATATGACTTTCCCTTTCTCAGATATGAGCACATTGAGAACTCTTCGATTTTGGAGTAGATTCATATCTGATATCATACTCTCTGTAAGACTCAGTAAGAATTCTACGTTTAAAAAGTGCCGAGGAGCACTAGAACTTCACAGACGAACGGAATTCCTACAACATGCTCCATAATGCTAGACAGGATTATCATGTTCTTGTTAATAAGCTGCATGAATGGCGTATTTCTATACTTTCAGCCTTATCCCAACATTGAACTTTCCTACATTTTATAGACACGTTATTTCTACCGAAACCGGATCGTATAGACTATTGCGGAGCCGATCTTCAGCATACATTGCAACATCAACCATACCAACCTATGGTTCAATCTCTTTCCCTTGCCAATCCCAAATTCGGCCTCTTCCATCAAGTCCAACCCCATCAGATTTTGTACAAAGGCCAATAAGTCTCTCCGCAGAATCTTCCGGCTCAAGCAGCCTATCTTTTGGCACACTGTCCCAAAACTCTTTACTTAGTCCCGTCTTGACAGTTCCAGGATGCATGGCAATAGCCATGGCATTATCACCCGATTTAGTTTTGACGTGGAGATCGAACGACTTGGTGATCTGGTTGATTGCAGACTTGGAAGAGCGGTATGAGTACCATCCGCCCTTTTTGTTGTCTGTCACACTGCCTACTCGAGCGGACATGAAGATCCAACGGGCTAGTTTTGAATCCAGTCCCTTCCAGGCCTCAGAGGAAGCGTCCATCTTGATGCTTTTTTGCGGCAAAAATTGAAAGAAATGCTTGGTGAACATCAGTGGTCCCAGAGTGTTGGTTTGGAATGTGAGAAGCGCTTTTTCGTAGTCGACCTTCTCGGGTGATTTTTCGGGGAATAGTATCCCGGGAATTACATATGCTAGATGAAGTAGATTGTCCTCGATCGGAAATGTCGATTTACATTCTTTTGATGCTTCCATGATGGATTTCTCGTCTAGGACATGTTAGCTGATGAATCACTTCAGCATCATTTTGTCTCTCACAAATCATACCAAGGAAGTCAAGGTGAAGCGCCTTCAATCTCTTATCGTCCACCTCCGATAAACCATCCATGATTTTCCGTTTTGTTCCATCAAGGTCATTGCGTGCTGTGACGACTACGGGAGCATTCGTGGTCTTGAGCAAGTGCCTCGCCATACAGAATCCTATACCCTTCGACGCCGGTGAAACTAGTAGCCATGGTTGCATAATCGCTTGTTTTTGATGACTTTGTAGGTGATAACGAATGGTTTGTTTAGGTTACTTGTAGAGCGACTGAATAAACACTTTAGTAGACATTCTTCGATGACCACGAGAGATGGTATGGTGACGTCATGGATTTATCCACTACAAGCTGAAACGACTTAAATGTTTTTCTTTTGAGCTGGAAGAACATAAACAAAGCATTTGTGCACTGCAGACACTTTTCTAAATTTGTGTTGTGGGTAGAAAGTTGATGGCTTTGCATCCTTAAGGAGCGCTTGTGGAAATGCTTCATAAGTGTCGCCTGGGGAGGACAAGCGGTATTATAGCAGTCAAACCCAAATAGGCAAGGTATCTTAATCATGTGTGTATGAATAATGGACTGATTAATGTCATGTACCATAGCATAGCATAGAAAACTTAAAGCCTGGTTCGTTCCTTAAAATCAAAGATGCTGGTCTTCTACGTTCCCAGCGAGCCTTTTATACCAAGTATCGTTTCCGCTCATCTCATGATATACCACACGTTGCCGCGCATCCATTTCCTGTATCTTTTGAGCCTCCAGTTCGTGGGAACGCATCATAGGTACGTTAAGTGATCTCTGCTTAGATTGAGAAGGCGTGGGTTGAACTATGTTTTTTATCTTCTTCTTAAACAAGCAATATATGACACCAACCAGAATAACGGCACCTATGGGAGCGCCTATAACAACGCCAAGGTTCAGATCTTTACTCCAGCCAGACTTTGGCACTGCATACGGTGTAGTAGCCCCCGTGGGGGAAGTCGAATTGGGACTCGCAAAGGCTGGTGGGCCCGTGATGTTGAAGGGGTTGAGCACACTGCGAAGTTATAAGTATCTTACTAAGGGCAATTGACAGGAAATGCAGCTTTACTCATCTATCATATGAAGAACTCCATTCGCGGTTAGATAGTCTAAACCAATAATCTTTGCGCCGTTGATATACGTTGTATTGCCCTGAAATGTCATGGTAGCATTCATGCCTTGTGCTGTATGCAGCGTCATGGAATGCTTGAACTCAGGACTGTATATGGTAGAACCGGGAATAATGTGGTAATTGAGAATGGCGGCTAGCTGTTCATGAGAACTTCCCGACGATAAGGTTTTGAAGTCGTCAAGTGCTTGTTGCGTATTCGGTGCGAAGATAGTGGTGTTCGGCGTGAAGATGGCATTCCTGACGTCGGCGACAAATTCTTGGCTGATATAATTGCCCGCGGTCAATATCGACACAAAGTAACTTTTAGGTGGTCAGAACTCGTTGTAGTGGAGACTTGATATACGCTTTATGTGATTGTTCGGGGTTGACCTGAAACCATCATAGCCATTTTCACGAGCTATGCCAGTCCCAGAGATGGGGGAAAGCTTTCAGGGTAAAGAAAGTGCCTACCCGAAAGCTTGCTGTGCAATCAATTGAACGGCATCGCCAGGTAGTGTGAGCACTTTATCGATAATGTGGATGAGTCCACCTGCAAAGATTGCATCCTGTCATTCGGTCAATAGTGAATTCCTATATGCCTCTCAGTGGAGAAGTCTTACCGACGTCGAAATACCACTCGTAGTCCTGTTATAAGAGCCAATGACTGGATTTGCACCGTTCATTACAAGCTCAACTCTCTGACCGCCAGTAACGTTGGTGAATATACTATTTGATATTAAGGTGCTTGCAAAACGAGGTCGATCAGAGAATCCTTTAGTGGAGAAAGTGCCATTGACAATATGATAAGTCAATAACGCTTCGATCTGGTCGCTGATTGAAGAGTTATGGCTTGATAATGCAATATCTTGTAACAAATTCCATTCTTTGAAGGCAGAGTCTGATGGAACAAAGAGTGTAATGTTGTTCGCAGATGTAAAAAAGCTGGTCAGTTTTGATGAGTTCCGCACATAGCCATTGAATATGCTAAGATCAGAGAATTGCTGCAGCGATGCTATAAGACCGTGACCTTGACCCCAGACGGGAGCAAAGAATATCAAGAAGGTAGAGGAGAATACCAGCATAGCTCTGGCACTCGAATTTGTAACGTTGTGAATCTGATGATGGGAGAGAGATAATTCGGGTGTGGCATGTCGGCATTACTGCCATGCAACCTAGCAGGATTGGTATAAGAAAACGCTCAGATTCGAAAAAGAACGAGAGCCAATATGCCGCTTGACAAGCCCAATTGGCATATGGGTCAGCTTCATTGTTGTTTGGGAGCGGATCGGGCTCTATGGTTTGAAGTTCCTGCTGAATCATCCGGCTCATCACTCCTTGGCTCAAGTCACAGCATAAGAGTTCGGAGTTTGATAATGAATCGTCCAATGAAAATGAAAACAGCTTTTGAAGCGCTATTCGCAAATACCTGTAAACGATTAGCCAAGTCTGTGGTGCGTGCTCGGAAGAGAACCACTTGGTAGGGATGCAATTCTTATCCTATCAATTGCACCAAAGTCCCCGATTGACCCCTGCTAAGGTATGGCTGTGTACAACTTAATACATTGCTCTGCCTAAACACTTGACAGGAACGAGTTCCGAAGGATTGTATAGAAATGGAGTTCCCCTGCCCGCAAGCTCTTACGACGAAAGCTGCTTTACGGCCATCACAAGAAGGGGCTCTCTATCATAGCAAATGCATGTGGTCAGGGAGAGCCACATGAATGCGCCAGAGAACTTTTTTTTAGTACCAGACGAGAAGAAATCAAAAGACGGACATCGACGTAGCAGAATTACATATCCCATTCTTGATCTGGTAGTTATTGAACAGGTTGTCAGTAATTCGACCGTTGTACGTTGCACCATAGAGCGGCGTTAGCATGGGATCCCCGATAAACTTGATGACCTGAAGTGGGGGGATGGCTCACAAACTTGATCGTAAGTTTGGCATCAGAGCGGAGCAGCAATCTTGTATCATATCTCGTGGCAGGTTCAGAAGAGAGAATCGCTGTCGAGTGGTATCCGTGGACAACACCCACCGCCGTAACGCCGAGCGCGCATCGCGACGCATTCGCACAATACCACTAAGATAGTGAAATCCCTCTTGATTGTGGAAATGAAAGTCATACGAAATTACCGCTTCTAATGAAACTGCTAGATACCTGTCCTTATAAATCTAGGTAGCTCGAGGTCTGTATGTATCAAACTGATTTTATCCCCTCTCCAGCCTTGGAATTTTTACTTGAGCCTTTTTTTAAGAACAAATCTGTTCCCAAACAAGGTGCGAAAAACATCTTACCGGTAGCCGCACGCTTCACTGTTCTCATTGCAACAACAAGCCACATCACGATGCATATTCCTGTGAAAACCTTCAAATCATTAGGAGCCCTTCCAATACAATTATATCTCACAGAGACACAACTTACACATGAGAGGACTTTGAAGAATTTCAGTTCAAGTTCTTCGCCAATAGAGATTGTCAACAACGTAAATACCCCTATTATCATTTTAAAAACGTGAAAGCCACTCAAGTGGAGATTTTGAACTTACCGACAGGGAAAATGAATCCCCACCATCCCATGTTGAAGGGAAAAGAGGCAGCAGTGCTTATCATGATGATAGCGACAACGAACCAGACTATCGAGAAGCCCCATAAGATGATGCTCGCCAGTAATCCAACAAGATAGAAAATGTCTCCAACATGGATAGTGTTCGTAAGTGCACTGGTCGTCAGTAAGCTGTGTCTTGCGACCTTTCCGAGCACATTCAATCTGCAGAAAGTCAGCATGCGCGCCAGTGTGGCATTCAAGAGCAGCAAGGTCGACATACGAAAACCCTGATAGGCTGAGAGGTCCGATCGGAAGTAACAGCGAAACAATTACTTCGCGTTCTAGCGGTTTGTGTACTGTCATTCGCAAAAAATAAACGGTCAAGATGATCCAAGACAAAGGTGTGCCAATTCCCCAGAAGATGTAACTTATTATGACCGTCCACAATCGATGCTCTTGGTTTGACAGGACACTTGCAACAAGTCCCCCAGATGTTGCGGCAATGACTACTGCGACAATAGGTATGAGGTACAAAGCCGTCATTTCCGCAAGCTCACTTCGCCGATTCGACATGCTGTTTTTCATGTGAGTTAACCAACTCTAATACAGATTGCTTCAAATGGATTGAGGGGATCTTACATTACCCAAGTCAAATGGAAACAGGTGGTCAAGGCTAGCACACTAGTAATCCACCATAATACCCATGCGAAAATAGCCATACCTTGGCCCCAAGCAGGCACGCAGACCAGTACAATCATATTGATGAGAGTTGCGAGACCGACCGGATAAGTTGCGAGGAACAGGCTCTGGTGCGGATGACGAAGTACAGACAGAAATAATCGAGGGTATAGTATGTATCGTGTGCATGACACAACAGTAAAGAGTAGAAATAGAACGATATTGAGGACAAAGAAGATGTACGAGATGATGTCGAGCCAATAAGCGTGATAAGGCACTTGATGCAATAGGATCGCAATCACTCCGGTGCTCATTGTAATGATGAACCAGCTAGAGGAAAAAGTTAGTCAGATCGAATTCCGGTAATTACAAAATCTGTGACTCTAACATACGAGGGTGTGAAATTTCGAATAATTCTTCGGTATCCATGATCCATCGTGTTGCTCAAATGCTGAACATCTTGCACATCCTGTACACCCTGCAAAATTCCATCGCCCACAACAGGATTTGACGTCTGATCTGCCTCATTTTCATCCCGAAGGTGAGTTGTGCTTTTGTTGTCAAAGTATTTGTGATCTTCGGCATGGAAATGATGCTGACAGCTGCTGCTGTTGTTAGGACAGATCATGTCCGACATTTTGAGAGATTGGAAAACACTCTCGAGACTCGAGTTGTGATTGAATGTAGCAATGACTGCACAGGCTGTGGGTCTTTCAAGTTTGATGTTTTGTATTTGAATTTTCGTAGCAAAAGTCGGTTACAATCTGACATTATCATCAGTCATGATTCCATAAACATGGGCGGGGAGAGGAGTCCCAGCCACACGAAGCGAAAATTGCAGCGTTGAGTAACTTGGCGCTGATGCAACCATGCATTTTCGCGATAAATGAGATATTGTTGCAGCAATGGAATTCAATTGTTAATCATTAATGCCAGGTACTGTAAGATGATGCATCAGCTAAAATCTTACATCCAACCATCATATTCATTTACAAGGCTAGGTATTTATCAACACTTTTACCAACGTAATCTATAAGTTAGCGCATGATAATTCTGGTAGGTTACCTTTTGCTTTGATTCGCACAGTCCAAACCATGAACTTATGAGATGTGTTGCGTACGGTAGAGTCCCGTCGTACACCCAGATGTAGAATGTGCTTGCGTTTTTGACACCCCCTCATATACTGAATTCACATATATCGACCAATCATAGCTCGTTAAGCGTAGATATCTGAAAAGTTGGGACCCAAGACAGAGCTCTACCGTACAAAATTAGATGCTATTCTTTTATGATTGGTTAATTCGCTATTCAAAGTACTAAGAAACATATAGCTAGGGTATCAAAAACGCAAGCACATTCTACATCTGGGTGTACCTACCTAGGAGGTAGACTACAGCTTCGCCACAAGGCAGCCACAAGATGTGATACAGACTCAGCGAGTATGCCGTCTGTGCGCCCAAGATTTTGAAATGGAGAAGACTTCGTTCGGATCCCAGATCACCAAGATATGATATTTGATAATAGACCCGACAATCATGCATTCTAGACCTTGAGGTGTGCCAAAGCTTGTTCCTAAGCACATTTCGCATTTTCAATTCCCATTGCTATTCCCTCGGCTTCAAGCTTCAGCACATGTGCTTGTGTGGCTAAACTACAGATTGATCTTTGCAGAAGCTGGGAAAGATTGTAAGTTAACAAGGTGGTAACGGAGTGTTTTACAATCCTTACTACGAGAAGCTTCAACACTGCATCTCTTTTCTAGACTGCTGGAGTGTTGAGGTGTAATCTTCAGCACAAAACAAACAGTGTAGGAGCTAGTCTTCCCGCACGTCAGTATCTAGTTACGGGAAGTCTTCATGAGTGGAGAGCCTAGATGCACCGTCCCAGGTTAATCCCGAATATGGAAGACCTTGAATTCGGTTCACGATAGGTAAGATTCTGTAGTTTCCTGGTTCATGTATACTATGGAAAAGAAAAACCCACCAATTGCGATCACTACCATAAAATGGCCTTGGAAGCATTACTTGTTCTGGTTCATATCGCGTCAGTATCCATGGAGTAAATCGCTTGACATGTTACCACGCAGTTCAAGAGTCGGGTGTAGTAGCCCAGATTCATGGAAGTTGCCGTTCGGAGCTATCATGTAGCCAAGCACAGGGCAATTAACCTCGTGGCTGGGATAAATTATGTTGCCCAAAATAGTTCGTCCAAGACTTGATATCCGCAATTTGGATTATTTCATGGCCGTCTTGGTATCTGATCCGCCAAGCAACCAAGGTCTAGATCATCGACTTGATTTTCTTAGCTGTGTGTGATCGAAATAGTTCTCATAGCCAAGACGGCGTAACTTGACGATCATTCAAGTCGCGACATAATGGTATAGGTATTAACTCAATCTTCGAATTTCAGTCAACATGATGCCGTATAAGTGATGGCTGGAAGCGATCAAACAGTAGAAACAAGATTCGAGAGCTTCTGGCGGTTTGTTCCCTGAAATAATGTACCAGAACTGCAAAGTCCATGCGTGATGCGTACCATGGGAATTGTAAAACTAGACCCTAATGGAGGAACATAATAACACCGTTACCGAGTACCTGGATAACTTGGCGCTCAGGTCACTGTGTTGCCATACAGGCAAATAAACTATTGCGGCCCGCCAAGATAATATGCTCATGACTTGACTTTCGAGATTAGATTCGGTTCATTTGATAGTAATCAGATCATAACTTCGAACAGAAACAACAGTAGCGCTAGAGAAAGTAATGACCACGAAGGCAGTGGGGCCAGTATGGTTTTGGCCATGAGCTTCTAGCATGGTACAGTTTTGACTGTTTGTGTTAGTTGTAGAGCATTACAAGTTTCCCAAGAAGCAAGCTCAATTAAGCATTGTCTCATTATCATGATATATGTACAAGAATAACAAGCTCGTTGTCCTCGTGGCGCCTAGCTCTTGAAGCATCCATACCAAGGTGAGTCTTCGAGTCTTCAAGAGCATGGATTTGGTGTGATATCTAATTTCAGTCCCAATACCGGGCTCCTGGTCAACACTGAACGATATCTCGGGAAGATATTTCTTGGCAAGGTCCAGACTTCACTTGTCTTGGGTGATAATGTCTATCAGAACTCTTCGTGTGTATCATACCCTAGGAAGATGAATTTGTCCGCCCTATCAGCAACAGTACCTGTAGATATTGCTTCATGGAAAATTATCAAATCGTCAACTCTTTGCTCGCCTAGCAATGGATATTGACTTGATGTAACGAAATTGGGGGCAGCCAAGCCTCAACTGGTATTGGCACTGCCCACAGTATCATCAAGATAGGACGTTGGACTCAAAGCGAAGGCAGTTCGTAGTGGAATCTGGTGTATATAAACCCATCAATCCCCCGACCAAAACCACCATCAGCTCAGCAATCATTCACTCATTCATTCATTCACTCATTAAGCAAGTCTTCTATTCTTGAACTCAATTCAAAATGCTTTTCACTAAATCTGTTATCCTCGCCATTGTTGGCTTCAGCGCCATGGCATTCGCCGCTCCAGTTGAGAACAACTCAGCTGATATCTATGAGAGCTACGACGCTTGCCAGGCTGGCAACAACGGCCATGAGCGCTCGTAAGTGACCGCAGCATAGACTCCAGTAGCAACTAGAGTCTAGAGAGTCCATTAACTGACCTTTCCTAGTCGATGCGAGCAATACCGCCACGAGCGAAAACAAGACAGACAAGAAATTCGCCAGGTAAAGTAGCATTCTAGTCGCACTGAACGACTTGGGTAAGAAACAAAACATGCTTACATCGACCAGGATCGCAACCAGATCCAGGATAGCCGTGATCGTCTCAACAGAGACCGAAACAACGGTAAGACTTCAGATAATTCTTTCAAAATTTCCCGCTAACCACGGGCATCACAAAGGTGCCAGCGACTGGCGTGTTAACAAGGACCGCAGCCAGCTTCAAGCTGCGCGCCAGGAACTCCGTAACGACAAAAAGGAGTACCGGTAAGTCACAAATCTGGGGTGGTTTGTAATTTTGTTCCAACAATGCGCTAATTCGCTAATAGACATGATACTCGCAAGGAATGTCAACACATCCAGGGTAACAACAAGCCAGGCTTCTGTAACTAGAGGCACGGTGTCGATACTATTAGATCTCGCTTGAGATTACTTCTATCTTCAATTCTTTGGTTGTTACTGCCACCTTTGGCTGGTCAATAGCATCCCGTTAGTTTAACACGGACATTTATTTATTCTTGATAAAAGCTGCTTGAATTCAAGTTTGGATTTGCAATAACGTGCCTTTCCTACGATTTCCGTGACACACGACTGATACCTTAGTACCAGTACACAAGTAGGCACAAGCAGTAGCGCATGGAGGGCAAAAGAGGGTATTATCCGCCTCGTAGCTTTTCAATAGACCATTGAAACGCAAGTATTCTGTAGCCAACAAAGTGCTCACTAATCAGAGCTAGTGAATGGCAGATTGTAAAGTCGATAACAGAATGGCAGGTGACTTTTCAACCATTGAGCCTGCTTTGCAAGTCCACAGATTAAACCTCAAAATCTACGGAATGATATCGGCATGAAGGTTGATGTGCACCATTACCATTCCTTCTGATATCAGTATAAGACGCCAAACATATCCAACAAAACTCGTGTGTACATTGTCGACCTGCAAATCATTAATACTACTTTTCGTCAACGCTGAAGCCGAGAACTTACAAGTCATATGATCACATCCGGCCGTCTTCTGAATTTTGACTCCACAGTTTGGGCCTGGGCAGATTTTGGCTATTCGACCAACCAGTTTTTCGCTTGCTCTATCCTCCTTTCGCTGATGCTTTGGTCTAGTTCGATACGTGTACTCTTCACAACTTTCCCCTGAGTGCCAAGGAACATTATGTGCAACACAAGAGCGAAGTCCACAGGCATGGCATCTAAAGACTGGGCCGTCAAGTGAGACTTCGTGGATTTGTCCAGATTTACAAGACGAGGAGATACACCAATGAAAATCCGGCATGTTACTAATCGCAGTACGAAATGACTGAGTGATGATCCTAGAAGAGTCAGCTTTTTTAATGAATGCTGTTAGCCCAGTGGCTTACTCACGTGTCAAGGATATCATAAGGAGCAATTCGCATCATGTCTTCGTATGAAATGTTTTGTGGGCATTCAGCACACCTTACATCATACCAAGTACGACTTTCTAAGCTCGTGCGAATCCAATGACCTAAACATTCTCGACAAGTTGTGACTTCGTGATCACATTCTGCAGTGATTCCTTGGAGAAACTCCTCAGCATCCTTTTCGGTGCTGCAAACAACGCACTCTTTGCTAGGGCCATCACTTCCTTCACCCCTGGCCGGCTGAAAATCCACATCTTCATCTTCACTTTCGTCACTTTCATGGAAAGTGAAGTTTGATGGGATTATTGGCATTATCGCAGGCTGTGATGAACCTCCACGGGGTTGCGACCTAATTAGCCACATTGGATGTGATCTTTCCGTTGAATCTGTATCTGTTCCGGGTTCATCATCTTCATCCTCGCTGTCAGTATCAGACAAGGGCTCTTCTTCCTCAAACCCCATTCTGCTCCCCGCCTCGGCGACCATTGGCGCCCTTGGGCGCACTGGGAACGTAGGATATATTGGAGTTCTTGTTTCAGGTCGAGATCTCCGAGAGCGTCGTGAAGATAAAAGACAAAATAGAAAGACCCCTGCGACCAATGCCGTTGTGGCCAGACCTTTTCTTGTTCGACGCGGCAGTTGATGTCTCGATGCAGCATCGTGGTTCCAAGGAAAGCCCGAAAGTGAGGGATGAGCAATTCTGGTTGACCTGATGGGACTGATACTTCTGCCTCGGCGATGTCTCCGTTTTCCAACATCTTGCTCCTCTTCAATATCGGCCTCTCGAACTCCGCGCGCATCATGACTACTACGCCCGCGTCGGCGATGTCTTTTGTGGCCATCCCTATGGTTGGTGGTAGATCTTATATGCTTACGGGGACGAATTGGTGAAGGCGACCGACTGTGTTGTCTGCGTATTGGCGGCGATGAGGATGAGGGGGATCTCTGTCGCCTACGAGCATGGCCCTCTTTATGTCTGGAATTCCGACTTGAGCGATGTTTTGTCCTATCTGAATCCCTTGGCTGGGGAGGTCCTCGAAGTGCCAGTAACGAGTCCATTGTGTTTGTACCTAGGTATATTGGAAAAATCTCGATGTTAGGGACTAAAATACTTCGCGACAGCTCATGAAGCCGCTCAAACCCTCACTCTTGAAGGGAAATTGAACTAGCATATTTGAGTGACAGACATCTTGACCGAGCTCCAGCCTGATGAATGCAGTCTTGCCCCACTTCTTTGTGCAAAGATATTTGACCGGCTAGCAAACCTGATATATGATTGGCTTGGCTTCACACCAACACTTGTATAAGCTTGGTGAAATTCGTGCAAGGCTGTGCAAGAGACTGACCGGTCAATCGCTTCAGGTAGTTCTACCCTACAAACCAATCGGAGATTCAAGCACATGCATTGAGAGGCCTCTCCAATGCTTGATATGTTTCAGTACTTGGCAGTTTTGCCAAAGTGTAAAAAGGCATTTACTTGTAACAACAGCTCTGGTAACTTAGACGTTGTCAAACAAAGTAGGTAATGCACTCTTGGGAAGTTGGGAAAAGGGGTCATTCTCGAGACGCTAAGGACGAATAAGGCTAGCGCAAGAAGACGCAGTCACCCAAGTCCGCCGAGGATACATATCGCGCTCGCTCTCGCGCCCAGTTCACAACACTGGTGTCGCCATTGACCTTATACTCGACCGGTTTGAGGCGCTTGAGAATGTCTCTGAACCCTTTGCCCCAGTGATCACTTCCGACCTGGTATCCCTTCATGCCCTTTGCTTCGAATGCGTGTATGTTCTTGCTCAGGACGCCAAACAGTTCTTTGCCCCATCTGTACATCTGTGCTTTTTCTCTAGTCTCATCCATTGCCCCTCTGGAATCTCTGGAATCTCTGGTGAAAGGCAGTGCATCGGCACCCCTAGTGACGAATAGTCCCGTAGTGGCATCTCGCAATGGTGCCTAGAGTTTAGGGAAGACTTTCTCGTTCACGAGGTCCATGAGAGGATGATCTGTCGGATTTTCATACCGTTTCTCACGGCATCTTCCCAGAACGCCAGCCATCTACCCGTGGCGCTTGTCTTTTTCTTGTAGATTGGGGGGTAGATGTTCGATCAGATCTCGGAACACTAACGCGGTAATGATCTCTTGCTGCTCGCTGTTCAGTTTGATCTAGGCTTGGAGCTCGCCTTGGAGCTTTTGAAGGAACGGCATCTAAGTCGCAAGGAACTTGCGCAAGGGTGTTGTTAAGTAGCCTTAGCTAATCCTAAAGTGGCCCCAGCGAGATCTTAGGTAGCCTTAGCTGCTGTTACCTAATAGATTATTTACTATTACTATATTAATCTAACTTTAAGTAGCCTTAGTCTAACCTAATCTAGTAATATTTTAAAAAATAAAATATAAATTACTACTAAGCTATACTTCTAACTTTACTTTTTTAACTATTACTATTACTATTATAACTACTATTCTTTTATAATTACTTAACTAAAAACTAACTAAAATAAACTAATTTAATATTTTTTATATTTCTAATCTTTTTTCTATTAGTATTATTTATTCTACTTAGTAGAAAGCTTTTAATACTATTTATAATTATAGTTAAATTTATAAATATTATATTAAATAAAAGTATAGTTTTTTTTTAAATTAAACTTTAATAATATATATATTTAGTATACTAAAGCTAGTAAATCCTTTTACTATAAAGATACTTACTATAATATTAAAACTATAAGAAATTAGTATTTTTATAACTATAAAATTATATAAAGTAAAAATAAAGTATTTTTAAAATAAATTATTAATTATTAAAATACTTATTATAATTATTTTATAAAATAAATAAATAACTAAATTATATATACTAAATACTATTTAATACTATATTTAAATAAAAGAATATCTAGATAAAATACTTAGTAGAAATTACTAAAGTATATATACTAGCTACTTAATTCTTTATAACTTATTTAAATAAAATAATTTTAAAATAAAATTTCTATTACTATATATTAAGAATTATTAGAATATATATACTAAATACTATTTAATATTATATTTAAGTAGATTAGTTTTAAAATAATATACTTAGAACTATATATTAAAGATTACTAGAATATATATACTAAATACTATTTAATATTATATTTAAGTAGAATATATTTTATATAAAATACTTATTACTATATAGTAAGAATTACTAAAGTATATATACTAGCTACTTAATTATTTATAAATTATTTAAGTAGAATAATTTTAAAGTAAAATACTTAGAACTATATATTAAGAATTATTAAAATATATATACTAAATAATATTTAATATTATATTTAAATAAAATAATTTAGAAGTAAAATATTTATAACTATATATTAAGAATTACTAAATTATATATACTAAATACTATTTAATACTATATTTAAATAAAATACTTAAGACTATATAGTAAGAATTACTAAAGTATATATAGTAGCTACTTAATTATTTATAAATTATTTAAGTAGAATAATTTTAAAGTAAAATACTTAAAACTATATATTAAGAATTACTAAATTATATATACTAGATACTATTTAATATTATATTTAAGTAAAATAATTTAAAAGTAAAATACTTATAACTATATATTAAGAATTACTAAATTAGAAAAGTAGTATAGTAGTAGTACTTATAATCTTATAGTAGGCTCTACTTATTTAAGAATCTATAAAGTATAAGTTTAATTCTTATCTTTTTTACTACTCTAAAAAAGTAATTATTACTTACTTTTAAAGTTATATTTACTTCTTTTTAAAGAAAGTTATTCTTTTCTTTTTAGTAGATATAAAGGATAAACTATAGCTCTTTTTAATATATTATAAAAAGTATAAATTTTTATATTATATAACTACTATATATAGTTATAAAATTATTCTTATTAAAGTCTTACTAATAATAATAAACTAATATTAAAAATTATATAATTAAAAACTAGCTATATAGTATATAAAGCTATATATAAATAAAGCTATAATATTACTAAAGTATAGTAAACTTAGTATACTAAAGCTAATTCTTTTATAGTTCTTAGTAATTAAATTAAATAATTAGTTTTAGTTTAGTAAGCTTAAAATCTAGCTATAATTAGTTAAGATAAAGATTAAACTAAATAATATAGTAATAAATTATAGTATCTAGAACACTATAGCTTAGTAAGTATAGTACTTTTAAATTAGTATAAAATAGTACTATAATAAGTAGTAGAACTTAGAGTAAATAAATAATTAGCTAGTATTTAAGAATCTATATATAAAAAAGAGAGAAAGAAGATTTAGAACTATTATAAATCTATAAAGAAAGTAAGTCTACTTAGTATAACCTTAAACGTACTAACTCTTCTAAGTCTAGTACGTAATTTTATAATATAAAAATCTTTCTTAATACTTAGTACTATAAAGAATTATTATATAACTTTTTCTTTTAAGATAGCTCTTTAGGCTATCTTAGCTTACTATTACTCTTCTAGTCTATTTTAGTCTAGTCTAGTCTAGTCTAGTCTAGTCTAATCTAGTTTAGTTTAATAAATTCTTTTTATAATATAATACTAATAATTAAATATTTAGAGTATTTTAATCTTTAGGTTACTAAAGTAACTATTAAGAAGTATTAATAAACCTTAAAATATCTTTAGAATACTCTAGTTCTTAAGTCCTAGTAGTCTAAAGGCTAGTATATCTATACTAAATAGAAGTATTAGTAATATAAAGAAAGTAAACTTTTTAGTACTAATTAGTAGGAATACTATTAGAATTATATATAATATTATTATCTTTAGTAAGCTCTAGCTATAGTAAGATCTAGAAAAAGTAAGAGCCTAGTTTATTAGAATAATAAGTATAGAACTCTATAATTAGATTCAAAGTATTTTTAGTATTATACTAATTATACTATTTTATTATATTATAGCTTTTAAATTTAATTATATACTATAATGTCTTCTTTTTAGTCTAGAGCTTATAATAGCTATTAATAATTATATTTATTTACTATTCTATAGTTTCTTTAATTTTACTAGTAATTATAAAAAAAGAATTTAAATATTTTAAAAGTTTAGTATTATTTATAATATAGTAAAGAACTTAAATATAGAAGATATTATATATTTTTATTAAAAAAAGTAGATTTAGCTTATATATAATAATATTAATCTTTTTAATAATATAGAAAAAGCTTAAGCTCTTACTATTAAGTATTTTAAAAAAGTAAAAAGTAAAGTAATTATAGATATTTAATTATACCTAATTACTTAGCTATAAATCTAGTATAACTTAATAGTAATAGTTAGTATACTTAGCTTACTATACTTAAGTCTAAGTAAGTTACTTTATAAAGTATTTATATATATCTATATAGCCTTACTATATAGTATTAGTATTAGCTTCTTCTTTATTAGTAGTAGCTAAAGCGTAAAATAAGTAGAGAATAGTATAAGTAGCTTTAAAGCCTAATTAGAAGTTAAAGCTATTCTAAGCTTAAAAGAGTATAATTCTAGTTATTATATTAACTACTAAGTTAACTATAAATTCTATAAAAGGTAGTAAAACTACTTAGTTATCTTAATTCTAATTAATAAAGGCTTATAAATACTACTTTAAAGTAGCTATAAAAATCTTAGTAATACTATTTATTTCTAAGTAGAAAACTATACTAAAGTAGAGAATAGTACTTATTTACTTATATAAACGTTTCTAAAAGGCTAAGGTAAATTAACTATTATAATTTAAAAGAATACTTTTAGACTAATTTACTAATTTCTAAATATAATTAATAAATACTAAAATTATAAATTCTATAAAAAAGTTTAGTAGTAGAATAAAGTAATATATTCTTATATAATAATTTATAATAACTATAACGTAGTAGTAGATTACTTTCTAGTAGTAGTAATATAGTAATAAAATAGTAAAGTTAATAGAAATATTTAACTAAGTATATTTTAGTAAAAAGAAGCTTTTTAAAAAATTTTACTTCTTTTATTATACTAGTTTAGTAAAAATATATTTATAACTCTTTATATATATCTTTATATTTTATAATATTCTAGACTACTAATAGGTTTCTTATAAGTAATAATAAGTTATAGCTACTTCTTTATAGCTTATAACTTTATAGCTATAAGTAAAGAATAGAGCTTAGTAATATAGTTTATTATAGAAAATAAAAATATAGTTATAATATAGAATTATATTATTTATACTAACTATATAGTTATCTAATTTAATACTTTTTTACTTAAGTATATTAAAAAGTAAATATATTTAGTAGTTTACTTTAGTTTATTAGATTACTTTTATAGTTTTATTACTAGTAAACTCTTAAACTATATTCTATATAAACTAATTACTATTAAAATCTAAAAATTTATTATTTCTTAGAAGTTTTATTAACTTCCTTTTAAGTAGTTTTTTATTACTAGCTAATTTCTTTATAGGATCTATTAACTTCTTTATAGAGATTAAAATATTTAACTTATTTTAAATAATAGTAGCTAAGTATATAATTAATAGTATTATTAGTTTAACTTATAGTAAAGCTAACTTAATAGTATAAAAAGTATTAAATTAGTAAAGAAATAATAGTAGTTAGACTTATTAAAAGACTTATAAGTTATTCTTATCCTAAAGTAGATTTTATAATTAGTAAGTAAGTATATTAGCTTTACTATAAAATAAACTAGAGTAATACTAAACTTAGAAGTAGAATTAAAATAAAAATTTAGTCTATTTTACTTATTAGTAAAATAACTTTTTAGTTATTATAAAGGTTTATAGATTCTAATAGTTTAAGAATACTTTAACTATATCTACTATAGATAATAACTCTAGTTTTTATTCTTTAAAAATATAAATAATTACTAATAACTCTTTATTATAAATATTATAATTATACTTAGTAAGACTTATCTTTTTTAATAGAAATATAATAGGCTATAACTTACTTTCTTTATTTTTTTAGAAAAGTATTATAGTATATATTTAATTAGAAATATTTATTCTAGTTATATTTTTTTAATATAGTTAAAGTAGTAAAGAATAAATATAGTAATAAAGTTCTTTTTTAGCTTTTTAAATATATAGTTCTTAAGTCTATTTAGATTCTATAAAAAGATTACTATTATATTTTTTTTTAGTAAAAGTAGTAAGAAAAGTAATAGTTTAGAAGTAGCTATAAATAAAATAGTAATAGAAATTAGTAAAGCCTAGAAACGCTTATATATTCTTAATTAATAAAAATTAAACGTATTTAGTAATACTTTTAACTTTATCTAGATTTATTTTAATACTAATAGTAGTAATAATAAGTTTAAGGTATTTAATTTATTTAGTAAAGAAATTATACTTATTAATATTAAAGTAAAGATCTACTTTACTTATAACTTTTAGAATAAAGTAAATATATATAGTATACTAATCTTAACTTATTAAAAACTAGAAAGTTATCTATATAGCTAGTAATAAAGTTATTAAAGTATTCTATAAAAATATAATTTAAGTACACTTAAAAGGTACCTAGAACTCTAGTAAGACTAAATAGTATAACTTTAAATTTATAGAGACTATAATAAGTAAAGAATATAGTCTTATATTTATTTTTTAATTTAATTTAAATATAAGTAAAAATAGTAATAATATTAAATTTTAAGAAGAATTTTATATAGTATATTCTAGCTAAAGTTTCTAGTAATTATAGAGAGATATTATAGCTCTTTTAAGTAATTTTATTTAGACTTTAGTAATTAATATAGATATAAATACTATTTTTAAGTTTATATATATATAATATTAAAATAGTAAAATAGGATTTACTAGTCTAAACTTAATTATAGCTAAGTATTTAATTAATATACTACTTAATAACTAGTAATTCTTAATATTTAAAGAGAGTATTATATTTTTATTTAGAAATAATAGTATTAAGAATAATATTAATAGAGTAGTTCTATTTATTATAGTATACTACTAAATTATTACTTAGCTTTAAATTAAAGATATTAAAATAGTAATAAAATTTCTTTAGTAGTTTCTTTAAAATCTTTTTATAACTTAATAAAGGCTAATTATACTTTTTATACTACTTTTTATAATTTTTTAAAGATATTTTAAAAAAATTAATTATAATATTCTTTTTTAGTATCTCTAGTATAGAGAGATTTAGTAGCGTTTTATTTTTATCTTTATTTAAATTATTTAGCTATATTTTACTAAATTCTTATCTTTATTCTAGTATTTTTATAAAAGCTACTATACTAACTATAGTAACGTTTTTCTTATTTAGTAAAGAATTAGTAAGGTTATAGGAATAGCTTTTATAATTTACTAACAACTAACTTATTATTATTCTATTATAAAAACATTTAACTTAGTATATAACTTATATAGACTAACTTTAAACCTTATATACTTTATAATAAATTAAATAGATTTTAGATTAACTTTATTTTTAACTAATTAAATAATTTATTAGATACTAACATACTAGCTATATATATAGCCTTATAGCGTATAAAATTAAGTTATACTTTAAGCTTACTTACTCCTAAATATATATTACTCTTACTATAGTATATATACTCTACTATATCTAAGTATAAAACTATTTATAATTTAGCTCTAGTATCTCTTTATAGCTATATTATATATACTTTAATATTTATAAATATAAAGCTATTTTTAAATTAGCTATACCTAGTATTTTATAATAGCTATAGTATATATACTTAACTATTTATAGGTATAAAACTATTTATAATTTAG
>MU004233.1:1748383-1822027 GCA_010405405.1 Microthyrium microscopicum | reverse complement strand
CTCTACTATAACGTTTTACGTAATACGCTACTAGGATGTAAAGATACTAAATATTCTAGTAACTACTAGTATGTATACTCTAGAAGTCCCTAATACGACGTTTTATATAATACGCTACTAGGAGGTTAAGCTACTAAATATGCTAGTAACTACTAGTATGTATACTCTAGAAGTCCCTAACGTAACGTTTTATATAATACGCTACTAGAAGGTTAAGCTACTAAATATACTAGTTACTACTAGTATATATACTCTAGAAGTCTCTACTATACTATTTTACGCTATACGCTACTAGGATAGAAATATACTAAATATGTTAGTAATTACTAGTATGTATACTCTAGAAGTCTCTACTATAACGTTTTACGTAATACGCTACTAGGACGTAAAGGAACTAAATGTTCTAGTAACTACTAGTATGCATACTCTAGAAGTCTCTAATACGACGTTTTATATAATATGCTACTAGGACGTAAAGATACTAAATGTTCTAGTAACTACTAGTATATATACTCTAGAAGTTCCTAATATAACGTTTTATATAATACGCTACTAGGAGGTTAAGCTACTAAATATACTAGTTACTACTAGTATGCATACTTTAGAAGTCTCTACTATAACGTTTTACGCAATACGCTACTAGAACGTAAAGATACTAAATATTCTAGTAACTACTAGTATGTATACTCTAGAAGTCCCTAACGTAACGTTTTATATAATACGGTACTAGGAGGTTAAGCTACTAAATATGCTAGTTACTACTAGTATGTATACTATAGAAGTCTTTACTATAACGTTTAACGCTATACGCTACTAGGATGAGAATATACTAAATATATTAGTAACTACTAGTATGCATACTATAGAAGTCTCTACTATAACGTTTAACGCTATACGCTACTATAATAGGAATATACTAAATATATTAGTAACTACTATTATATATACTATAGAAGTCTCTACTATAACGTTTAATGCTATATGCTACTATAATAGGAATATACTAAATGTATTAGTAACTACTATTATATATACTCTAGAAGTCTCTACTATAACGTTTTACGTAATATACTACTAGGATAAGAATATACTAAATATATTAGTAACTACTATTATGTATACTATAGAAGTCTCTACTATAACGTTTAACGCTATATGCTACTATAATAGGAATATACTAAATGTATTAGTAACTACTATTATACATACTCTAGAAGTCTCTACTATAATGTTTTACGTAATATGCTACTAGGATAGAAATATACTAAATGTATTAGTAACTACTATTATGCATACTATAGAAGTTTCTACTATAATATTTTACGTAATAAGCTACTAGGAAGTTAATATACTAAATGTACTAGTAACTACTATTATATATATTCTAGAAGTCTCTAGTAGTGTAATGTTCTACTATTTAAAAGGTACTAGACTACTTAAGCCTCTTCTGTAGCAGCCGAAAACTACTAGTCTCTATAATTGTTTTCGTCTTATATATGTTTAAAAGATACTAGAAAACTCTTCCTATCTTATCTCTAGCGTAATGACGTATACTCTAATCTAATCTTAGTAAGTTATTATATTTTCTTTCTTGTCTTTCTGAAGCACGTAAGTTTGTACTAACTTAGCGTGCTAATATATTTAGTAGTCTTTAGTTCTTCTTGAAGGTTTAATCTCTAAATCTTTTAAAAACTACTCTCCTTACTTTTTTATATTGTGACTTTTATAAGTTATTCTTATAGTTTATTAAAAGTAAGTATAATCTTCTCTTATTTCTCTAAATATTTTACCTTCGCTTGAAATGCGCGATGATAATACTTAAAGTTGTAATTCTTATTGTAATTTGTACGCTTATTATGATATAGGTCCTAGCGTCGTTATATTCTCGTTTTTATTTTCGCGCGTACGTATACGTTAATGATGAGCGTTTCTTAGACTATTATATTGCGCGTATATAATATAACCTTCCCTTAGTCTAGCTTTAATTATATTGATAAGTAATGTGTATATAAGTCTTGCGTTGTCTAGCATAAGGAATTTATCGTAAATATGCGTAAAGTTAATAATTTTTCCGTGGCTTGTAGCTTGTTGATTCTATAAGTAGATCTTACTCGTCTCTAAAAGATTATTACTAGTGTCTGTCAAGCTATATCTGACTAACTTAAATCCTGGTTTATTAGCCTACGTCGTGGCACTAAGGAGTTTAATAAGTTGTTTGTTGCTGTATACTGTAATGCCTATAGTCTACGTAGCACTCTTGCGGGTCGTCCTACTCTATTAAAGCTATTTGCCTATGACTGGAACTATGGTTGCTAGGCTGTTCTTATTACTGAGTAATATAAGATAGGTTATACTATAGAACAGTAAGCATTTCGAAGTTAACTTAATGCAATCTAAGTATATATCTAACTGTTATAATAGTATTTAATTTTATTCCTAGACCTGAAATATTGTTTACTAGCATTCTTTAAATAATTTAAGAATTGAATGAATTAATGTCTTATTTAGTTACGGTTAAGGTATAAGAATACTCTATGCGCTTGCTGAATTTATAGTTTATTTAGCTAACTAGTTATAGGATTTTGTAGAACTTTGGACTAGTTGGAAAGTATAATGTAGTTTAGTAAATAAAAATATATTGGTCTATAGATGTCTAGTCTTGAAATTGACATTGCTGAAGGGCGTCCGTGTAGTTAGGGTAGGCCTATGTAGTACCTAGGCTATTTGGTAGGCTAATAATGAATTGAGACGATAAGGTAACTTAATAAACATGAATTTAAATTGTATTCGTAATAAGTAATAATATCAACTTTAAGCGTGTAGCTAATGCTGTAAAGTAAAGTGAGCGTACTATAGTTTTGGTGCAAAATATAGCGCAAAACTAATAGGGGGTGGCGTAAAACTAATGGAGGGTAACGTAAAACTAATAGAGGGTAGCGCAAAACTAATAGAGGTAGCATACGCTATAAAATACCTATCTATATACTTTATCTATTACTTAGGCATAGCTGTAGATATCTAGACTTAGGAATTAGCAACATTTCTAAAAACTGCGAACATTGTAAAATATTAAGTGTAGACTTTTTGTCGCACTAGACTTGTATACTAGGGTCCTCGCGTTAGTTTATATTCTTTAAAAGATTGGATTGAAGTTATAATATATAGTTCTAGGTAACTCTCTAATTGGCGTGCTTTAAAGTTTGCCTATTATGGATAGTAGACTGTATATACTCTTTTAATATATATATAATACTACCCCTCTAATGAATATAGTAACCTCTTAATTGACTTGCAAAATTAAGTTATGTAGGTTAATATAGCTTTGCGGTCTGTATACCTAGTAAGTAGTAATAGTGTTGTTGTCTGCTATTATTATAGAGTACCCTGCTGCCGCTAAGGTTTTCTATATATATATAAGCTTCTATCTGTAGCTACTCTACCTCTCCTTCTTCTATTACTATTACTATATTATTTATTGGACTTGTTAGGGTTAATAATTGGTTGATTGTCTTTTTAACTTTAAAGTTTCACTATAGTCTACTTCTGTTACGACAACTTCTCCTATTCTGTTATTGACCTCTGTTTATATTAATGATTTGTATTTCTTAATCTTTACGTTTACTGTAATAAACTAGTCTAATATAAGATGCCTTACGATCTAGCACTTTAATCGTAAGGGTAAGTTTAGTTGTGCTGTATGGAACTAGAAATTAACTTGCTAAATATAAACTAGTTTTCTTTGCTAGGAATGCCGCTATTATAGGCCCCTAAGCGCATTTAGCGATGGCTAATTAACTTGAGCCTAAGGGGCTCTTCTACGTAGATATACTGGCTATATTTGATGTCTTGAATGCACTATAGCTAAGAATTAGGTAAACCGTTTCCTAGAATGCGTGCAATGTGAGATAACTAAATATAAAGATGAGTTCTCTAAAAGCGCTAAAAAAGACCTTGATAATGTAGTAAGTTTAATTTTATCTTGATGACCTCTAGCCTACTAATGAGGATTAGATTTGTAAACTATGTAAATAGATTTAAGAGCATAAATGGGAGCGCGACGCTCGTAGGGGTGTATTAAAGGCGGAAACCTAGAGATTTTAAGATGATCTATCTGTAGATAGTAGTACTGGAATTAATAATAGCTTGAGCGTTGTATCTCTACCGCAATACGAGTTGGATTTGACGACTAACTACTAACACTTTGGTCCTTATAGTTTTTAGAGCGTAATGCTGTCTGAGACTAATAGCAATGAGGAGGCTAGTTTGGCTTTAAATATAATGACTGCTAGTTTGATAAGTATTGAACTGGATTAGGATACTGCTTCGTTAAAATAGACATCTAAGGCTAATAAATCGCGTCTCGTTAGAATGCTTACTTATAAGAGTGGTAATAATTATGAAACTGAGGTAGGTAATAGTATTGTAATACATTCCGCTCTAGTACTTTAGGTTAAAGGTAATTGGGGCAAGAATCTAGCTTATGTAGGTTATACTACTGCTCTATTATAATAGTACTTGCTAATCGTAGTCTAAATAGTATGTGGTTGACGCATATATTAAAGAGCAAATTGTAGGCAAGGTGCGTAGAACTAACTTGGGTGACGATAGTAAAGGTGATGATTAATAGTAGCTAGCGACGATAGTGAAGTTTAAGTAAGGATTATCTACTTGATAAATATTACTATACTGTAAGCTGAGTTTGGAAACTTTGTATTTTTATAGCCTGTACTCTAGTGTATATTTGCTATCTAGGTATTAATAGAATAGCGATCTTGATAATAATAACTTAACTAAGTTATAAGAATTTAAGATATTCCCCATACGAAACTTGAACTAATATAGATTGTAGCCTAAATACTATATAATATAAGAGTTGGCATAGAAAGTTAAGTCTCTATATATTGTTTAGTAATTTATATTAGTAGCGAAATTAAACGCGCTTTTAAGATAAAATAAAGTTAGTAGATAGCTTGTTTCTATAACCTTAGTGTAATATATATACTCTAGCAAACACTATGCGTAGCTATAGGGAAGTACTTATTTATTGACTGTAATGATACTACGCTATATTTTATGCTCGCGTATTACGTAAATAGTAATTAAGTTATATCTTATATATATATATAGAATGATAGTATCCTTAGCTAACTAATGTAGAAAGGACGGTTTAATGTTAGCTATCCTATAGGTATGCTTATCGTTTTTACCTGCTAATATGTAATATAGTAGCGTGGGTTTTTAGACTAAGATTATTATTAGGTAATAGCGAGTTACTGCCTAAGTTGAAAGCGCTACTAGTAAAAAAAAGCGTGCTAGCGTGTAGCGAATTAGTAGGTAAAAACGGTATAGGTAACTATAACTAATACTAAACTAGTTTTGTAACCTATTGCTTTATGTTCTAATACTTAATAATCTGCCTTAAGCTCTTTTACCTATTCAAACTCTTCCTCTATCTTAATATTTCTACTAACTCTCTTCTTGAAAGCTTGAATTCCCTTACTACGAAGCATTAGTAGTATTATATATATAGTACTCCCTTAACTATAAAAATGCTACGTTTAATGTATCTTGTTACTACTACTAGCCTACGGGTTATAATTACCCTCTGAACCTAGTCTTCCTTTTAATACTATAGATCTAGCAATTATGATAAAGAAGCTATGTTACTTGAAAAGTAAATTGTTGACCTTAGATTTTTTAGAAAAACGAACTATAACAAACTTTGAATTGTACTGTTGGATCTTAAATACTAATAAGACTACTTAATTGCAATTCGAGCTAGTATTGGTTGAGATATTGATAGATATTTTATAGGGTTATAATATGCTAATAAGAAGGAGTTTGAAGAACTTTTTATTGCGATTTATAACTATGCTAAAACGTAGATGGGTAGACTATCTCTTACTGCTTAGCTGACTTTCTTTTGTAATAACAACGAGGCATGATGGGCAAAGTTGTTGAGTGCTGGGTACAGTACTGGGTTTGGCTATGCTACTGTCGAAGCTACATATGTACTAATACTGGCTGATGGGGATAATGAGAGTAAGGATGACAGCGAAGAAGGAGAAGACTTGGACGACTATGAAAGCGAAGATGCTATTGATCTTAAGGTAGAAGATAGGGAGGAAACAGATGGCTATCCCTACGAGAACGATACTGAGACTAAGCAAGAGGAATTGGATGATGATGAGGCTATGCAATACGAAGAACTGTTAAGTATAGATGAGGAGGAAGAGTAGGACGATAATTGAACTAAGGGTAGATATATCTAATGTCTAGTTTAGTTGCGACAGGTTTTAATCATTAATGGATACCTTATTAGTATGTAAAATAGTAAAAGTAATTGAATGATTTGCATACGTAGTAGTTTACTTTTATAACCTTGAGTCTAATGAATATAAAATATTGCTTTCTTATCCTTGTTTTCTTGTTAACTACTTACCTGGGAGTATATATAGTAATATAGTTATATACGCTTTCTTTTATTATAATGGCGCTACTTGCTATAATGTAATGAGTTAAAGTTAGTGAATTGACGTTCTATAAGGAATGCTCTAGGAAACTTAGCGTTAACCTTAAACTAGTATTAGCGTATAGTTCTATCGTCGCGTTCCTTACTTAGTTTACTTATAATTGTTTATTATTCTTGCTGCAAAATAACTACTATTGCATTACTTGTAAGTATATTTAATACTACTATGAATAAGTTAATTATACTCTACTCGCCTAAGTTTACTATCGTTCTTAAACGCTATAATAATCTAATACGCGAATAAAAGCTAATAAAAATCTTACTCCTATATAAACGCGGTTTATCTAAATATGACTAGTTTAACCTTCTATTATTTTGAGTCTAGCAAATATGACGAAGCTGCTCTACGCTAAGAATGGACTGTTAGCGGACTTAAAAACTCTAAAGAGTTAAATAATAATGCTAAGTTGTTGCGAGCAGAGTTGAATCTGAAAACGCTATAAAATAAGCTAAAGGCTATTTGAATGAGTATTGCTTGAGATCTGAAGAAGCGATACCTAAAATACTATAGCAATAGTAAGGAATATAGGGAACTATTTACTGTAATCTATAACCTTGCTGAATGGCTTAATGGTAGTCTTCTCGACAATACGTAGCTTGACTTTGAGTGTCTGAATAACGATGGACGATGGACCTAACTTTTTAGAGAAGACTACTGTACGGGAATTAGTCTGCTGGAGCTTTGGAATGTCGCATTTCTTGCAGGCGTTTGGCCTTAAAATTATAAGACTATGGTTCTAAGTGGACTAAATGAAGCACCGACCTACGTGTAGTTGGGATCTATACCTTAGTAGGTTGTATTAAGAAGTGCGTCTTTTGTGAATTGTTTTGAACTTAATGCGAATAACTCTATTGACTATAGCTAATACATGAATAGTGCATAGGCGATTGTTGACTTGTGTAATGTTAAAATATGTATATTGTTAGTTGTACTTATTGCCTTACTAGCTAGGTAGTAATGTGTTAGTTTTGACTATACACTAAGGACGGAGTTAGAATAATGGTTCTGCGTGTACTAGATAAGGCGTGGTCTAAGGAGCTAACTTGATTGGCTGTTATTGTTAACCTGAGTCTTGGGCGTCCTAGGTTAATGAATAAAGTAATTAAGATGAATGTGTTAGAAATGTACTAAATGAAAAGTACTAATTATTTCGTGGAATACTTCTTTACTGTTGCTCTCTTGATGTTATTATGAACTGATGCTATAGTACTATTTATAATTGTGCTATTATTTGCCGTATAATAAATATTGAATGTTGTGTTCTAAAAACTATACTAGACAAGTTAAGGAACCCTACCTTAAGGCATACTTATTTAAATAATAGTCTTTATATATACTGGTTCTTTTCTCTAACTTTATGTTATAATCTTTTACTTGGACTATTCCTTGTCTATTTTACTACTCTATTTGGCTTCTGTCTTTTGTGGTATGTATACTCTTATGATTTATTAAGTTATTCTTATTTGTAATATCATTAATTATTATTCTAATATTTAATGTTCCCTATGTTGATAGAGTGTTGTCTAGATTAAGGAGCCTTGCTGTAGGACTGCCTTGTAGACTTAGCTGGATTTGGCTAGGTTGTAACGGAAATTATTAGTTTTATTCGTTTAGATTTTAAACCCTAAACTCTGACTTAGACGTAAAGCAATAAGGATAATCTGCTGGTCGTATGTATATGTTACCTAGATCTGACTAGTATGTACTTTTATTGGACTCTGACGGACTAAGAGCCTAGAGTATCTTGGAATAAGCGTATTATAGTAGTAGTTAAGAACCTTTTGAGTTATAGGTAATACTCTCCTATATTTTGCTACTTGCTGAATCTAAGCGTAGTAATATGGGCTAATACGATATATTATAGAGTTATTGAAAACTAGCTTATGTGAAAAGGATAGTCGTTTGCTAGCACTGAAAGTATACTATTACTATATCTTAAGTACTTTATTCTATTTTTTAACTTCTGTAATGGCTACGTAGTTAGGGGTACTATAATTCTGGTCTTTTTTGTTTATTAATAGGATATGCTCTATGGCTTTGACTTGGATGACTGCTCTACTTTGCTCTTAAGTGTTCTTTAGATAGGGTAAGGTTGGGACTTCCTTCTATAGTTTAATATTGTGCTAGGCTGACCTGCATAGTAGTGTATGATACTACGTACTGCGAGAATCTTGTATTAAATATGAGAGTTTGCACGTAAAATGGTGGGATGCTTTACGAAATAGGACTAATAATTGTTAGTTGTAGTATATGAAGATATTTAGTTTTTATATGCTTCTAGCGATGAAGTTGATACTAAAATTGTATAAGATTATGCTATTAAGGTTGAGGGCGATGGTAGGGTATAGTTAAAGATTAAGTAAGAGTTATAAGCATATTTAATTAGGGACCTAGTGAGCGTGAAGAGGCATGTAGATTTAGATAGGTAATCCGATTATATGCCTGCTGCTTATTATTAGTGTATCATGTTCTGCCTTGTATGGCCTAATGTAGTTGAAATTGAACTTGTGTTAATAAACTACTTCCTGCACTAGTATAATATAAGTGGGTATAGGAACTTTAACGTTATGCGATACGGTGAAGGTTAATGTAATAATGTGGTATTAGAATATATTTAGACTCTAATTAAAGAGAAGTAGATATAAGAAAGTGGACGAGGCAAAGAGTTAAATCTACATGCCTAAACGTCTTAGATACCTTATTTCTAATTGCGTAGGTCTACTCTATATAAGTAGATAATGTCTTTAAGAGTTTCTGTATCTATTTTAATTCCAATATTGAGATTCTTCTTCTCCTCAACTTTGCTCTTAACTTTTTACTTGTCTAATTCTATATTATTATTTGGTTACATGAGTTAATAAGTTAATAAGTTAATAAGTTAATAATGATACCTACGCCATCTATGTATTAGCGCATATTTAAATTAATTCTGTTCTTCCCTTCGTTGGGTTTAAGGACTACTTCTTTTTAATAATAACTTCTTCTTCTACTTTAACTTTTAACTCCTTTTCCTTACTTAAGATAATAGTATTTGATGGCCTAGGAAGTAGAATCTTCGGTCTATACTACTTCCTGAATTCTATACTTTGATGTAGCAATCTATAGCAATTATAGTTAACTATATACGTAATTCGTCTTCGCGACCTGCCTCTATTAACCCCTTGGAATTAATTAATTTGCTTGCAAGCCTTAGGGAATTGGCAGAAAATATGCTGCCCGCTATAAATTGAAGATATAGATTTAAATATTAGTTATATTGCATTTATTAATTATATTATGTCCGTTATTTATCGCGGAAAATATATCGCGAAGTTGTACAAAAAAGCTCTTTCTTGAGCGTTCTGCCTGCGGAATTAAAAATGTGTATATACGAATTGATGGTTAAAAGGAGTGATGACTTACTTCTATTACTTATTTAAGACACTATAAATCCACTAGATGGAGCTAATATGTATATAATATGTGATAGTCTTCTATATATGTTAAAGACTAACTGGATCGTACAAAATTGGACGTAGTAGTATTGAATCTTAAGCATATTGTAGGTTTGTAGAGAAACGCGCGCGGACTTAAAACATGCTTTGTTTACTAAGAATGATTATATGCTTATTACTAGCGATAGTGATCTTGAGTTTGGTAGAGTGGTACCTTGGATAGCGAGTACTAGAGTCTAAACGTTGGACTTTGCTTGGGTGGGAAAACTGTTTTTTGGATGCTATAAGAGTGTGGGAACTAGGCTCTTTGCTACTAGAATATAGTATCCTAGTCTAAAGCCTAAACCCGTTATGGAGCAGGTTGAAGCCATGATATAAGGTTGTTCCGATTTTATGGTGATAAATTGCATTATTATGGGTTGTAGTATATGCGGCTTAATGGAATATTACCCTGGCATGACTCTATAAAATGTTCTTAGTAGTTCTCTGGGACAATTTGGATGTCTTTGGCAAGAAGATTTTTTATGTATGCTAGGCATGCAAGATCGTTTTACGTTTGAACGCTGCCTTAAAGGTAGGGAAGCGTTCACCCTATCTATCGCTGTATGAGTGGATATGACCTAGCATGCGCCTATTTTTTATTTTGCTTAAGTCTTATATGAGTACCTATTGGTTTTGGAGTAGACTTTTACACTATATATTGTAGCTATATACTACATTTGGAAAATGAAAATGGAAGAGCTGGGCTGTGAGGTCTTGGAGAAGGCTGAAAGTAAAACGTAAGCTACAAAGGATGAGATGTTGGAAAAGTGGTTTGATATCTTTGACTCTAAAGTTTTCTGGGAGTGCGTGGTAGATTGTAGCAAAATGCTTGATAAGGATAGTATGATGTATGATGTAGAGGCGTATATTATTATGTACGTTAATAATATGTCTCGTTATTATTAATATGAGACTACTATTAAGCTTTTAGCTAGAGAAGTCTCTATAAACAAAGCGGATTGGTTGGAGGGCTATTTTGGTAGGAGGAACATTAGTGTTTTTTAGACGTGGAAGCTAGTAATAACTACCTACTTACCTTATTGAGTTTTTGGTTAATGATTGGTTCATGTGCGTAATAGATGTATATATACCTTTATGGTACAAACTATTGGAATAGTTATTTTACTACGCAAAAAGGAGTATAGAGTATGCCTCTTAGTTTTAAAAACTCGTAGTCTGTAAATTATGACTTTTTACAAACATACTGGGCTGAGAGCTTATATTTAGGTATGCTTAGTCCTTTCTTACGCTTAGGGCTTGGTAGGCTTGCCTATAAGCATAGGGTTTGATTTCTTGTTTTAAAATTTCTATACCTTTGAATTTAGTAACTTTGGTCTTGTTATGTTATCTATTGTTTATATATAATACTTAGCGCAATTGCTTTTATTGATTAACTGTTATGTATAGCTTGTTGGAATTAGTGTTTTTTCTTGCTTAACTTATAGTCTAATGATATCTACTCTGTACCTTTTGCTAATAATATGTCTATGTTTTATATCCGCCCTTGGATCTATGTCTAATATTACTAGTAGATTGAGAACTATGCGCGCGTATGTTCCTATGCTGTGGTTGTTGTAGACAAATCTTGAATTAATATATAAAACGTCGTCTATAACTTAAGCGGTGTTAGCTTGTATTAGTATTATAATAAGGTAATGTATAATACTTTAGCAAGTGATAGTAATAATAATAGTATTATAAGGATATTGGGTTTAGTGGGGATGAAGTCTCCTAGTGCTAGATGTGTAATATCTAAATTTGGACCTGATTAAGTAAATGGTAGTTCCCTAGATGTGGTTTGCAAAAGTTTGCATTCTAAGGGTGGAAATACTGGAAAGAATGTACGTTGTTTAATAATTTCTTGATATGCCCGTTTAACTGGTTGCATCTTGTGTAGTAATCTACCTGCTACTTTAGACATGCGTATTTGCTGTAAGGCGTCTTGTGATGATATACTGACTAGTACTTCATTTATGTTGACTATAATAGGATTTGACCCTACTTGGACTTGCCTTAGTAATCTAAGTATAATATAAGGATCCGTAAACCGATCCTGAAGCTAAACTACGTCCGTGGTAATTGTATCGCGTATAGAGGGATATATAATGATCTGGATATTTAGTATTATGTTGACTAGTTCTTGAAGCGGTGTAGTTATGTAGGCGCGAAAAAGGTCCTTGAGACTTATAGTACTAGGGTTGTGTAGATATCTAATAGGGAGGTTAAAGTCGCTGGTACGCACTAGAGGGTGGTTACTGTTGATAAAGGGTCTTGTTAGTATAATGAAATTGGCGTTGATATCCTTAGTAGCCTTTAATAGAGTAACTAAGGGCGTAAAGTCTAGGTCTGCGTCTATTAAATATAGCCTGAATGCGATAAGAGTTATAATAGGTTGGGAGCTGGTACTTGTCCTATGGCTAGTTAAGTTATTGATGCTATCGAGATTAAGTATGGTAGACTGGACTAATGGCTGTTGCGGCGGATTTAGAATCTTCGTTACTGAAAAGTAATTTTTTGACGCATTCTTATTACGAAGCGTGACAATCTTGCTTGGAAATAAGTAGTAATTAGTGAGTTTATTAAGATTGAGACGTACTTGACGTCCTCCCCTAATGAGCCTTGAAGTTTTTAGGAATAATGAAGAGGCGTTAATTTTGCCGTTAATACTATTTGTGGCTATTTGACTAACTGTTATAATACAATACTGACTCTGTAATATTGGATTTCCTATATTGGCATTATTAATGTTATGATAAGCCTGCATTATCTTTATGTATATTTCTAAGCGGTTATTTAATATCTTGGAAGCTTTGGACAACTTTATAACTATAGTGTGATAGGTAAATTGAGATATATCTGTCTCAAAACTGAATAGTATATGGGCGTTGAGGGGAGTAGTATTACGCGTGCCTAGAACTGTAATATAATTATTGAGTGTTTTTTGTATTTTGCTTGAAGGGATACTTTCCCTCAAAGGAGCTATGCTAATATGCTTGTTAGCCTGCCCTGTAGTCTTGTTTTTATAAATCGTTTGATATATAATATACGGCGAGCTAGAGTTTTATTATTTATCTGATATGTTCTCTGGAATAGTATATACCAAATACTATTTACGCGTTACTGTAAAAGATGTTTAGCTAGACTTTTGCTAAGTTAGTGCCTTAAATGAACATGATATAGCTAAAAGAAATCTTGAAGAATTACATAATAGCATTGGTGGGTTAATGAACGTCTAAGTGGCTTGATATAAAGTAAGGCAGCGATAGGTATATTTTGCGCTAAGCTTGTTTCGTATTAGACTAAGTAATGCTAGTGCTATTTTCATGGCCTGATTGGCTTGGCTGCCTATAATAATGGACCAATTAAGGCCTATACTGTACATAACGCTAAATTATAACTAAACTCTATGTTGTGCCGATTCTGACGGTAGTATAAATATTAGATAGCAACGTAATCCTTAACTTCCTTTCCCTCTTTTATAATTTTAGTAATCTTCTCTCTATTACTTTATATACCTATTCCCTATATTCGTTGTTGTGCTGTTTTGCTTACTATAAAAATACGACCTAGGCAAATAGAGTTTAGTCCTGTATTTTAGTAATTAGGCTGTCAATTTTGGAGAATTTATTATAATTGTGATGGATATACATTTACATGTTTGACGTACGTTAATAGCTATGAACACTATGACTTGTATAAATTCTGTAGTATTTGTGGTTCATTTTGACCGAATTCCTGGCGAAATATGAAATCTTATCTATAAGTATTGTTTTATTGATACTACGCTATTGATCTAAATAATAACTAAAGTAAATACTTTCTTTCTCTGTACTACGCCCTTGGAAGATTTTAATGTTCCGTGGCTTTTACAATGGTTTAGCTTACACTCTATAACTACAAAAATTAACTCTATACTTTAAGTTAGTAAGCAAACTTGTTGTGAGGCGTGGAAATATTTGCTGGAAGAAAGCTAATTTGCTATTATTATTAATAACAACCCCATCGATAGTAATGTAGCAAGCTAGCTGAGTCGACTTTTGCTTGATGCTATTAATATTGGTAGGTCTAAAGGTCTCCACCTACTTATTTCTAATGTAATTTGGGGCGACCGCAATTGTAGCCTGTGGGGTGCTATTAGCCTTCTGGCCTAGTACAATTTTAATATTCTGTGAGACTGACTTTCGTAAGGCTATGGTGTGGGAAATAATGTTTAGGCTTATTTGGGTATTACTATAACTGGTTATTACTGAGAATTTGGTTTGAAACTACGAATCTAAGGTTGTTTACTGCTAGATGAAGTTATAGAATTTACTAACTTTATAGTTTTGTTAAATGATATGTCTGCAATTGCGTCTACCTATATATATATTGCGTTATATTTGGATGACTATTGGATTGCATTAATATATAGGTCGTTCTTAGTATGTGGAACATTATCTAGTCGCGCCTTGCTTGAAAGTGTACACTTACCCCTTTTGTATTCAATATGATATACGTTGAATTTATACCTAGTCTGCGTAATATTCTTTCGTCTACTATCCTTTAGAGCATATTAACCTCTGTTGGACCTGATTTGATTAATTCGCCGCGGAGTTACTAGCGTTCTAGTAACTGTATAAGTAACTACTACTTCTATACTATATATGCCTTGCTCTTGGGAATGTATTATAGACTGTAGATGGTCTGGAGCAATAGTTACTAGTTACGTAATTGTGTATATTAACGATATAACTACTAAGGTGGAAGACTGTCGTTTTTATGCTAGGTTCTATACTTTGGATAGTATACTATCCTTGACCTTCGTTAACTACTAGTCTTTGCTTATTATAGACGCAGACTTTGAAAACCTATAAGATGACGATGATGGATGGGTCTAAATATAGCCTATATATATTAAGTATTATTATTTAAAATATAAAACCGTTGGCTTAGTGAACACGCGTGTGGCTCTGTTTTCTGATCTCTTTCTTTAAAAATCGCTATACTAGGTACTTGTATAAAAAGCTAAGCGAATGGTGTTTAGCCGTTCTTTTTTGCGAAATGAAGATATGCCTATTATGGGCTACGCTTGTTCTGTACTAGTCTATGCTAATTTCGTAATGCTAGGTAAGCTATGTACTAGGCGCCTATTTTACTATCTAATTAGATGTGTGGATATAAGCCTTATGGTAACGGACTAATTAATGCCTATTAGGCTATACCTCCTTGTAATACTATTATTCTTTGCGCTTTATGAAAATACATACTTTCCTTTCTCTTCTTTGCCTTCTTTATTTATTATTTTCTTTGTGCTTAGTAGCGGCATATTCGTTCGTATTCTTTTTATGTAAGCTAATTACTTATTTGCTTAACTAGGTAAATTAAATATCTTAGTGACTAACCCTTTATAGCGAACGCTGTATACTATAATACCTTAGGTATTACTTTTATACTATACTAGACTCTAACTTATTCTGAGTTCTTTTACTATACCCTATAACTTAAAGTACCTACATTGAGGCTTTTATGAATTTATCTATAGCTGAAACTATGCTGATTTATATGTTTGCGCTGGCGTCTACTCATTACCTAAACAATATTACTGTTAATTCTACTAATTGAGCTAGGAACGACATGGTTCTAAAGCTAGAACCCTTTATTATAATTAAACCTAGCGCATTACTATTTTTTAGACTGCCTGGCGAGATATGAAACATGATATATATAGAGTGCTTTTCTTATCTTGGCGGCTTAATACTTATTGACTGAATTGAATAGCTAGGATACTTTTTAATTAGTTGACGCGTATCTGCTTACTACTTGCTATTATACGATAATCCCTCTTGGTTTCCTTAATGGTTTGGTACTTGAATCCTTACCTGCTTGTAAATTGATATATTTAATCTACTCTACGTCTGTTAGTAAGCTAGACACGAAGCATAGAACTTTCTCTTTATAGCAAACGAGTTTATTAGCTTATATATAGATACTAATGTTGACGTATTGGATTAGCCCTGTTTTACCTTTACTACGGCCGATTTGAGTAAGGCTAAATCTATCTATATCCTATTGCTTGTAGAATTCTATTCTAACTGTATGTTTGCTTATGACTACGCTTAGGAGTTTATAGAATACGTTCAACGCTAGGGCGATCTTAGAGAACGTGTTAGGCTCTATATAGGCGTTTAACTGTGTAGTTAGAAACATGGCGCATTGTCTTATAATTAGGGCTGCCTAGTTAATATAGCGAATTAGTATATTAGATTTAAATGTATATAGGACTTTATAAGTATACATTGGGTTAAGAGCGTCGACGTATACATAATACCTAGTTTTAATGAGAAGTAGGTTATTGTGGTGAGGGCGACTTCTTATTCTCTGCCCCTTTTCTTATATAAACTACACCTGCAGGTAATCTAGGTCATTAGGGACTAGATGTTGGCCTTTTAGTCAGGAAATGAAAACGACGGCGAGCTTGCTAGGCCTAACTTATCCTGGATATGTATCGCGGATTACGAAATACTTATAGAGTCCTCTTAGGCTCTTATTAAGTTGTGTATGTCTAATACGGCGCAAAGTCTACATGACTGCACTTTCTACTCTAGGGTCTAGTATGTAAGTACTTACTTAGCCTATTCTGTTTCTAACTAGGCTGAGAGTAGTGAGATTATAGTGCCAATTGGCGAAAACCCTTAGATAGAGATATAAAAAGTTAAGATAAATTAAGCTAAGGCTCTTACCTAGACTAAGATATACTAGTAAAACTAGAGAAGGCTACTACTATATATAGAATAAACTAACTTGTAGCCTAAGATTAGGTACCTAAAATGCTTTATCTAATAATGTTAATAAAAATAGGTTACTAGCTTTACTCTACCTAAATTAATAATAGGCTAAAGACTACTAGAGTATTTCTATACTAATATAATAATACTATATCTTCCTCTAATCCTATCCTTCTCTTTAATACGAAGACTTAAAAGCGTATAGAAAAATCGTAATTACTACCCTCTTAATATTAAAACCTTTATAGATTCTTATTGTTACTATTAATTAATTCTAATAACGTACTAGCTTTTAAAAGAAAACCTTTACTAATAACGTCTTGTTTAGCTCTTATTATACTACTAGCATAATTATAACGAACCTAATTACGCTATTTAGTACTATATAAAAGTTGTATTTATTAGTATGTCTTTATAAAATCTAAGATATAATATACTAATATATTATATAGAGCGAATATAAACTAGCTATCTTTGTAGAAGTATATTTCTAACCTATAAACGATTAATAGATATATTTTAATTAGATTCTATAAGATTCTCTATTTCCTAATCCCTAAATTGGCTAGCTAAATCTAGAAGAGGTTAATAAGAGTCTACTATCTATAAAGGCTATTAACTATTAGACATAATATAAGTTTAGAGAGACTATTGTACGAATTATTCCTATTATTATTACTAAGAAGTACCTTTAGTGAAGTAATGAGATTAGTCTTGCTAAACTTATAACTACTAAACTTGTAGCTACTAAACTTGTAACTACTAAACGTGTAACTACTATAGCTAAAGTAGGACGCGCTATTGCTTAAGATATCTATAAAAACTCTACTATTAAGGTTTGTAGTAAGACTATATATATAATACTATCTTATATCTATCCTAAATACGATACTAATAGCATATTTAATGCGCTCTCTACTACTCCTATGTTTTAGAATTTATAGAATATAACCTTTTAGCTTATTACTTAATAATAACTAGATTGTATTAAAGGTATAATCTAGCAATACTATAAGATTTTGCCTAATAGATACCTAGTGTAGTATATTTAAGTCTATATTTAGTAGGAAGATTTATTTTGAAATTTAGATATAGACTACGTAAAGGGCTAGCTAGGACCTAAATTAGGTATTAACGGCGTCTATATAAAAGCTATATACGATAAGGATATCCTAGCGCGCTGGTACTAAATGCTGTATTCTTGCGAGCTACCTAACCTAGAATATAAATATAATAGACTAGAGACGTACTTACGTACTCTAAACGAGAAGATAAAGTATCTTAAGTTTACTTCTATACGTATTAACGTATTAGTAGATAGAGGTAAAGTTTGGAGTACTGTCTATAACTTTAGTCTTATTCTAACTCTAATACTATTATATATATATTATTACTCTAAATATACTCTAACATATTACTAAGATGTAGTACGCAAACTTATAGAACGTCTAGTACTAAAGCTAGTAAATATATTCCTAGGCTAGGCAATTTACGTTTAGCAAATAGTAGAATATAAAGCTTTTAGAAGTAGTATATACTACTCTACCCTTTATATATATTACTTTACCCTTTGTATAATTAAGGAAAAGGAAAAGTGTATATTATTAGATAAGGTTAAGGAGTAGTATTGTAATATTACTATAGGTCTAACCTTTTGTCTATAGCTAGAAGTTAAGGCTTCTTAGGTAGTATATATTTCGCTAGATTACGAATTAAGAAGTAGTGTTGTAAGTATGTTTATATTTTGACTTCTAATTATAGTCTATAGCTGGAAGTTGTAATAGGAAGTTGGAAAGTAGCTAATGATAAAAGCTGTGTCCGCTAGCAAGAGGAGCTGATAACCGCGCGGCGAAGTTGCGCATACTTAGGTACTATAGGCCTTATATAAATACAACAACCTTAGAATTAGCTTAGAATGGAATAAGTAAAACTTAAGTAAAAGAATAATTATTATAGTAATATAGAAATAGTAAAGCTTAGTCTATAAGCCTAGGCGTTATATTATTTAGAAATATAATACTTAGCAAAAAAGGGTACAAGCTAAGGTAGAGTACTTAGACTAACTTAAATAATATAAATATAACTACCTAAATATATTAACGTACCTACTTTTTAATACTCTATTAATATACGACTAGGAATAGCAACCTATTATAATTCTACCTTTTTCTATAATCTCTCTAAATAATTAGATCTATTATAGTCTATCCTGTTTCTAACTAGGCTAAGAGTAGTAAGATTATAGTACTAACTAGTAAAAACTCTTAGATAGAAATATAAAAAGTTAAGATAAATTAAGCTAAGGCTCTTACCTAGACTAAGATATGCTAATAAAACTAGAGAAGGCTACTACTACTTATAGAATAAACTAACTTATAGCCTAAGATTAGGTACCTAAAATACTTTATTTAATAATATTAATAAAAATAGGTTATTTAGCTTTACTTCTACCTAAATTAATAATAGGCTAAAGACTACTAGAGTATTTCTATACTAGTATAATAACGCTATATCTTCCTCTAAACTTATCCTCCTCCCTAATATGAAGACTTAAAAGCGTATAGAAAAATCGTAATTACTACCCTCCTAATATTAAAACCTTTATAGATTCTTATTATTACTATTAATTAATTCTAATAACGTACTAGCTTTTAAAAGAAAACCTTTACTAATAACGTCTTATTTAGCTCTTATTATACTACTAGTATAATTATAACAAATCTAATTGTACTATTTAGTACTATACAAAAGTTATATTTATTAGAATATTCTTATAAAATCTAAGACATAATATACTAATATATTATATAGGGCAAATATAAACTAGCTATCTTTATAAAAGTATATTTCTAACCTATAACTAATTAATAGATATATTTTAATTAGATTCTATAGGATTTTTAATTTTCTAATTCCTAAACTAGTTAGCTAAACCTAGAAGAGGTTAATAAGAGTCTATCTATAAAGGTAGTTAACTATTAGATACGATATAAGTTTAGAGAGACTATTGTATGAATTATTCCTATTATTATTACTAATAACTACCTTTTTAGAAGTAATGCAGTTACTATTACTAGACGTATAATTACTAAACTTATAACTACTAAACGTACAACTACTATAGCTAAAGTAGGACGCGCTATTACTTAAGATATCTATAGGGACTCTACTATTAAGGTTCGTAGTAAGACTATATATATAATACTATCTTATATCTATCCTAAATACGATACTAATAGCATATTTAATATACTTTTTACTACTCCTAGGTTTTAGAGCTTATAAAATATAACTTTTCTACTTTTTGCTTAATAATAACTAGACTATATTAAAGGTATAATCTAGCAATATTATAAGATTATGCCTAACTAATACCTAATATAGTATATTTAAGTCTCTATCTAGTAGAATAATCTATTTTGTAATTTAGACTTAGTAAAAAGTTAGCTAGGACCTAAATTAGATATTAATAGTATCTATATAAAAGCCTTATATAATAAGAATATTATAGCGCGCTAGTACTAAATATTATATTACTACAACCTACCTAACCTAGAATATAAATATAATAAACTAGAGATATATTTACGTACTCTAAATAAGAAGATAAAGTATCTTAAGTTTACTTCTATACGCATTAATATATTAATAGATAGAGTTATTAACTTCTACTCCTTTATTACTACTCTAACCTAAGACTCTTAAATACAATTATATATTAATATATATTATAACCCTAAATATAATTTAAAATATTATTAAGATATAGTATGCAAACTAGTAGAATATTTAGTACTAAAGCTAGTAAATATATTTCTAGGCTAAGTAGTTTGTATTTAGCAAATAGTAAAATATAAACCTTTTAGAAGTAGTATATACTACTTTATCCTTTATATACTTAAGAAAAAGGAAAAGTATATAGTATTAGGTAAGGTTAAGAAGTAGTATCATAATGTTACTATAGGTCCGCTAGGCTTTAGTTTATAGCTAAAAGTTAAGGCTATAATGTCTTAAGATAAGGAAATAAATACTTTGCTATAATGTATTAGGTAGTAGATACTTTGCTAGGATTTATATAATTAAAGGAAAGGAAGGTATGTATATTGTTAGGTAAGGTTAAGGAGTAGTATCGTAAGTATCTAGGCTAAGAGTAGTAAGATTATAGTGCTAACTAGCGAAAACCCTTAGATAGAGATATAAAAAGTTAAGATAACTTAACTTAAGGCTCTTGCCTAGACTAAGATATACTAATAAAACTAGAGAAGGCTACTACTATATATAAAATAAACTAACTTGTAGCCTAAGATTAAGTACCTAAAATGCTTTACTTAATAATATTACTAGAAAAAGGTTATTTAGCTTTACTCCTACTTAAATTAATAATAGGCTAAAGACTACTAGAGTATTTCTATACTAAGTAGTAAGATAACCCTCTAGCTTTCTCTAAACTTATCCTCCTACCTAATATGAAGACGTAGAAGAGCGTCGTAATTACTATCGTCCTAATATTAAAATTTTTATAGATTCTTATTATTACTATTAATTAATTCTAATAACGTACTAGCTTTTAAAAGAAAACCTTTACTAATAATGTCTTATTTAGCTCTTATTATACTACTAGTATAATTATAATGAACCTAATTACGCTATTTAGTACTATATAAAAGTTGTATTTATTAGAATATCTTTATAAAATCTAAGATATAATATACTAATATATTATATAGAGTAAACATAAACTAGCTATCTTTATAGAAGTATATTTCTAACCTATAAATAATTAATAGATATATTTTAATTAGATTCTATAAGATTCTCTATTTTCTAATTCCTAAATTAGCTAGCTAAACCTAGAAGAGTCTAATAAGAGTCTACTATTTATAAAGGCTATTAACTATTAGATATAATATAAGTTTAGAGAGACTATTATATGAATTATTTTTATTGTTATTACTAAGAAGTACCTTTAGTAGAGTAATAAGGTTAGTCTTACTAAACTTATAACTACTAAACTTATAGCTACTAAACTTGTAACTACTAAATATATAATTACTATAGCTAAAGTAGGATACGCTATTACTTAAGATTTCTATAGGGACTCTAACGTTAAGGTTTGTAGTAAGACTATATATATAATACTATTTTACTTTTACTCTAAATATAATACTAATAGTATATTTAACGCGCTCTCTATTACTTCTATGTTTTAGAGTTTATAGAATATAACCTTTCTACTTTTTGCTTAATAATAACTAGACTATATTAAAGGTATAATCTAGTAATACTATAAGATTACGCTTAATAGATACCTAATATAGAATATTTAAGTCTTTATCTAGTAGGAAGATCTATTTTATAATTTAGACCTAGTAAAGAGTTAGCTAGGACCTAAATTAGATATTAATAGCATCTATATAAAAGCAATATATAATAAGGATGTCCTAGCGCGCTAGTACTAAATACTACATTCCTACGACCTACTTAACCTAGAATATAAATATAATAAACTAGAGACGTATTTATATACTCTAAATAAGAAGATAAAGTATCTTAAGTTTACTTCTATATGTATTAATGTATTAATAGACGATAATACTAACTTCTACTCTTTCATTCCTACTCTAACCTAAGACTCTTAAATATAATTATATATTAATATATATTATAACCCTAGACATAATCTAAAATATTACTAAAATATAGTATACAAACTTATAAAACGTCTAGTACTAAAGCTAGTAAATATATTCCTAAGCTAGGCAGTTTACGTTTAGCAAATAGTAGAATATAAACCTTTTAGAAGTAGTATATACTACTTTACTCTTTATATACTTAAGGAAAAGGAAAAGTATATATTATTAGGTAAGGTTAAGAAGTAGTATTATAATATTACTATAGGTCTAAACTTAGGTCCATAGCTAGAAGTTAAGGCTATAATGTATAAGGAAGGATAAATAGACACTTTGCTATAATGTATTATGTAGTAGATACTTTGCTAGGATTTATATAATTAAAGAAAAAGGGTGTACATTATTAAGCGAGGTTAAGAAGTAGTATCTTAAGTATGTTTATATCTTGACTTCTAATTATAGTTTATAGCTAGAAGTTAGAAAGTAGCTAATGCTAAAAGCTATATCTATTAGTAAGGTTATGCATACTTACTATAGGCCTTATATAAATATAATAGCCTTAGAATTAGCTTAGAATAGAACAAGCGGAACTTAAGTAAAAGAATAATCGTTATAGCAATATAGAAATAGTAAAGCTTAGTCTATAAGCCTAGGCGTTATATTATTTAGAAATATAATACTTAGTAGAAAAGGGTATAAGCTAAAGTAGAGTACTTAGACTAACTTAAATAACATAAATGTAACTACCTAAATATATATTAACGTACTTACTTTTTAATACTCTATTAATATACAACTAGGAATAGCGACCTATTATAATCCTACCTTTTTCTATAATCTCTCTAAACGATTAGATCTATTATACTAAAGACGTTATTATTTATAATCTATTACTACTTCTGTTGTAACGTTATCTCTTATATAGACTAGCGTAGTCTATTTGCGGGTAGTGCTTAATCGTAGGAATATAGCGTAAGTTTAAAGCTAGGTATTCTACTAGGTATGAATTTAATAACCTACTGCTCTATATTTGAGTTACTCTTAGTATTTATTTAACTTAAACTATATATTATATCTTCGCCTATTATATATAGAGAAATGTTATATAGGGGAAAGTTATAGACTTTCTCTTTTAGAAGTAAGGCAGAATTAGGCTCTTTAACTTTACTAGTACTAAGGTTTGCTCGTTAGTAATTTTGCTCTAATTGTACTTAGATGTAGACGTTAAAGCTAGCAATAATACGTATATAGGATCTAGTGATAATAACTCTAGAAACTCGTTTAGTAGTATTAGTACTAGGTTAGTATTACTTAGATTATAGATTAGATAAATACTAGATATATTGCAACTTATACTAAACGTATATATATATAACTAAAATATATACTAGGTACGTATAATAAATAAATATACTATAGTATAGTAGTAAATATTAAGTATAGCTAGATAAAAATTAAAGTTGCTAAGATGCTCTATTAATCTATATAGTTTAGTAAGACCTATTTAAATATATATAAATAAATATCTTACTATATATTTATAATATAATATATAGGATATTTAAATAAATATATTAGTATATACTTATTTTATAGGAACTTAAGATCTATAAATAGTATATTAATAATAGTAGACCTAGCGCTATTATAGTTATTAACGTCTAGTATGTATACTCTAGCAATTTCTATACGAATATATTTAACTAAAATATTAGTACGTACTTATATAAAATAAACTTAGGGTAAGTAATAAGACTAGTAATATAATATTAGAGGTCTAGTATGCATACTCTAGCAATCCCTATACGAATATATTTAAACTAAAATATTAGTATATACTTATATAAACTTAGAATAAGTACTAAATAAAACTAGTAGTAAAAAATTTAAGGTCTAGTATGTATACTCTAGTAACCCTTATATGAATATATTTAACTAAAATATTAGTATATACTTATATAAACTAAGGGCAGTAATAAAACTAGTAGTATAATATTTAAAGTCTAGTATGCATACTCTAGCAACCCCTATACGAATATATTTAAACTAAAATATTAGTATATACTTATATAAAATAAACTTAGGGCAAGGTATAAAGTTAGTAGTACAATATTTAAGGTCTAGTATATATACTCTAGTAATCCCTATACGAATATATTTAAACTAAAATATTAGTATATACTTATATAAACTTAGAATAAGTACTAAATAAAACTAGTAGTAAAAAAATTAAGGTCTAGTATATATACTCTAGTAACTTCTATACGAATATATTTAACTAAAATATTAGTATGTACTTATATAAACTAAGGGTAGTAATAAAACTAGTAGTATAATATTTAAGGTCTAGTATGTATACTCTAGCAACTCCTATACGGATATATTTAAACTAAAATATTAGTATACGCTTATATAAACTTAGGGCAAGGCATAAAACTAGTAGTAAAATATTTAAGGTCTAGTATATATACTCTAGCAACCTCTATACGAATATATTTAAACTAAAATATTAGTATATACTTATATAAAATAAACTTAGGGTAAGTAATAAAACTAGTAGTATAATATCTAAGGTCTAGTATATATACTCTAGTAATCCCTATATAAATATATTTAAACTAAAATATTAGTATATACTTATATAAACTTAGAATAAGTACTAAATAAAACTAGTAGTAAAATATTTAAGGTTTAGTATATATACTCTAGCAATCTCTATATGAATCGTTTTCTATGTATTTATATATCTAACTAAATATATCTTTAGCTTCCTTTTCTTGCTATACTAGAGTAATAAATCTTACTATTATTATTTTATGCTTGTATTCAATTGCTTAGCTATAACCTTATTTAATAATTAAGGAATTTAACGTTTTGTTTATTACTTCTCTAGCCTTCTATATCTACTTCTTTAATTCTCCTTTATTACTTTCTTCTCTAGCTATACTTGTTTTAGGATTAACTAAAACTTGTATCCTAAGCCTATACTTGTAAGCATATCTAACTTTTACTCTTATTCTTAGTATAAATATAATATACGTATTATCGTGTAATGGATAGTTCTTAAATATAATAACATCCTTTAAAAGACTAGATTCTAAAGTATATAAGTGTAATAAAAACGTCTAGATAGAATATTGCTAACGAGATAACGTAGCTAAGTTGAATTAGACTAGTAAAATCCTAATTAGCTATTTTCCTTAATACGCAAAATTAATTTAGACGCATACTAGAATTATACTGCTAAGTATTATTAACTTAATTAAGGTAAGCATATATATTGCTATATTATGTAGCAAGTTTCTAAAAGTATCTATATCTAATTTTTATAGCGCGTTTAAAAAGTAAGGGCTACGTTTATTAATATGTATAAGAGCTAGGTAATAACGAATCCCGACCTAGAATTAATGCGGAATAATGAATGCTATTAGTATTTTAATAATATTCTACTAAAGATTTTATACGAATTTAAAAGTTAGAATAACTTAAATAAGCTAAGTAATGCTACCTAAAACGATAGCAACTTGTTAGAGGCTTGAAACTCCTCTAATCCCTATTCCGTCCTAAGTATAATAGATAATAAACTAGATAAAGAGTATTCTTAATCTAATATAGCTAATGCTATAGAAGTTAATTCAATTTAGCTATTGGAGTAGTATGGCATTTTATATTTAGATAATGTAACGTCCGTAGAATATTAACTAGCTATATTTTCCTTTTGCTAGAATTAGATTAAGTACTAAAGGTATGCCTAAGGTGTATAGAATTAAGTTATATATAGTAACCTTAATAGCGTGATTAGCGCTAAAATATTGAAAATCGCTACGAAAAAGATTAAATAGGGTTAATAAGTATTGTAGGCGGACTTCCCTATTCTAGGCTAGGATTCATTTAAAGCGCTTATGGACGTTATTATAAATAGTAGTAGTAGGCCAAATGACTAGAAATTTTTAGGCGTCCTTACGATAAGAGTTCTAGGAGGGAAGGATATAGTAGTACGATAAGCATAGCTTTATTTCTTAGAGCAATTATTAGTCTATATTTTTAAGCATCTACTAGAGTTTATAGCTAACTTTTAGATTAATTTTGACGAAAGGCCGACTAAGCTACTACGGAAGGAATTAAAATAGTAGTCTCTAACGTTAGACCTGTAAACAATTAATGATGCGGATTAAATCTAGTAGCGAAGATTATATCTACTTGGTTGGTTATATAACTTTGTTAATCGCTCTATTATGATGCTATTGCCCTCTAAGAAGCTAAGAATTTTACTGGTTCTGAATTAATAACTTATTTAATCGCTAGATTAGTTGAGCGATAATCTACTACATAACTCTAAGGTTTAGTTTGGCATAGATGGTATAAGTATTAAACTCTGTATCCTTAGGATCTACATGTTTTCGCTCATTTTAACTCTTTAATAGTATATTTGCAACATTATGTTACTTCTAGTGTTGGAACTCCCTAGTGCGTTAGAGCGTAGTATTAGCCCGCAAACTGTCTTTTAGTTGTAGTAGGTTAAATAGCTAGAGTTGAACCCTAACGGTATATAGTGTAATTAACAATTATAATAGGTATATTGCTGATTTATTTATATCGTCTCACGGCTGGACGCTTTATCCCTACGATGGGCACGTTATAATACTGCTATTCGTAGCTTTAGTAAAGAGAGATATAGACTTTTTTCTGCACTCTCTAACTGGTCTATTGTCGTCCTTGGCTGGAGTTAAGGTCAATTTCTCTAATTAAACCGACAAAATACTATATGGCCTTAAAAAATGTATAGGAGGTTATCTCATGTGGCGTAGTTGCATCTAGCCTAGAAAGGAGTCTTGCTTCCTTGCTACTAATAATAACGGTCTATAGGAGTACTGCCTATTTATATGTGGGGCTAGTTTAAACTAAGTACTAGAAGAGGTACATTATATAGGTCGTAATTTAATAATTATACCTGTAGCTTATAATGCTATGCATTTATACAACAAACTTGCGTAATTATCTTATTTTAAGGGTAATCTACATTAATAGCATTAATTATACAAAAGCTTTGCTTCTGCTATTTTCGTTAATAGTAAGATACTAAAGTACGATTTTTATACGGCTCTTTGCTAAATAATTATACGCAATGCTACTAGTTATATGTACGTATATAGCGACAATTTAACTTTTATGCCTCTTCGCGAAGCTGGCTGGGATCTAGGTCTAGTGCTAGACTTAACAATACTAATACGTTTAGGACTGGTAGTATTACGCCTGTACGAAACTGCCTAGTGTCGTGATTTAGCTACGGGATAGTAAAGGAAAAGGGATACTGACTTTGTGCAACGCGCGAGGCGGCATAGCGTTATAGACGAAGATATAATGAAATTAAGAATATATACTATGTTTTTACTAGACGTGTTGTAAGAGCTAAGATCTAGCGAGTCTGACATAAAGGATAATTTTATTTAAGTACTAGTAGATATGCCTCTATATGTTGATACGTTGCCTAGTAGTTGGCTATACCTGCTTAAGGAGGACTAATACTATGATCTTAGCCTTTAAGAACTGTATGCAGGTATGAGTTTCTACTTAGTATTAGACGTTTATATACTAATATAGTAGTGTTGATAATAGGATTAAACCTCTTTAAGGTCTATAACATTTGTAGCCAGACTCTCTAAGTGATTTAGTATAGGTATGTTTTAACTATCCATACTACTATTGGGTTTCTTATTACCTTATGCTAATGACTATATCTCCTAATTTAGACTTTGAGAACTGGATTATCCTCTCTTCTCTAAACTACTTTAAAATGATAACTAGGATAAAGTATGACTAGGTATAGTATTATAAGTAAGTATACAAATACTATATAACTTGGAATATTTTACTACTTTAGTACCTACTAACGCGGTACCTCGTAGATACTAAAGACGGACGATGTTAAGATTCTATTTATTATTGTATGTGTATTTAAAGAAAGATATAGCTCGTTTACTCTTAATAGTCTAGTCTATTCAAGCGACCTAAATAACTATAGTATATTAGTTAATAACCGAATTATGCTAGAGCATTGTCCTTATTTAGGCTACTAGTAGGAAAAAATAATAATCGTTGTAATATTATCTACTATTAAACTCTCTACGACTTTCTATATAACTTTATTCTTAGTCTATTTATATATTTATAATTGATGCTTAGTACTGTACACTAAATGGTGTAGACATTATATATATATATAATTGCTTCTTACTTATCTACCTATTAAGGTACCTAACTTGGAGATGGACGCATATACTCTATATTCTTTACTCGCTGCACTAAAATCTAATTAAATAGATGGAAGTAGCTACTTTCATTCTGTAGTATAGATTAAGTAGCAAGGTTTTAATGGCAAGGTCTATAGATATTATAGATTATCTATTTACCGCCCTAAAGCTTAGTATGAACTCCTATCTATACTGTTTATGAATCTTTTCCTAGCGCTAGATAAGTATATATAATAGTCTTAAGAGAGCTTGCTAATAGAATTTCTATTTTTGGCTTAAGTTTTTAAATTAAGGTATATGCTATATATTACGTATCGAAACTTGAATAGGTGACTGTTAGGCCCTTTTTAAACCTTTCTACTATCCTTCCTCTTTCCTTTCCTTTACTCTACTGCATGCATTGCTTTCTATATATAGGTCCGTCTATTTCTATTATGTATACTCGCTTAACCTGCTCAACTCGCTCCTCTATTTATGAGCTATAAACTAAATTATACTCTTAGCCTTTAACTAAGCTTAGTTATAAGAAAGCATGAAGCCGCGTTAAAACGTAAGGAAAAGCCTAGGATACTGATTGTAAGCCTGCTACAATAGTACTATTAACGTTCCTTCTATAGAAACTTTTGCGTAAGATTATTATACATATTATATAATAACTTGTTGTTTGCCTACATGGTAGTGTATAGACATTAGAGAAATATATAGAAAATAGCTATATATATAGCGACGCAGAATATAGCATTTGAGGACTAGATAATTAGCTCTACTATACCTTAATTGAGGATTTAACACTATTACTTGCGTCTTAGGAAATTCTTACTAAGTTGGCGCATCTAGTATTACTTGCTAAAATTATGCAAATATATTTAGGCTTTGCTTATAAAGTAAAGGGTATATTCTTCTAAGAAAATAAGTTTGCTTTTAACTTAAGATCTTAGAATAGCTTGCGTTTACCTAGTATGGAATATAGCGTACCCTAATAAATTACTCTAATCTTACTACTACTACAACTTTTCTAGAACACTTAGTAGTTTAAACTAATTTAGACTTGCCTACCATTTAGGGATTTTAAGGCTATAGTGCTAGTACCTTTAAAGGAGTCTAGTTTTGCGGAGTACTTTAACTGAGTCTGATTTCTTGTGAAAGTTATGTAAGCGCCTAGTTACTTGCTAGAACTACGATTAGTATGCTCTGTGCTAACTAAAGAATAACTTCTAGCTCTATATAAAATAGTTAGCAAATTAGGCCTACGAAAGACTATTACCTAGGAAATCTTAGTTATAGATTTAGTATAGTTTGACGTGTTTCTTAGAGGCTATAACTTAGCTAAATAGGATAATACCTTGCGAGTTAATAGTTAGTATAACCTCTTTAGCTTAAAGGGAAAGCTTTTATATGCGTAGGTAACGTATAGGTTGTAGCTTAATAATTGTTGCTCTTTTGACTATAGCGCGTTTATTACGTCTAATAGAAAAAGTTCTGCTACCTTAGTTAGCTTTACTATACTGTATGTAAATATTAATAACTAGTAATAGCTTACTACTTTATTACTTAAGTTTATAATCTATACTCTTACTAAAGGTGGCTGTTTTGCATACTAGGTTGGTTTAGGGCTTACTTGCACTATGACTTTAGTCTACGATAAGAAGATGAAGGAATTAAAGGTTGTAGATGTTTATAGCTGAAAGCAACAAGCTACTTAGAAGGTAAGTATCTAAGTAGAACCTAACATGCTTATTACTGCTAAGTGATACTAAATATTATTAGCTGGCGCACATTAGGGGGGGAGGTTGGAGGGGGGGGGTTAGCTTTTGTAGTAAAAGTATCCTTTATTTGCTTAGCTAATTATTTTGGTCTAAACTTGTAGAATATCCTTGTTCCCCTAAATTATGTATAGCCTAGAGGTGAAAGCCTAGAACGTATATAACGTGCCTTTAGACATGCATTATGCATTATTATATTGACTTTTAAATACATGCATGTTATAAATAATAAGCGCGCTTAAATATCTAGTAAGCTATTAAGTAGTATTTTTAATAATAGGATGAGTATCATCCCTTAGTATTACGTAAGTTTTAATATAATTATAGAGTACTTAATTACCTACTTAAATATAATAAAGCTAATGTAGGTAGAGGATGAACATCTAGGACTAAAAACGCGTAAAGTAGATATTTGGATTATTATTATACAAAATGCTAATTCGTAGTTTAGTTAATAAATGTCCTTGGAAGTTAACACTTATGGGTAGCCTAAAGACTATAGAAGCTATTAGGTACTTGTACTACCTTTTTGCTATACTTAGTTAATTACTTATAGTAGATAAGGGTAGAGGAATAATATAACTATAAAAGGTAACGCTAAATACTTACCTAAATAGTTGTACGTACTTTACTAAATAAGGATATTAAACGTTCTAGTATTCCTTTTTGGTATGCGTTTGCTGGGAGTATCTTGTGCACCTGTTGCAAGAGGTAGTAGTGTTTGTTCCGCATTTTTCGCTAGCTGTAGCTTATTTGAGTAATGTTCTTCTATACTACTATTTTTGTTGGAGCTCGTATCTTTGGAACGCGGCTGTGAGTAAGCAAAATCTAGATGAAGATAGTAGTCGTTCTTCCTTTATTAACGCTGAATGGCTACTATCTTTATCTAGAGAGCGTAGGGCTAGGTGGCGTTTAATTTAGGGGACGTTAGAGAACTTAGTAGGCTTAATGATAGATAAAGAAGGTCTAATAGCTGAATGTATACGTTACCTGAAAAGGTAGCTATATTGGTCTGGTACTATTTACTACTACTTAGCATGCATTTGCTAGGAGTATCCTATGCACCTATCGTAAGAGGTAGTAGTGTTTGTTCTATATTTTTCGCTAGCCGTAGCTTATTTAGGTAGTACTTTTTTATACTACTATTTTTGTTAGAGCTAGTAAAATCTAGATGGAGATAGTAGCTATTAAGCGTTAAGGAAGGCAGAACGTTAATAGAATAAGCGTAGGGCTGCTGGGTAGCGCTTAATATAGGGGCGTTAGAGAACTTAGTAGACTTAATAATAGATGAAGCAGGTCTAATAGCTAAATGTACACGTTACCTAAAAAGGTAGCTGTATTGGTCTAGTGCTATTCACTACTACTAGCCGCAGCCTATTCCGGGAGTATTCGTTAGTAGTATTATTACTCTTTACCTTTCCGTTCTTATAAGGTATATTTAGCTATTAAGGTTAATTACAATTAGTAGCACTTAACGATTACTAGAATCGTAAAGTTAGCAACAATATCTTAATTTACTGCTTCTTAGGCAATTCTATAAAGCTTAAGGATGTTGCTTCGTGCAAGCTAATATTACTATATCTAAAGCTAGAGTTATCTAAAAAGTAAAAAGAGTATTGCTTAAATAGCTATTAAAGGAAGTGTTAGCTATTATTTTAGCCTAACTACTAACTACTATATTTAACTATCTAAAACCTATTATACCTGACGCAATATATAACCTAAAAAGGAAAGTGCTTAGGTTAATATGAATTGCCTACTGTAGATACTATTTAGGGTAGGCGTTCTACTAACTAGGATATTTTGCTTGCGAAATTCTTTAAGGATTAATTTTATCTAGTATTAGTAATGGCTAAAGTTAGAAGGCATAGTGCCGTAATGTAGATGATTAAAAAGATATGCATAGACTAGTACTATAAGGAGTAGCTATATACTGTTTAGAGAAATAGTAGACGTTTTACTGACTAGGATATTTTGCTTGCGAAATTCCTCTAGGATTAATTTCATTTAGTATTAGTAATAGCTAAAGTTAGGAGGCATAGTGCCGTAATATAGACAAGACATATATAGACTAGTATAAGGAAGTAGCCCTTAGTATATTTATTCTAGACTATAGGATAGCGTAAATTACTACTATAAGGAGTAGCTATATACTGTTGAAGTGTAGTATAGGAGACGCTAACAAATAGGCTATAGTTGCCTCTAGGGTTAATCTAACTAGGTATACTTGCTTATGCTTCTGTGGTCTGGTTTAGGAATTAGGATTGTAGAGATAAAGGATAGAGACGAAGGATAGATAAAGAAGGTCTAAGATGTATATATTGCCTATATAATGGAAAGAGATATTTTGAGCCTGCCTTACTGAATTGAAAGTTGACTAGGCAAGTTAATTATTCCTAGACTTAAAGAAACTAGAACAATACTTAATACGCGTCGAGATAAGCCAAATTGCTAAGTGTAGCGTCTCAATACGTCTTGACGCTTCGTAAATCTAGGCGTTCGTATTGAAGTAGGTAGCGCCACTCTATGGCTTACTAAATAACCTCTAGTGAAGTAGTTAAGGACGCGGATTCCTAATATTAGGTAGTACTAGCTAATCCTTCCTAATGAGTATTGAATGAGGCGGCTTTAGAGGCAATTATGAATGACTTGCTAGAAGATAAGTTGAAGTTAGCAATAGAGCCTATCTTCCTAAATTGGAAGTAGACTAGGCAAGTTTATTATTCCTAGACTTAAACTAGCTTAGTAGAGTAGTTAAGGACGTGGATTCCTAATATTAGGTAGTACTAGCTAATCCTTCCTAATAAGTGTTAAATAAGGCGGCTTTAGAGGTAATTATAAATGAATTGCTAGAAGATAAGTTAAAGTTAGTAATAGAGCCTACCTTCCTAAATTAGAAGTAAACTAGGTAAGTTTATTATTTCTAAACTTAAACTAGCTTAGTGGAGCAGTTAAGGACGCAGATTCCTAATATTAGGCAGCACTAGCTAATCCTTCTAAATAAGTTTTAAGTGAGGCGGCTTTAGAGGTAATTATAAATAAATTGCTAAAAGATAAGTTAAAGTTAGCAAACTTCTACGTACTAGAAGAGGTAAAGAGCTATTAAAAGATAGCTATATAAAGTACCTCTAGCTATAATGTCTAGTATTAGGAATAAGTAGTTAATAAGTCGTAGCTTCCTCTAAGTTGTCTAGTATAGCCTTCTCTAAAGGCTTCTCGTAGTAGCTAGTAAATGTATTTAAAGGGAATAAGACTAATATAGCTACTATAAAGAGATAAGGTTATGCTTACTATAAAGTAAAAAAGAAAAAGTATAACAAAGTAAGGCTATATACGTAGTATAGGCTATGCGTAAGCTAGGTTTTTACTAGTAACTACGATCGTATTTACCTTAAGGATAAGAAGATTACTACTCTTAAAAAACCTAATACTAAAGCCTATTTAAAGTATAAGAGTAGGAAGCTAAGATATAGTAAAGCAAAACTAGAGTATTAAGCATATAATCTTAAGGGACGTAACTACTTTATATAATCTACTAGTAGTAAATATATAGTTAAACTACTTAACATCTACGACTCTAAGTGCGTAAAAGGCATATAGCTATACTAAAAGTCTATATATATACCTTCTCTACTATATTCTATATATAGCCTAAACTACTTAGGTATATATAGTTAAGGTCTTTCTATTAACTATAAGGCAAGAAGGCAAGCTTAATAAATTAATAAGCTATAGTTTTCTTTATAGGCAATATACCTATATAGAATTGCTTATTTTCTATCTAGAAGCTATAGCGCTATTAACCTTATTAGGTATTAAATAAAAGCTTTATCTTAGTAAAGGCTTCGCAATTTAGCTAGCTATAGGTTCTATTAAGACAAGCATAAAAAATTGCCTAAGGCTTAGTATTACTATAAAAGATAGAGTCTTCTTAGGGTCCTTTTTAAAGCTAACTATCTAGCTACTTAAATAATAGTATTTACGAAATAGCTAATGCCTCTCTAATAAAGTTAAGAAAAGAGGATAAAGAAGAGGAATAAAGAAGAAGAATAAAGAGAAAGGAAGGATAAAGAAAAGTAAGAATAGAAGAATAAAGTAAGTCTACTAGATATAGGTACTATTATAAAGATAGCTATATTTGTTTAGTATTATTTGCTGCTAGCTGTAGCCTATTTAAATATTATTTATTCTTTAGTATGTATTTACTAGAAGGCTCTTATACGTTTACTAGAAGGCTCTTATGTACCTATCCTAAACTATAAGACCTATATAGAGTACTATAAGAAGTAGCTCTACCCGTTAACTATAGTATAGGAAAAGTAAGTATAATTAGCTAATAGGCTATAGTTTCTTCTATAATTAATATAATGATATAGACTTGCCTTTTTTCTATTTAGAATATCTAGCGCTATTAATATTATTTAATATTAAATAAGAGCTTTATTATTATAAAAGATTTGCCGCTAGATTAGTTATAGGTTCTAATTAGAATTACAAAGAGAAGAAGGGTAGATAAAGAATATCTAATAGATATACACATTACCTAAAAAGGTAGCTATCTTAGTTTAGAATTATTTACTACTAGCTATAACCTATTTAAGTAGTATTATTTTATAGTATTATTACTCTTTAACCTTGCTATTTATAGAAAGTTATAAGAACTAGTAGCTATAACAAAATCAAAAGAGTTAGAAAAAAGATACTAACGCCTAAAATTAACTATCTTCTAAACTTAGATTTAAAGTAGACCTAGAAAGCTATTAATACTATAGGACAAATTCTAAAAGCGGAAAATGAAGATAATAATAAAGATAATAATTAGATCTTAGCTATTAAAAAGGTTTATAAAAGAAGTAGCTATTAATCGTTACTAGAAACTAAAAGTTAAGACTAATATCTTAATTCGTTACTTCCTAGACAATTCTATAAAGCTTAAGGATACTCCTTTAGGTAAATTAATATTACTATTCTTAAATATTACTAGCCTAAGAAAATATAGCCCTAACTAGCTATGGCTTTTAGAGTTTTTTAATAGAGTCTAGCTAGCCTTTATAGTAATTAAATGAAAGCCTTATAGAAAGGGTACGCTATAAAACTTTAACTAGCTTATCTTTTTAAAAGAATATATTAAGTAGGCTATAGGTTCTATTTATAGTAAGCGTAGTAGCTTAGCTAAGGCTTAGTACTATAGTGCTACTATAGTAAAGTAATAGTATTAGAATTATAGAGAGAGGAAGAATAGATGAAGAATATCTAATAGATATATATATTACCTAAAAAGGTAGTAGTAGTTTAGTATTATTTACTACTAGTCGTAGCCTATTTAAGTAGTATTATTACTCTTAACCTTTCTATTTATAGAAGGTAGATCTTAGCTATTAAAAAGGTCTATAAAGAAAGTAGCTATTAATTGTTACTAGAAACTAAAAGTTAAGACTAATCTCTTAATTTGTTACTTCCTAGATAATTCTATAAAGCTTAAGGATACTCCTTTAAGTGAGTTAATATTACTATTCTTAAATACTGCTAGTCTAAGAAAATACGGCCCTAACTAGCTATAGCTTCTAGAGTTTTTTAATAAAGTCTAGCTAGCTTTTATAATAATTAAACGAAAGCTTTATAGAAAAAGTACGCTATAAAACCTTAACTAGCTTATCTTTCTAAAAGAATATATTAAGTAGGCTATAGGTTCTATTTATAGCAAGCGTAGTAGCTTAGCTAAGGCTTAGTACTATAGTGCTATTACGATAAAGTAATAGTATTAGAATTATAGAGAGAAGAAAGATAAATAAAGAATGTCTAATAGATATACACATTACCTAAAAAGGTAGTAGTAGTTTAGTATTATTTACTACTAGCTATAGCCTATTTAAGTAGTATTATTACTCTTAACTTTTCTATTTATAGAAGGTAGATCTTAGCTATTAAAAAGGTCTATAAAGAAAGTAGCTATTAATCGTTACTAGAAACTAAAAGTTAAGACTAATCTCTTAATTTGCTACTTCCTAGCTAATTCTATGAAGCTTAAGAATACTCCTTTAGGTAAGTTAACATTACTATTCCTAAATACTGCTAGCCTAAGAAAATATGACCCTAACTAGCTATAGCTTCTAGAGTTTATTAATAGGGTCTAGCTAGCCTTTATAGCGATTAAACGAAAGCCTTATAGAAAGGGTAAGTGCGCTATAAAACTTTAACTAGCTTATCTTCTTAAAAGAATATATTAAGTAGGCTATAGGTTTAGTTTATAGTAATTATAGAGAGAGGAAGAATAGATAAAGAATATCTAATAGCTGTATATATTACCTAAAAAGGTAGTAGTTTAGTATTATTTACTACTAGCTATAGCCTATTTAAGTAGTATTATTTCTTAGTATTATTACTCTTTAACCTTACCGTTTATAGAAAGTCGTAAGAACTAGTAGCTATAACGAAATTAAAAGAGCTAGAAAAAAGATACTAACGCCTAAAATTAACTATCTTCTAAACTTAGATTTAAAGTAGACCTAGAAAGCTATTAATGCTATAGGATAAATTCTAAAAGTAGAAAATAAAGATGATAATAAAAATGACGATTAGATCTTAGCTATCAAAAAGGTCTATAAAAGAAGTAGCTATTAATCGTTACTAGAAACTAAAAGTTAAGACTAATATCTTAATTTACTGCTTCCTAGATAATTCTATAAAGCTTAAGGATACTCCTTTAGGCAAGTTAATATTACTATTCTTAAATACTACTAGCCTAAGAAAATATGATCCTAACTAGCTATAGCTTCTAGAGTTTATTAATAAGGTCTAGCTAGCCTTTATAGCAATTAAATAAAAGCCTTATAGAAAGGGTAGGTACGCTATAAAACTTTAACTAGCTTATTTTCCTAAAAGAATGTATTAAGTAAGCTATATATTATAGTATTAATTTAGCATATAATACTAAGGAGGATATAGAGAGTCTATCTAAAGGGTAGAAGGATTATTACCTACTAGACTAGCTATAAAAGGAAGTAGTACCTACCTTTTTAGCCTATAGACATTCTAGTGTTTATTCTTTAGCTTGCGTTTGCTAAAAAGCTCTTATATATCTATCCTAGACTATAAAACCTATGGTAACTACTATAAAAAGTAGCTCCTAGTATACTTATCCTAAATAGTAAGACCTACGTAGACTACTATAAGAAGTAGGTTTCTCTTTTAACTATATAGTATAGGAAGGGCAAGGTACCTATATAGGAAATATATATATATATATATAGTAAACTTGACTATTATCTATACTATATAAGTATAGCTTAGTTAGATATATTTAAAGAAGTATAGTAGAACTATAATCTTTTATTGTACTATATAACTTAAATGTTATATATTTTAGCTGTATAATAAGCTAAATAAACTGTTAATAATCGTAGCACTTTTTACTATCTTAATGGATATAGTATTTATAAAAGTCTATATCTACTACTTAGGTTAATCCTTTTAATAGGGTCTTGTTACGTAATTTACAATAAGCCTTTATCGCTAACCCTTTCTAAAAGTCTATATGTTCTTAGTTAGTACTACTACTAAAAGCTAGTTATTCTATTGTTCCTTGTAAGATAAATAAATCCTAAAATAACTTAATAACTATAGATAAGGCTAGATTAATAATGGCGTTAATGTAAATAGTACTAGTAGGTATATGATTATAATTAACTATTATGTAGTAAATAGCGTTAATTAGTATATTATAAAAGCTATTACTTTGTAGGTACTCTGTGTAGAATAGGGCCTTAAGTAATAGATCTATTGTTGTCTCTATTAACGTTATGTTGTTAGTGAGTTGTAATAGTTTCTTGGATACGAGGTTTGTAATTATATTGTATACTTGACCGCCGTAAATAAAGACTAGAAATAGGTAGAAAACGTCTAGCTTTTAATTCGGTAGGAAGATAGAAGTTTCTATATTGTTGTAGTTAGCGTGTTTAAACATTGACTAGAATAGATCTAAGTTACTAATTAAATGCTGCTTGTATACGTTTAAGCAATGCTAATCTAGGCTCTAGCTAACTATAATCTAAATAATATTGCTAGTAAAACTACGTATCTAGTTAGCTTATCTAATTATAAAGGGAATAGATATAGAATTAGGTCTATATAGGTTTTGTATATTAATTATATTAGTATTAAACTAAATATTACTATATGGATCTACTATTACGGTAGAAGAAACGAGGATTTAAGAGTTTTGGCTCTAATAGAGAGAAGTATATATAGTATATTAAGGTTAAGAGGCGGAGTTAGTAGAAGAGAATATGAGTTAATAACTAAGTAAGTAGGTAGAAAATATATTAGGTTATTAGGTAGGTATTTAACGTATTTACTAGTAGCTCTTACTTACTTAGATATAAGCTATAGTAGCTAGTATAAGGTATAAAATTAATTAAAAAGATTTAAGGTGTATAACTTAAAAAAGTTAATATTAGCTCCTACTAGATACGTAGCATAAGGTAGGTATAGTAGTTACTTTAATAGAGGTGGCTTTTTTTTGTTTTATAAATTTAATTACTATCTTATTAAGTACTTTTTAACTATGAAACCTTATAATACTCTAGGTTTTTTACCTTAATAACTCCTATTATTTTCTTAGTAGACCTTATTTAGTTTAAGTATATTAATTATAACGACTAAAAATGTTAATAAAGGTTACCTAGATACGCTCTCTAAGCAACTTTCTACTTAAATTAAAGCGTAAAATACTACGCTTTTTAGTTATAGATGAAATCTTTACCTTTTATATTTAGACTATTATTATAGAGAGCGACCCTTTAATGAATTAGCTTTATTACTACCTTTATTACATATACACCTTTTCTATTATCCTTTTAACTAGTACTACTTTAAATTTTGTAACTTAAGTATAGCCTAATCTGTCTCTTTAAATCCTATAGGTTAACTCTAAACTATATAAAGAGGAGAAGGCCCTACTATATCTTCATAACTAATTTATAGCTACATAGTAATAGCTACTTACTATTTATACTTATAACGTTAGTCTTAAACTACTATTTTATTTTAAAATTACTAATAAGGTAATACTATATATAATTAGCTTATTTAGGCAAACGATATAGTTTAAACATACTTAGTTATGTTGCTAGTATAGCTAATTTAAGTAGTAAGTACTACTAATACTATAATAACTAAATTTTAGTAATTATTGTATAAGACATTAGCTCTAAGTGTTATTAGTATAGGATTAAGATAATAACTATACTATTTCTACTTATAAGCAAATTTATTATATAAGCGCTTTTTAGCAATTAATTTCGTTTAATAAAAACGTAAATATATAATAACTCTAAGCCGCCTTAAATGCTTACTATATATCTAATAATATTAGACTAATAGTCTAGGAAATCTAGTTAACTAGGCTTAGGTCTATATTAAATGTAAGTTATATTCTAGCTAACTAAGCCTAGACTCCATTATATTAACTTTATTAGTCCCTTAATAGATACTATTAATATAAATAGCTATATCTTAATAAGACTTAGTCTATTAGCTATAATGCTAGGCAAAACTACGAAAAGACTAAATTATACCTTAAGTTATAAATATAGATTAACGTCTATATTAAGCTATTATTAATCTTATTTACTATCTATATAGCGCGGTAGAAATTAATAGTATTAAAGGTTAACTATTTAGAATATGAAGCAGTAGTTAATATAGATATAATGGAAAAACGTATTACTATAGTAATAAATTAGCTCTTAATAAATGGAGGTTTAATAGTTTATTAAAGGCATATATTAGTAGTATAAAATGTTATTAAGATTAATAGTATTTCTATGAGTGAAAATACTAATATAAAAAAACTTATTCTTATTATACTACTCTAGGTACTAGCTAATTAATCCTAAGTGCCCTTTGTAAATATACCTAGCTAATCTTAATATTTATAAGTATATAAAAGGTAATTACTACTACTATTCTATAATTACTTATATTAAGCATTAGTATAAGATTACCTAATAGCATTTATAGTAGACGTAAGCCCTCCTTAGAAAGTTCTCTCTATCTATAATGGTAGTAATAATAAGAACCTTAGTCCTAGCTGTAAAGGGTTGTATTTGCTTATTATTATTGTAAGCTTAGTAGTCTATAGTGCTATATTAAAAGCTAACTTTCTTACTAGGCTAATAGAAGTAGTATATTTAGTAAAGTAATTACTGTTAAATATATAACGTATTCCTATAGAATTGCAAATAAGTTCTATCCTTCTATATAAACTCTAACCTAATGCTACTTATTAATTTATATATTCTATCCTAGGTTGTAAGCTTACCTCTAAGTACGCTTAGTTCCTTTCTAGCGCTTAGGGCTTAGTAAGCTCGCCTATAAGTATAAGGTCCTAATCTCCTATTCTATATATTACACTAATTACTAGTATAGTTTTAGCCTATAGAGTATAATTTATAAATATAATAGTTCTTATTTACGCTAAATATAATACACCAAACTAACTATAAGAATATAGCCTTTATATATAATATTATGTCTTTATCCTTTTAGGTTAAGTCTAATTCGTTATAAGTACATTTAGTAGTAGTAGTAAACGTTATACGTTATATAACTATCTCTTCCTTTTACTTACTAATAATTTTAATAGTAAAGTATATAGAGCATTATTAGGTTTAGCTGCTACTATATCTAATAAACCTACGTAAAACTCTTAAACTGACTTATAAACTATTATTATAGTATTATAAAATCCTATAACTTGTAATCTTGCTATACTAGTTACGCAACTAAGAGCTATATACGCTTAGCCTTGCTTAAAAATCTAAGTAAGATCTACCTTTACCTAATCTAGGGTCTAGCCTTATACTTTATAAATAGATAACGACTAAGCTAAAATTAGAGGAACTTATAGCCAAGATGCCTAGAATTAGCTATTTAGTAGCTTAATCTTCTAGAGTTTAGGCTAATAGTAGTAGTTCTAGCTTATACTATTTATAAAAGAAAATTATACTAATAGGTATATTGCGTTAGGATCTATTAGATAGCTCTAAGTACAACTAATAACTATCTCTTTAGGATAGACCTAAGATGTAAGTTTAACTAAGGCTTAGGATAATAAGTTTAACTTACTATTTGCTATATTCTTAACCTACTCTAATGCTATTATAAACGTAATAACCTTTCTAATACTACTATTAATAAGTATATTATTTAAATTCTTTATAAGTATAACTTAAGTACTAACCTTAATAGTAATTTACGATTATACTATTAAGTTAAAGAGTAGTTTCTAGCGTATGTCTATAGAAATACGGCTACTATCTTTAGCTAGAAATATATAGCTGCCTCTACTTAGACTAGCTAGTTATATATAATTAGCCTACGTAACTTCTAAATAAGTTAGAAATAGCTTAGTAGGCTCTATGCTATTAGGAAAATTAAGGTTTCTATTAAGGCTCTAGAAAACCTTAATTAAAAAGGTATTAGTATAGTCTTTACGTAGTTAATTAAGCATGCTAGCGAATTCTAGTTATCTATTAAAAGCTATTTTAAATAGTAGTAAGTAGTCTAAGAAAATAGTAGATATATATACCTAGATCTTATTATCTAAATACCTTGTAAAGAGTAATAGTATTTAGAAGGCATAAATTTTAAGTCTAAGTATTAAAAGCAAACTTTAATTACTCTCCTGCTTCTAGTACTAGGGATAACTAGAAGAAATTATTAGTAATTATAAGCTATATACTTCTAAAAGAAAGATTGCTCTGCTTCTTTAACTAAGTAATATATTTAATCTTATTAAAGAGATTACTATTAATTATAGATATCTTATTAATAATAAAAACTCTTACTTTTGCTTACCTTTCCTAAGTAGATATAGCTATACTCTTAATGTATTCCTCTAAAGATCTCTTTCTAAGGCTAATACTAGCAAAACTATAAAGAGTTATTCTTCTAATATTACAAGCTATAAGTCCCGTTAAAGCTATAATAATAACAAAATTATTCTAGCTTTTATACTTACTTTAGAGCCTAGTAATAATTTCTTAAAGTAGGACAGACTTACTAATACTAACAAATTCTATAAAAAAAATACTTTTGCTTTAGTCTATAACTTAATTAAGAATTACTTACTACTTAGGGCTTAAGAAGATTTAATAAACCTATATAGTATTATTCTTTTTCTTAGTATTAATATCTATATTAATATTATCCTAGGTAAGCAAAGTATTGCCTTAAATAGGTTTTAGGTTAATATTTATTATAGTAAAGTTAATAGAAGTAGTATTAATGTCTAAAGAAATTTGCTTATATAAAGGCAAAGAAGACTATAGAATAGGCGTATTAGAACTAGTACTTAAATATAGTAAATATACGTCTTAACTACTAAGTTAAGTAAGATCTAATGTTTGAATCTCTTGCTTAGCTAAGCTTATATTATTAATATCTTTAAAATCCTCTTTATTATAATAATATAGCAATTTATTAATAGCTATTTATAAAATATCTAGATTCTAAAGGCTTTAGCTAGCTTTATCTACGTCCTTATTAAGGTTAACGTCGTCCTTAAAATTATTTTTAGTAAAGCTATATAGTTTATTATTAGTGGGTTGCGAAATGTCTAAATCCTAAATGTCTTAGCTAGCTTCTTCTATATCTTTAAGATTAAAATTATCTTTAAATTTATCTTTAGTAAGGCTATATAGTTCGTTACTAGTAGTTTACAAAATGTCTTAAGTCTAAAGGCCTTAGCTAGCCTCTTCTATATTTTTAAGATTAAAATTATCTCTAAAGTTATCTTTAGTAAGGCTATATAGTTCGTTATTAGTAGCAGGTTGTGAAATATCCTAATTAGGGATGCTATGGCTAGCTTCTTTTATGTCTTTAAGTTTGAAATTATCTTTAAAGTTATCTTTAGTAAGGCTATATAGTTCGTTGTTAGTAGTAGGTTGCGAAATATCCTAATTAGGGATGCTATGGCTGGCCTCTTCTATGTCTTTAAGATTAAAATTATTTCTAAAGTTATCTTTAGTAAGGCTATATAGTTTGTTGTTAGTAGTAGGTTATGAAATATCCTAATTAAGGATGCTATAGCTAGTCTCCCTTATATTATTCGCTGTATTATACTTATTCTTTAAGTCCTTTTAGGTAGAAATATAATCCTTCTAAATATAGTAGTATAAATAGCGCAAAGTAAATACGCCTAAAGATAATAGTAGACTTAGAACGAGTAGTAATCCACTATATAGTATATTACTTCTATCTTTAGCTAGTTTTCTATAAGTATTTATATAAATACTAGTAATTAGCTAAAGATATTACGGTACTATAATACTTAGCTTTAGTTAATAGCTTAGTATATTAAATATATACTAACCCCTAGTGCTAAAGAAGAGAAGATAATATTTAGATAGGGTAGGTATATTTATCTAGGAAAAGAAAAAAAGAGAGAGAGAGGAAGAAATAAGAAAAAGATAAGAAGAAGTATAGAAAACTTATTAACTATATAGCTTTTTAAAATATAAATATAGCCTTTATTATTATTATAGAGACGCGTAAAGATAGTTTATAAATATTATAGAGTCTCCTAAATATTATAAGTATATATACTAGTAAAACTTGCCTATTTTATATTTTATTTAGGCTCTATAATAAAAAATACAAGATACTATATATAATATTACGTAGTCTAAGTATTATTAAGTATTTAAATACTAGGCAATAATAATAAATAATAGATAATAATTATAATATTAGCTATAAACTACTACTTAAGAAGTAAACTATATAAATATTATAGCTATCTTAGACGTTTCTAGCTTATTATCTATCTTAACTTTCTATCCTAACTAGTTCTATATTTCCGTTTCTATTAGATTAATATTAAGAGTTTATAGAGTATTATTACTAATTATCTTACCTACTAACTATTTATAAACCTTTTCCTATTTTAACGTTAGTATAGTAGCACATACTATAGATAATAGCTACTAATACTAATATTCTTTATTAGTACTAGTTTTTTAGAACTTATAGCTTTATAATTAGTTTAGCTCCTACTTGTTATAAAAATATTAAGAAACTTAGCAACGTTAGTATCTACTATAATCTTCCTATTTAATAGAGCTAATCTTTTTAATAAAGGCATAGACCTAGGAAATCCTAAATTTATTATAGCTCTTTAAAGTATAATTATTATATAAGGGTTTGCTAAAGAGATAGTAAAGTAAGTAACTATTTGCCTAATTATGTAGACGCTAACTTATTAACTTATAGTAAAGGCTACTATCCTTTACGCTTTGCTAATATAGCTAGCTTAAGTGTTATTTAGTAGCCTTAGTCTTTTCTTAGGTAATTTAAAAATTAAGCATATCTAGCTTTAGATTACTACTACTAAAATCTTAGTATATATTTATAATAGTTATAGTATTAAAACTAAGTAATAATATAAGTCTTATAAATTTAAAGCTAGTATATAATAATATAGTTAATAGAAAGAATATAAGTAAGATAACTAGAAAAGAACAACTAAGTAGCAAAGTCTTTAAGGATTATAAAAATAATAAGCCTAGTATTAGTAGTAATTTATAAGGTATATTATGCTAAGTAAGATAACAAAACAATGCTTAATTACTTTCGTTTAGCCTAAGCTACGCTATAGATACTAGTAGGCTAGATAATAAGTCTAGTATAGTATTAGTCTTAAAGCTATCTAATTTAGAATCGTTAGAGCTAGAGGGTTCAGAGTAAGTTAGTTCTAAAATTATAGGTATAACTAGAGGAGCATAGTAACTATATCTTAGCTAATCTAGACTAAGAACTAGAGAGTTAACTACGTAGAAATCTTCTAAGCTATTAAGACTATTATCTAGATACTATTATATAACTATTTAAGGCATAGTAGTTAGTATTTATCTTATAAAGGAAGATGCTACTATAGTAGTAGGAATTAGATATAAGAACTAACTTACTAATATTAGTCTTAGTATTATGTATATAATCTAATACTATTATACTAGAAGTAGAATCTTCGTTATCTATCTTATGTTTCTATTATTAGCTAACCTATTAAAACTCTTTATTAATATTAGTAATAGTCTATTTAAGCTAGCATTAGCTATATAGAACGTCTTTACCTAATCTATACTAAATTCTAATGTTCTAAAAGCCGTCAATATAGCTACCTATAATATATTGTTTGTAATATTTATTTATTAAGAAAAATAAATCTATTAAGAGTTAATCTATCTTCTAAGAACCTTTCTAATAATTTTTAAGATATTAGCTTATTTGCTTTAGGCGTCCTATATAGCTATATATTACGTAAATAACTATAGATAGACAAAGCTAGCTATCTCTATCTTTATAGCTACTTTCTTATAGCTAAGCTATTATATTAACTATAATACTAATATAGAGAATAGCCTAAATATTAGGTAGGTAAAGACCCAATCTAGCTATAGAAGTTATAGTATAGATAGATTTTTCGCTATTATGTAGCTACTATATAATATGCTACTTAACTTAGGTATTACTAATATTCTTATAGTAGGTAAGATAGCTAAGAAGATTCTCTAGTTATTTAGCTATAGCAACTATATCGTAGTAAATAAGTATAGTGCCAATTTTAAAACACTTAAGTAACTTATTAACTATTTAAGCTACTATGTCGTCCTACTATTCTAGTTAATATATAATTTCTTAATACTTAATGTTTGACTACTATGTAGACTCTCTTTATTTATATAGTAGAATATTAGAACTTTAAAGGCTAATAAAGTGCTTAAATTCCTCTATTTAACTAGGTAAGAGAGTTATAGTAAGATAAAGTAACTAGACCTTAAGAGTTACTAACTTATTAAGTAATAGGTATACTTTTCTCTATAAGTTGTCTTTATTTCTAGCCTTAAGTATAACGTAATACTTATTAATAATAATATAGTCTAGGCGACTAAGAATACGTTAATAATTAAGAAAAAATTAAAACGCTATAGATATTACTATCTTAGGCGTAACTAGAACAATTAAAGCTTAGTCTTATAGATAAGTATAGCTCTACTTAATATAGTTAATCCTAGCTAATATATATCGCTTAAATAAATCTTAGCATAGAGAGATAAGAAGTATAATAACTACTATAACTTCTCTAATAGAGTATACTAGGAGCATAAAACTTAAACTCTTACTACTACTTATTCCTATTATATATAGAATTAAACTCTTTTAAGTAAGCACATCTTTTAGTACATACTCTTAATTACTACGGAAGATTGCGTCTTTAGAATGCAATAATAATTGTAATTCGTCCTGTAAGTCTAATAGCGATTGTTATTGCTAGCGGGAGGCTTATTTATGTTAGCTATGCGATTAGAGTAACTAGAGATATACTAGCTAGATGACTAGTAGTAGCTTAGTCGCATTATATTATAGTGTTACGTAACTACTAAGTCTACCTAGGGCATGCTATTAAGTACTTATATAATAGAAGTTAGCTATATGTAACATAACTGCTTTAGGATAGTTAGATGTATGTCTAGTATAGATGCCTTTAGCCGTCTTAGTAGTGTGTATAGCTTAAAGGTCTATTGGATCGCTTTCTATAGTATCTAGTTCGTAATTTTGTAGGTAGATATACTTTATTAACTTTTTAGCATCTCTAGGGTAAAATATAAGCTTTTGATGAGTAATAGTAATAGCTATATACTTCTATTTTTGTATATTAATAAGACGCCTAGTCTACTTAGTAAATAGCTTAATTATAATATAGTGTATTTATAAAGTAGAGTATAAGTTGTTTATAAACTAAAAAAGTAAACTCTTAACCCTTTTAAAGTACGTTTCTTAGGTATTTATAGTAGATGAACCTAAGGAAGTATTAGACTAAGAGAAACTTTGTAACAAAGATAATGAAGGTTTGCTGTTACTAGATAGATTTAAGGCTGCGCTATCTTGGCTATCTTTATTACTATTGGAATTGTTATTATTGCTTAAATATTGCTAGTAAGTCCTCTTGTTAGAAGCTTGCTGTTGTGTCTATGTACGTTGCTTCTTGGCTTCTTCTTAAGGCTTTTAGATATATAGGTTATTAAATAGAAGCTAGTTGTATAAAACCTTAATAGTTTCCTAAAAGGGTAGTATAAGCTAGAGATAATAAACTAATAGGCTTACTACCTCTTAACTAAGATATTAATATATAAGTTTAGCCTAGCTACTCTTAGCTATATTTTTATAGTATCTAGTTAAAAAGACTAGAGTATTTTTATGTATAAAAATTCTATAATCCTTAGTAGCACTATTAACGTATTATACAAAAATAAGTTCTATACTTCTAGCTAGGGCACTAGAGGTAATATAAATTAATATTAAAAGTATTTCTTTAAATTTCTAAATAGCTCTTAGGTACTTAGTAAAGTAAGCAATGTTCTATCTAAAAGATCTATTAAGACTAATTAAGGTTATAGTTAGGCTACCTAAAGATCTATCTACGTCCTTAAAATTACTAATATTAATAAAGAATTTGTATAGTTTTAAAGTTTATATAATGCGTTAAAAGAGCTAGCTTCTTCTATTAATACTTATCTTATTAGCTAGGTTATTTAAGAAATTCTAGCTAATTTTAGTCTCCAAGTAGTCGTCTTGTAAGGCATTCTATAAGATTAATAGTAGTTCTCTAAATAACTCAACTAGTAGCTTAAGAGAGTTATTAGCTATATAATTAAGTAGTAATAATAAGATATCCTAATATAGTATATACTAATAAGAATCTAGTGTCCTATAAACTATAGAGTAATACTAACTTATACTAAATAATATTAGGCTAAATAGGAGCTTATCCCTATCCTATTTAATAAACTTAGCCTAATTAGTATTTTAACTAGCTACTATACTATAGCTCTATAGATAAAGAATATAGTTTATTAGGCTTAGCTAGCTATTAAAGGTTACAACTATTATAAACTTTCTATATATTTGTTGTACTTTAGTCCTAGTTTCTAGTATAATTTAGAGTTCTTTAGCCTACACTTAGCTGATGCCTCTATCTTTTATAACAATTTAAATATTATGCTAATAAATCTCTATAGCTTTATAGTATATAAGTATACGCGCGATTATTATAATAGCAAAAAAGCGTAACGTATAATATTATACTAACGTCTAGCTACTATTTTACTTATGAACTCTAAGTATAGCAAGCCTACTAACTAGTGCGCTTTAAAAGTTATTATTCTTAATTTAATTATCTAGAAGAAAAATCTAAAAGTTTAATATAGTTTAGTATAGAATATTCTCCTAGCTAGACTCTAAGTTAATATTAGGATTAGATACATAACTATTACTAAGTAAAGACTTAAGGCTATAAAGTAGCTTCTCCTAGGAGGATATTAGCTAATAAGGAGAATAGCATTTTTAAGTATTAGCGTAGTTATCTTTTTTAATAGACTTAGGCTTATTAGGTAATAACTGCTAAGTTCTCTAAATGTAGCAAAATATAGATTTCTAATTCTTACTATAGGTAATAATAGTATTACTTTTATGTCTAGCGTAAAAGATAACTAGCCTACTACTAAATTCCTTATTCTTAAGTAGTATTATTATGTTCTTACTAGCTTGCTTTGTATATTTTATAGATGCCTATATAATATTCTTAATTACTTTGTATGCTTTAATCAAAATAACTTTAGCTATGTTGGGTTCTTAAGCTAGACTAATTAACTAGAATAATTTAAATCTATTAAAATGTTAAGTCTACTTAGTACGTCTAAGCTACGTATTTAACTTGAATTAGCTCTTTGGCTAGGCGTTAACTACTGCTTACGCTTATAAAGCCTCTTCCTACTTATCTTTAAATACTTTTTGCCTATCTATAATAGTCCTTATAAATAGTAGCTTAGTAGTAGTATAAGAAGTTTTAAGCGTATCTTAATTAGAAATAGGCATAATAATAAAGTATCTCTACTATTTGCTAGGTTTAAAAAATGACTAGTAGTAAATATTACTATTCTAGAATATATCCTTTACTTTATCTTCTATGCTAGCTAATAGTTAGCTATAGCGTCTAGGGTTGCTCTATTAATATTATTTCTTAAAGTATATATGTATAGTACGTTTAGTACTACCTATATAATTATAAATAAATAGTTAACTATCTAGGTTATTATTTACGGTTAGGTATTTATATTTAAATTTATTAGCTTTAGGGGCATTAAGTTAGCGAATTAATAGTTTAATAATAAGAGGAAAAACAACTTTATTTAGTTGTATTGCTAAGTTAGACATTCTCTTAATATGCTTACTAATATGCTTTTACACTTTAGGAGTAAGTTTTAAGACATAGGCTAATTAAAGATGCTCATATACTACTAAAGGAATGATAGTACAATAATATTATTTATAGATAATAACTTAATACTTTACTAAATAGGTAAAGGCTTTGTTAAATTTAACTAAAAACATATTAAATATATTAAGAAAGGGTAAATTACTTATAAGAAAGACCTTAATTAATAAGGTAGAAATAAAATAGTAGAGACGAAATTAGTAAGTAGGTAGTAAATAATAAAATAAGATATTAATCTTAAAGAGCTTTAAGAATGGTTAATAATTAAAGACAAATTAGTAAGTACGTACGTAGCTAGAGCTTTTATATATTTCCTAACCTTTCCTTAATAATTTAATAATTCTATATAAGGTATACTTTATCCTTTATCTATCTAGGGTAGTGTTAGCCCTAATATATTATATTATAGCTATTATCTATACTAAACTATACTAACTATTTTAGGCTAGTAGTACCTAAATATTTTTTACGTATTATATTAATTAATATATTACTAATTAATACTCTAGTTTACTACTAAAGATAGCTACAAAGCTAGTATTTTAATGTATAAGATTTAAGGCTATAAGATTAGTAGATACTAGGATAGTAATAGGGCGTTAATAATATTTATTTAAGTTCTATACTTAACTATACTATATTCCTTAAAAATACTATAAGGACTAACTATCTAACGGCCTATGCCTTACTACGTTATTATACTTAGGTATATTAAAATAACTAGAGGACTAATTATATTAAAATCCCTAACTATTCTAAGCTAGTAGTACCTAAATATTCTTTGCGTATTATATTAATTAATACATTACTAATTAATGCTCTAATTTATTGCTAAGGATAGCTATAAAGCTAGTATTTTAATATATAAAATTTAAAGCTATAAGATTAGTAGATACTAGGATAGCAATAGGGTGTTAATATTATTTATTTAGTAGTAAAACCTAAATACTATTAGAAATATAGCGTCTAGACTACGTACTAATTAATATACTATCTTATTATTATAAAGGTATATAAAATAGTAGTTAAGTAAATATTAAAACAACGCGTACTTTAAAAGTTAATAGTCTAAGACAAGTTACGTACTTATAGCTGCTTAGTAGTATTCCTACCTAGTAAGGATAATATTTAAAATAGTAGCGCTATTAATATAACGTTTAATCCTAATTAACCTATTTATGTTATACTTAATCGTCTTTACTTATATTATAACTAATAAGAGGAATTAAACTTTAAACAAAAAGTTAACGTAGAAATAATAAGCTATTATTAACTAGTTATATTTGTAAGAGTTAGAATAATAGTATATAAATTTATTTAGTTACCTTAAATGCAAAAATACTTATTATAATATATTATTCTATTACCTATTAAGTTATATACTACGTAGATTATAAACAATGCAACTAGTCTACTATTAGTAAAGTAGATACTTATATATACCTATATAAAATAGAGAGTAGTAGTAAGCCTTACTTACTTACGTAATAACGCGTAATTAATAGAGCGCAATATTAATAAGTTTGCCTTTTTCTTACTAAATTATTATATATAGGCTGACCTATATTAACCTAGTTAACTTAGTAGCTTGTTCTATTAAATTAGCCTTCTTTACGTTATATAATATTAATGCTATATAAATAATGTAGCTATATTATAAGAGAGGTAGTTAGGCACTAGTTACTTATAACTAGCTTGTGCGTTCTATAAGTTTTAAATCTATAGGGTAGAAAGGGTTCCTAGCTAGTTAAGGCTTATTTAAAACTAAATAGGTAGGCTGCTATGCCTTTTCTAGTACTTTAGCTACTATTACCTAACTCTTAGCTATAGAACTATTAGCTGCTAGCTAAAATTTCCTAGTGCGCTAGTAGTATATTTGTTTCTAAATTTTTAAGGCAAGACTATTATCTAGGGAATATAGAATATATCTTTAGCGTATAACTCTCTCTTTACTAACGCTATAGTCTAAATTAGTAATGCTTTAACGACGCTAAAACGGTTAATCCTACTGACTTATTAGCCTAATTATATTATATTACTCTTGTATATTTAATCTTAATTTAGTATTTTCCCTTTATAGGATAGAGCATTGTAGTATACTAATAATTAGCTCTCTAGTAATATTAGTAGCTTATAAATTATATAGTTTTAATAATATACCTTAAATTATTATAAACTTATATATTCTAGACTATATAGCCTTTTACTAAATATTTTACTCTAACTATACTATGTCTTAACTCCTCTATACTAAACTAAACTAACTACCTTAGTAGTAGGCTAAAAGCCTTATTAATTCCTATTAGGTTAGCTTTAAATAATTAGCTAGTATCTTGTATTAACGTATATTTAGAGCTATATACTACTAACGTAGTTAAATAACTACTTTCCTAGATAATATACCTAGCCTACTAGTAGTAGTTAGGTATGCTTCTTATTTATAATGCAAGCCTCTCCTTTTGGCTCTAATCTAGATAGTGCTTTATAGAAGTTATATATACTAGGTAGCTATTAAATAGGCGTAATAATAAGGTATAAGTAGTTGCTATGCTAAACTACGCTTATAATAATACTATAAAAATTGTTATATAGTTCTAGTATATAGATAGGAGTAAATTTAAGGATAGCATAGAGTTAATACTAACGCGTAAACTCCCTTATAATTTACTTATAAGGATAGTATACTTAATAAGTATATAGTAGTATAGTACTTTATAGATATATATCTAGTTACTCTTTATCTCTTATTAGAGTATTTAATATAGTAAAGGGTACTCTATACCTCTATATATATATATATAACATTACTTACTTTTCCTTCTATTATATAATACTACTACTATTTTAATATCTATACTACTTATAATACCTAGTAAAAGTATAGCTAAGAGTAAGGAATTATGTATATATACTAATTATATTATATATTAAAAAATAAAGTTATATCTACTAACTACTACTTATCCTAGATAATATCTATACTAAAAACTTTAAGGTATAGTATAGTCTATATAGCATCCTATCTATTCCTAAAGTCCTACCCTTAAGCCTATGAATAAAGATAATATTAGAACTTTAATATGTATACTAACTAACTAGTTAGAATCTAAGCTTATTTTTCTAGGCGTTAAACGATATAGAAGCTTATTATATAGATATTAATTACTATATCTTATATAGCAAAATACCTATAAGAAGTAGAGTAAGTAATAATAATAACTATATACTAGAGATAATAATATAAAATATATATACTTAGGTTATATTTAGTAACTATTAAGTATAATATACATTTACCTATTACACTAAACCTTGCTTCTACTAAGCGCAAGGAGAGGTATCTAATTAATAAGTTATTCTATATATTAAAAGCCTATATATTAGATGGTAAGGCTATATAGATATAAAATAATTATTAAACGTAACAATATGCTAACTTTAGTTATAGTTCCTTTTAGGAAAGATTAGACAATAAATATAAATTAAGTTATTTTAAGATAATCTATTTATATGATAGTAGACTTAGACTAGCAGCTAGTAGGATAAAATTTAATATAAGTACCTTGGAATTTATACGTAAACACTAAAAACTAAGTAAATTATATAATAAGTGTCTTAAGTAAAAGCTGTCTATATTAATTATATCTAACCCTTAGGCCTTGTCTAACTTAATATTTAGTGCTAGAAGTTGTATATTATATATTATTAATATTGATTCTATTTAACTTATATCGTTAAAGCATATTCTAACGTACTAATATTCTAAGGTTGCTAAAGTTATATACTATGTTAACCTAACGCCTATATGTATATCTTAAATAGTTAGAAATTTTTTATCTACTATGCTAACTTACTGTTAAAAATAGAAGGATAAGATGTAGGATATTGCTTAAATTAGCTAAGAGGTGTTTAAAATTACTAAAAATTTAGTGCTAGTCTGCTTTAAATATAACAAGTATCATAAGCAAAAATAATAGTAGAAATAGTATATATACGTTTCTAAAAATAGTTTAGTTTTTTATATTTATACTACAAATAACCTACGGTTCCTTAATTTAAAATACTAGTCTTTAAAGTATTACTTATATGCCTTATATTAATAGGTACCTAAATATATATATTATACTATATAGTAGCTTGTCAAGATAGTATTAGAGTATATACTAAAAGAAAAAAGCTATCTACTACTTTATATATATATATCAAGTTATAAATATCTAAGTAGTTATCTTATATTGTATACTTATAAGGCTATATACTTATTCTAGCACGCTATATATGCTACGATATTAGAGCCTACAAAAGTAGCATTACGTATATAGTTGCTTTTTATTTACTAGAGTATAAGGAGTATTAAAGTATACGCGATCTAGAGCTATTTATTACTTGTAGAAAAGGCTAAAACTTTTTAAAGCTATGTATATAGGACGCTAATTAATACGCTAAGAATACTAGGTAGAAGGCATAACTAGCTAATAGAAAAGGCTAAAAGAACTTATATACTATTTTAAAATATTTATCTTTATATTAAGTATATTCTATACTCTATAAAACTAACTTATCTATTATTATAGTTTATTATGCTTATTAATCCTTTTCTTTATTAAATATTATATTAATACCCTATTTTGCTTATAAATAGCTACTACCTATAATAGTTAATAGCTTTATTATTAGACTTAGATATAAATCTTTTTAACTTAGATCGTTAATTAAGCTCTTTATTAAATCTTACTCCTATTTTCTATAAGAACAATTAAATTTATTCTTAATTACTAATAATAGAAGACTCTAGATTAACTACTACTAGTGTAAGTTAAGAGCATATATATATATATTAAATATATCTATATATTAAGTTATCTAACTTTTTATAGATTAACTCTCTCCTTCCTCTAATAGTTACTAGAATAGAATCTAAATTAGACTATATTAAGCTATAGTCTAGCGCAATATTAAGCTATATATTCCTATATAGTCCTCTAGCCTATGCCTAACTATAATCTACTATCTATCTACCTTAAAGTAGGGGGTCTAAGCTACTATAATCTACTATCTATTCGCCTTAAATTAGGGAGTCTAACTAATAATATCTATATATAAGGTATATTTATAGCAACTCTTAAGGTATAGAACTATACCTAGCGCCATCTATAACTTTAGATGATGAAACTATATATATTAAGTCTTCCTTTACTATATATACTAAATTATTTTTAACTTTAAGTTATCCTAGTTTTACTTAGAGTAGTATAAATCTTAATACTAATTTAGTAATAGAATGCCTAGTTACTTACTAAATATAATATAATTTTAATAAAGTATTATTAAAGTATTGTCTAACCCTCTTGATAATAATAACAAATATTAGCGATTAGCTATATACTAGCTTAAGTCTATATTAGTAGTTCTAGCAAAGTAATTAGTAAAAGTTAAGTTATACTAACCTAGCGGCCAATATAAGCTATACGTTGCTTAGAATAAACTATAGCATCTAAACAAGCCTACTATAGGCTATAGAAATAATACTAAGAGCTTATAATATTAAGTACTAGCTTTGCTATATAGTTGTTCTTTTAACTAGTACTATAATTAGAAGGTAAGTAAAACTTGTATAAGAGCTTTATATTCTATTAAGCTAATTTGTCTACTTAATATTAGGTTTATTAAGAGTAGCGGACTCTAGAATACGCTAATTGTAGTTATTAAACTATATACTATACTAGATGAATGAAAAGTTATAATATCTAACTTTATAACTAATAGCATAGAACTATTAGTAAGAACGTAGGACTTTTAAACCCTAAAACTACTTAGCCTTAAGGAGTACTAGTTATAGAACTTAAGGATTCTTATAATTTCTAATAGTAGTATATTAAATAGTATTACGCTAAGTTAAGCCTTCTACCCTCTAATTATAGTAGACTTTAATGATAGTTAATTTTATAAGCGTATTAATGTAATTAACTTACTATATAATGTTATATAGAAGTTTATATATTTAATCTCTATGCTATTATTTGTAGTACTAAGAGTAATACAAGATTATTATTATATGCTGTATAGGTGTATATATAGACTTAAACATAATAACTAGGTAGTAGAGTTTATAAATAAAGTAACTCTATTAGAGCTACATTAAATAAAGCTAGCATAATTAGTTAATAATAATAATAGTTAAAGGATACTTTGTTATCTATAGTTGCTAATTCTTTCCTTATAAGTAATAAAAAATTTGTTATCTTTATAATAAGTATTTTAAACTAAGTATATTATAATAAAGTACTTTGCTACTATATTTATTATTAATACTATTAAATATACTATTTTTTTTATCTAGTTGTATCTATGCTAGGGCTAGATAACTAAAAATGTAGTATTGCTATCTATTAGAAGGATTATAAATAAGGATAGCAAGGTTAAATAGCTATATAGGTAGGTTTTAAATCTAATACTTAAATAGTCTACTACGTACTAAACATTAAAAGTGTCTATCTAAATCTATATAAATTTGTACTAAAACGCTAGTCTATTTAAGAAAGATACGCTAATATTGTTTTATAGTACCTAACTAGAGATAGTTAAACCCTTAATATAAATAATTTACACAAGAGTAGGTTCTATAAGCCTTAAGACTAAGTATAAACATAGCTTTAGTTAAATAATATTTACTCCTTAATATTCGTAAGCTAGACTATAGCCTATAGCCTATTAAGAGAGTTAATTACTTTCTACTTTATAAAGATTATTTAGAAGGTAAGAACTTAATTGCGCTAAGGTATACGTTTTAATTTAATTAGCTATTATTAATTCTCTAAAGCTATATATCTATATAACTAGCTAACGTGGTTTTTATATAAATATATAAGATAACTATATACTATATACGTATTATAATTTAGAGATAAGCAAAACTAATAAACTCTATATATAACTATATATAGATGCTATTAGGCTTAACCTAGTCTAAGCGCTTATTAAGCTAATAAAATAGGGGCAGCTAACAAGCTAGGAACTATGCTAGCGCGGACTAATGTATTAAGCTATATAGTCCGCGTAGACTATAGTTGCTAATTAATATTTAGGCTTAGGGTAATTATATTTAGTAGCTAAACGTTATATACTCTCTATTCTAACTTCTAACGTCCTATAAATATGCTACTTTAATCTAACCTAAATCCTTATTCTTCTATACCTAGTCTACTAGAATAATATAACTATTTAGAAAGAAATATAAACCTTATAATTAGTATAATAGTAGCTTAGCTATGTACCTAATTATACATTGTACTTACTATAATAGTAAAAGAAAGGTTCTTATAGCGTTTTAGGTTATTATTATTACTAATAATACTAACGTCTAATCTACTTTAACTAAACCCCTTTTTCGTAGTAAAAGTTTAAAGTATATATATTAAACTATGCTTAGGCCTAAGAAGAGTAAGGCCTCTACTAGATAGAATATATATATATTATGATGCTAATCTAATATCTAAGATTAAAGAATTATACGAAAATTAGACGGTAGAGCAATATAACTATTACGTTGCCTTTCTCCTTTTATAACGTATTAGAAATATAGAATTACTATAGTAAAAACTAACGCTACTAAATAATACTTAGGATTATAATAGCTAGGTATTATCTACTAGCCTATATTAAACTTATTATAGTATACTACGTCTTAACTCTAATACGAATTATTCTTTATTCTAGAGTTATATAATAAAAACCTAACCTTAAGTATAAGCTACCTCTACTTTACTAACTAGTAGCTAGTACTCTACTAGCTAATATATTAAAGATATATGTATATATTACCTAAAGCTATTACACTCTAGACTACTAAACTATAACTACTAAATATAAGCTTTACTCTAGTCTATATAGTACTTAAAGTTACTTTAAAGTTAATACTATAATGATATATAACCTCTAATAAAGTAGTAGCAAAAGAGTAGTATATATAGCAAAAATACTAGTAACTATAGACTATATAAAAAATAGCAAATAGCTTAATATATATAACACGTAGAGTAACTATAGTCTACTAGCTAAGTATAGTATAAGTAAGTAAACGTACTCTAGTTAGTTAGGCAACTCTACCTTTTACTTAGGTATATACCTATATAGGTACCTAAAGTTTATATACTATAATCGCTAATATATGCCTCTTAATAGACCTTAGTAGCTAAATAATAGTATTATATTATAATACCCTATACTTTAAAAACTAATTAGTAAGCCTTCTATATAAATATTACCTACCTTTTTAAGAGCTATATTACTTCGTTATAATATGGGTTAATACTAGATGGTTAGCTAGATGGTTTAATGCTCCTAGTGGTTATGCGTTTTATACTAAAGAGGCGAGAATATATTAATGTTACTGCATTAAGGAATATTGTTACTAATTAAGAGCTAAGATCTATGATATACCTTTATTTAGGCTTTATTGTATAGTTATTTTAGTTCTAAGTTTAGTACTACGTAGGTAGGTGTTAACTATGTAATATAACTTATCTACTTCTACTTATTATAAACTAACTATATCTTATTTCTAGTATGCTTCTATCTAGATTAACGTCTAGGATATATCTCGTTAGCTATACTTATATTAATAAAATAACGAAAGGGGCACTACGTAGTATAATTATATTAAGCTTTAAGTCTAATGCTTATCCTAGGATAATTACTAACTAGATAGTACTAGATAGTAATAACTTATACGTACTATTTATATTAAAAAAGTCCTACTTAAATAAAGTATATATTAGCTAGGTATATTATCCTCTTATTATCTTTAACGTTACTTTAAGGATACTTAAGCAGAATATAGAATACTTAAAATTAATTCATCCTAGTATTAATAACTTTCTACTTCTCTACATTATAGAAAGAAAAAGCATATATGAAGCCTATATAGAGTACTACGCTCTATAGCCTAATAATATAGTCTACCCTACTAATAGTAAATTAGTCTATTTAGTAACTAACTTAGCGACGGTATAATTACTTAGCTATAAGTATAAGTTAAAGATATAGAGTTAGTTAATACGTAGTAAGTAAATCTATTTAAGTAGATAATAAGAATTATATTTCTTGCTCTAACTACCTAGTTTAGAGGGCTTAAATTACCCTACATTCTATTAATATAGCTTAAGTAATGCCTCTAGTAGTAAAAAGTTGTTAACTTTAGGCTTAAGTTTAGTCTTAGTAAGATATAGGTTATTAGTAATTTGCTAACTATAAACATTAGGGTATAGCTATTTATTACTTAACTATTTAGGTACTTCTTGCTAATTATCTGCCTACTTTTTGCCTTTGTGCGCTAGGGCTCTGCCTAAGATATGTACTAATACTTGTTTAGTAGTAATAGAGATATAATAATGCTATTTATATCCTTATTTGTATCCAATAAGTAAATAGTAAATAAAGAGGCTATTATAATAGTAAGTAGTAAGTCCCTAGTAGGCGATGGGTAAGGTATTTGTAGTAAAATCTTTGAATATATACTCTTTAGTATATTTATAGTTAATAAAGCATATGTATAGATTACTTATCTATTTTACCCTAGGCATGCTAAGGGTAAGATAGAAATTATAACTACTAGTTGCTAGTATAAAGTAATTTAGCGTATATATATTCTATATAACTACGCTTTTACTAGCGATGCTAGTAATAAGATCTTTTATTATATATCTAGTTAAGGAGCTAAGTACTAATAAATATACCTAATTAATAATATATAGATAGAAATTGGTAGGGTTACGTAACTTAGGCAAAGTAAGTTGCTTAAAGGGCATCTAATATTGTTAATGACTATATAGCTTATTATTTTGCAAGGGGAGTTTAAAGACCTATGCTTTTATTAGCTTTATATAAACATAATTAGCGTAATAGTATTTATTATTAATAGTAGGTACTAGCTAGCCTTATATATTAGGTAATAATATAGAATAGTGAGGATTATAGGAGGGACTAGCGCAAGTTATTAAGTTATTATAGTTAATATCTAGATTGGAACGATTATTAGAGGTAGATTCTTTCGCTATAGTGCTAGTACGACTTATAATATAACGGATGTCAGATAGGCTAGAAATTATATATATAAATATAATAAATAGTCTACTGTAGTTAAAAAGGGTAATAGAAAGTAGAAGACTAGAAGAGGGAGTAGCTTTATAGTATTATGTTTAGTAGTAACTATTAACTAATAATATATAGTTAGTATAAAATAACGTAATATAAAAGGAAGAAACGAACTATCTAAACTTGTATAACTCTTTACTTAATTAAATTGTAATAACGAACTCCTAATAAAGGTAGATATAATATAGATAACTAGTATATAAATATAAGTATATAGGTTAGTATTAATTAAAAGTAAGTATACCTTATAGTCTAAGTAGGTTGTGTTTTAATACATTACGTAGTTAACTAAGTATTATAACCCTATATTATAGTCAAACTACGTATATGCTAATAGTAAAGAGTTAGTAATCAAAATTTAAGTAACGCTATAGATAGGGTACTTTAGGTACTTACTAACTTAGTAAGTAGTTAATCGTTAATTTAGCTAAGAATATATAGCTTTATTTCCTTTAAGTTGTAGCGTAGTTTAAATTTTATGTTCTAATATGTAACTATTATTATTAGGTGTATCCTCCCCTCTAGTAGCAGTAGCTAGTAGTAAGTAACTAGAAGTTTTGTAAGTAGTAGTAGTACTAATTATTTATATCTTGAAGCATAAAGTAGGTACCTGCTATAGGTATGTAAAAGCGATAATACTGTAATAGACATTATATTAATTAAAAATTTAATGTATATATTAATATATGTAGGTTTTTTTGTCTGTTAGTAAATGTAGTAACTACGGATAAATTTAAATATAGGTAAGCTAGTTAGCATTATGTACTCTTGCTAATTATATAGGTCTAGCTAACTTTTTATTAGGTAAAATAGTCTGGGTAATATCTTAACCCTATATTCTAATATTAATAGTATATATCGTATTATACTTAGTATATAAATAACTTTATTTCTAGAGTAAGATATTAGCTAAGGCTAAATATAACCTAATCTTGTTTTATTCTTAGGTCTGCTAGTATATAGTTATAGAGTAACGTGTATAATATTTCTACTAATTAAATCTAATAATATAATAACTACCTAAGTAAATAGAATAACTACCTATATACTAGCTATTTAGGGGTAACCTATTTAAACTTCCTATCCTCTAATGCCTAATAAATCTAGTTGGAGACGTACTATATGTGCCCTAGCTTACTACTTATATAAGTATAGTTTATTAATAGGTATTGCTTATAGAATTAATTTAAGAAGTTATAGACGTAAGTATTTAAGTATTCTTGTATAGGACGTTACGCTAAAGGTAGCTTCCTCTAATATATCTTATTACTAGTAAATACTATATTCTATATACCCTTTATAGCTAAGTAGCGGTCTAACTTTTGCTTCTATAACGTATAGCTATTACACGACGAGCTTATAAGCTTATCTAGCAACTTATTATATAGGCACTTATTTAGTTCTTTTAGTTTGTAGAGAATAACTTCCTTAAATGTATAAGCTAGGTCGTCTAATTACTTAATAAATTTAAGTTCCTATTAATATTACAACATATTAGAATTTTTAGTATAGCGCTAGTCCTTAGTTATTATAGCCTTAAATAAGATAAGATTGCGTTGAATGCTTAATAAGCTTAGCTCCCTTGGACACTACGTGTTATTAAGTCTACTAAATTAAGTAATTGTAACAAGGTTAGTATAGTAACTATTACCTAAGAGTATATTATACTACTAACGTAGGTAGTAATAATAGCATCTTAGTAATAGGTGGAACTACTAACTATAAGGTTTGTACTACGAGGAGTAAGTACTAAAAGTATAGTTATACGTAGTTAATAGTGCTAACAAACTACGTATATGGAAATTAGATTTAGATTTAGGAACTATGTATAGTATTATTTCTAGTATAGACAAGAAGGTAATAAAGATAGAATAAAAATAGTATAGATTAGTTAAGAAGGAGACTAGTAGTTTAGAAAGCAAATATTATAGGTTATATAGGAATAACTCTAAAACTAAGTACCTAGTTAAGCGTATTAGAGAGAATACTATATATATTTATACTTAAACTATAATCCTAAGTATATACTATACAAAAGAGGATAGCGTCTAAGATAAGAACTAGCTCTAATCTAAAACTAGTAAGCTTTATAATTATGCTATTATATAATTTTAAGTTTAATAAGCTAGCTGTAAAACAATAGTTAGAAGAGAAGATAGCTTACTACAAGCTATTAAAATATAATACGCTTATCTAAGTTAAGTATATTAAATATACCTATAGGATGGCTAAAGGCTCTATATATTGCTTATTTTTAGGGTATAGTAGATGCTATACTAAATATATCTATCTACTTTTATGCAACGTACCTACTTACCTACGTACCTATATATCTATAATAATTTATACTAACTTAATATTAATATTATATTTAGTTAAGACGTAAAATTAAATTATCCCTTTTTATAAATATGCTAAGCTATAAGCTTATCTCTAGGTACGCTTAGTCCCCTCTAATGCTTAAGGCTTAGTAAGCTTACCTTTAAGCATAGGATCCTAATCTCCTTCTCTATACGTTATATTCCTAGCTATTATAATTTTAACCTAATATAATGGTAATAAGCATAATATATACTTAATAGATACCTATATACCTATATACCTACTTAGAGATAATTTATTAGCTAAAGTAGCTATATAATAATACTATATATATAGGATTACTATTCTACTTTTCTAGCCTAAGTATATTACCTAATATTTTAAATATATATTTTATAGTACTAACGTAGGAGATAAATACTTAGTTGCCTAAGTAGTCTAAGTACGCTAGCTATAATCTATAGTAGAGGTACTATAGAGATCTAATACTTATACTCTAACTTCACTTAACTATTTTCGCTATAAATATAGTAGTAAGCCTTTAGTATTAACGCCTCTACTAAGTATATAGTAATTTTGATTAAATAGTAATAGTAATTAGTATTATTTAGTATTAAAAATATTCTAATTGTATAGTAAGTATAAGTCTAAACTACTCTATTATTATCTTACTTATCTTTACTTATGTTATATATAGGTACCTACTTATAATAAATACTATATTAAGTAGCCTTAGTAAGGTAGGTGCTTTATGACTTTAAACTAGAAATTGTCTTACTTATTATGTATAATTATAGCTTTACTATAATACGAACTAAAATAGCATTATTATATTATTACTTATTTTTTTAGAGGCTTAAAGTAACTTTAACTTTATTAATAGGTAGTGCTTTATTAAGGTCTATATAATAGACTATTAGTAAGTAGATAACCTTACCTAGGTATATATAAAGTAATAGTAATTCTAGGTAGGACGATTCTAGTATAACCTATTACTATAATAAAGTACTTTTTATTATAAAAGGACTTTATTTTGTAAGGCAGCTAGAAGACTATAATTTATCTATCTAATACTCTTTTACCTTATTACTAAGTAATTAGTATATAATTCTTTACCCTAATATTTTATAATATTATTTAAATAAATACGCTCTATTTAGCTATAGAAAAACATTATTCGTTATATTATCTTAGCTAAAATCCTACCTGCCTCTAATAGCCTACTTACTTAGAGTAACCTACGCCCTAATAAAAAAACTTAGTACTTTAAGCTCTTCTAGCTCTTTTTACGAGAGGCTAATTGTAAATTAGTAGTAGACGCTATATTTATTAAAATATCTAAGTCAAAATTGCTAGTATGCTAAACCTACTTAGTACTTAAGGTGCTTTCTAGAATAAATGCTAGTAGCGCTAATATATGTTTACTAACTTGCTAACTAGTGAATCTAAGTAACGCCAAACGTGTAGATCTATAAGAATTGTAACGCATTATAGATATTATTAAACTATAGCTCTAACTTCTATAGCGAGATAAAGCTAGTAGACTATAGTTATTAACGTCTACTTTAACACGTTTAATAGTTTTTACTATTATGTCCTCCTATAGAAGTAATGTTAACTATAGTACTAATGCTAAGGCAATGTCTTAGCTTATAGACTTAGCTCCTACTAAAGTTGTTACTCCTTAACCTTCTATATTAATTAGTGTATAGTTAGAGTCGTCTTCTAAAACGTTAATATTTATAGTATAATTATTAATAGGGTTTTCTACGCTAGTATAGCTATGCTCTTTAGCTTCCTCTTATTTAAGTTTATTATCTAGTATATATAGGTCTAATGCTCCTATTTCTTTCTTAATATAACTAATGATCTATTTAACTATTAAGTCTAGTACTACTAGCCTACTAAAGGTAATATCCTTACTACTTTTCTTAGCTGCCTAGGCTATATCTATGCGCTTTTCTTATAATAGCAAACTATCATCTATTAAGTAGCTAACAATTTCATTAAGACTATAAATTATCTTAGCTCTAAGCTATTTCTAATAGTACTCTAGGTAGTTATACCTATAATAAATTAGAGAACTATTATTAAGGCCTACTATTCCTAGTATATCTTTATATTTTGTTAAGTTACCTTATCGCTTTTTATTATTACTTATAAAATCTCAAAAGTCTGTAAGAGTAAGTAGAAGCAGTCTTAATAAGCTTAGCTTTATTAAAGGAATCTTTCTAAAGCCATCCTAGCTTATGCCCTAAGGCATAGCTATATTATTAGATATTACTAACTTACTATTAGACTTATTGGTAGAATTATTATTAGACCCTTTATTATAAGATAACTCTCTATCTAATTTATTAGGTCCTTTACTATTAGACCCTTTATTATAAGAAGACTCTCTATCTAATTTATTAGGTCCTTTACTATTAGACCCTTCTCTATTAGAAGACTCTCTATCTAAATCTTTAGATCCTTTATTATTAAAAGTCTCTTCCTCTAATGCTGCTTCGTTATCTACTACTACATTATAAGCTATCTTTGTCTTCTTATTATGATTAGAGTCTTTAACATTACGCTTTTACTTATAAGTACGTATAGACTTCTTTAATATCTTATAAGTAGCTAATCGCTTATTAGAATTAGATTTAGTAATAGTTTACTAAATAGCGTAAGCTATCTTAATACAAAAATATAAGGCCTACTTATATTATATATTATACAAGTATTAAAATCTCTCGTTATCTAATAGCTAAGACTAATTACTAATGTTACCTACTTTGGTTAAGACTTTGTAGGCTAGATAATATCTATAAAAGTTTATAATCTTAAGCTTATCCTAAGAATATTAATTATAGTTTAAGAAAATAATTAACCTATCCTTCTTCTGTTACTAGTTCTTAAACTAGGCTAGCTTCTTATATGCTAGTATATTATTAAATTTTAACATAAAGCTAGAGGCACTTAGCTTAGTAAGCTATACTAAACTAATCTTCTTCGTAGCGCTATACTCTAAGGAAGTATTAATTAAGTTATTAAGAAGGACTTACTAAATATAAACTATCTTTTCTTAGCTAATATAAAAGAGTTAAGTAATAGCCTAGGACTAATCTATATTAATGCTAGTTATAAAGCTTAATAAAACTATATTAAACTTACCTTTTTTATTTTAGAGGCTATTTAACTCTATTAAGCAACTAGCGTAAGGGATAAGTAACTTAGTTATATTAGGATTGTTTAAATACTCCTAGATAATTTTAAGGCGTTTCGCCTATATATTTTCTATATGGATAAAGTAGTATTTAAACCCTAAGTTAGTAAAGTAAGACTTAAATTGGCCCTAGTTTTTAAGACTATTAAAGAAAGCTAAGACTTTAGATTTAGGTTAATGTTTAGTCTAGGCTTTTTTAATTACAGTTATACTAAAACTCCAGCTATTTTTCTATATGTCCTAATATAAATAGGTAAGTATAGCAAGTTTTAAGGAGTCATTAAATAGGAATTCTATAATCTTTACCTAACTCTTAGGTAGATAAAGCCCTTACTTAACTACGGTACCTAAGAATAACTAATTAATACTATATATTTAGCCACTTTCTAAAAAAGTATTAATATACTTACCTATAGGACTAGTAATAGTAGTTAAGGAATTTATAGTTGTTCTACTCTTCTACTTACGACTTACAGACTAGCTTAATTTAAGCTAATTAACACCTGTAAGGCTTAAGCTCTTTATTATACGTAATAATTTGTGTAATTTGTTAGTGAAATTCTTCTTTAGCTTTACACCGTATAGTAATCTTCTACTTCTAAGTAATAAAGCCATAGCAAGCTTATATCGCTAGAGACTTAGATCTATTAAAATCTTTACGAATTAATTTAGTTCTTAATCTTCTTGCGTAATTAATTCTAAAACTTTAGCTTAGTATACGTTAGCTAGATGGTTATATATATAATAATTGCGCTAGTTGATATAATCTACAACAATCTATTATTATAGACATAATAGCTTATTAGCTCCTAGAATAATTGTATGCTTACTATTACTTACTTAGCTATTAAGTGTACGATAAGTATACGTTATGTGCAAAAATAGTAATAATATTTTCTTACTAAATAACGTAATATTATTATTTTAACTTAGGCTTTTGTAAGTAAAGATAAACTACTCTAGCAAAAGTAGTAATAGCTAAATGCTAATCTTATAACTTTACTTAAAGCTATTCTTCTTATTATTAATATTAAATACTTATTTATAAGCTCTCTTAAATTAAGTATTTATATTATTCTTATTAGGACTAAATATCTAGACAAAATCCTTACCTATTGCCTCTCTATCGTCCTAAGTAGGATTAAATAGATCCTATATTAGTTCCATAGAGTAGATTTAGAATCTTATAACTTTATTCTTATTAGCCTAATTAATCTAATAGGGAAATTTAATACCTTTTACCTACTAAGGAGTTAATAGCTTTACTAACGCTAACCTATCTTCTATTTAAGTCTTAAAGAGCGTCCTAGTAATTAAAAAAAGCTTATGTAAAAGATTTTTAGTAAAGGGAAACTTTAATATACTACGATATAACTAATTTATATTATTCTTTATAGTTATATAACTTTTATTAATGACTAGGCGTTTAAATTTAGTATACTTAAATAGCTAAATAAACTCCATTTTGTCTAGAATTTTGTAATATTCTGTACGATAGTTAGTCTTCTCTAGATCGTCTTTATTATCTAAAACTATGTTAACGTCCTCTTCCTCTAAATCTTCTTTAGCCTTATTAAGCTATTATAAAAAGCTATTAACTATACGTACATTATTAAATAGTGGCGATTAAGCCTAAGAGTTGTTCTTAGAGCTAGGTAAGACTATATTTTGTTAGCTTTAAGCTAGCGTAGCTTTCTCTTACTCCTTTCCTATTTACTTCTTTATTTTGCTATATACCTTATTTAAGGTATAGTTATAGAAACCTAGGGTATTAATTTTAGGAGGTTAACTAGGTATAATTAACTAAATTACGTAAGCTTATAATGTTCTTAATAGTAAGAGAATAATTTAATATATAGCTACTAAATTAGTATTTTCTGTCTTATAATACTAATTATCTATATTCTCTTGCCTACTATTAAGGATACGTACTAGAGATACTTTGTCTTATTAAGGTTAGCTATACTAAAGTATAACCTTAAAATTTAAATAACTAAAATTATTAGTGCTCTCCTTTTTCTATTAGGAGATTAATTTAATTACTTTATTAATCTAAGTATATATATAATTTAGTAGCATTATAACCTTAGTTAGGTAGAATCTATAGTTTACTACCTCCTTCTTATTATAGTTAATCTGTTACTAGTCCTTATTCTCTTTATATAGTAAATTATTATATATTTTATATTTATGCTATATATCCTAGAAAATAGCAATAAGAGCTATTAAACTCTTACTAGCGCCTATAATGCTAGTAAGTACTCCTAATATAACCTCTAAGTTCTAGAAACGAAGAATAATATCTACATCTATATAGTTATATATATTAGCTAGTATTTCTAATAAAGAGCGCTAAATAATATAAAGTTATAGGCTAGCTTTAAAGGGCATATAATATTCTTTTAATATAGAAATTCTACTTACTAATAATATTAGGAACCTATAGCTTATTAGTAGCGTTCTTTAGATAGGGAAAGATATTAATAACGCTTAATTTGCACAGCTAAGGATTAGTTAAACAAGCACCCTCTTTAGCAAACGTAATATAATTTGGGCTAAGATAATTAAGGCTAAGAGCCGTTATATAGTCCTAAAATAGTTATATATGGCTTAATATCTTATTATTACTAAACTTCTCCTACTCTACTACTATAGTACTAATTATCTCTTAACGCTTAGGTACGTTATTATCTAAGATATTTATAGCAAATGCATTATTTCCTTAACTTTTAGTATATATACGCTCTACTTTAAGTTCTTTATGTATACGTTAGTTAATCTTCTATTTATTAAGTTTAATAGTATAGGATAGTAGAGTTAGTTGCTTCTAAGTTTTATACTTACTAAAACTAGGAAATTCCCTATCTTTATTATAGCTCTTACTACTAATAACTCTAAAGAACTCTAGAACTTTATACTTATAGTATTTATTATAAGTCTGTACTATAAAGTTAAAAGGCTAAGGCTCTGTTATTAGTATTACTATATACTAGAAACGCTAAACATTTTAGGTATTAATTACTTTAAGTCTTTTCTAAGCTAAAAAAATTTTGTCTATAGAGTTAATATAGTTAACATTCTTAACGAATCGCTTTTTAGATCTAGCTTTTCCGTTCGTTATATCTTTATACGCTTCTTTATATTTCTTAAATTTCATCTCCTTTATAACAAAGTACTCTTAATAACTTTTAGCTACCTTAGTAGCTTAAAGAGCCTTATTACTATGCTAAGTAAAATTAAAGAATATACTAAATATAATAGCCTATGCCTTATTATTTAAAAGGTTATAAAGTATTAATAATCTAAGCTATTCCTTATTCTTCTTATTATAAAAGAGCGTTAGTCTTTTGTTAATAACGTTTAAAAATTTGTATACTAGAGCGTTTCTAACCTAGTCTACTATGTAAACGATTAAGATATAACTACGCTACTAGTTAGTAACTATATAACTAAGTAGATACTTTACTCTATTTATATTACAAGGCTCTTTAGAGTCTATAGGTTAACATTTAATAAATATGCCTAGAAATAAGATTATTAGCTTATAAATAATACAAGCAAAAGTTATAAGGTTATTAACTTTATCCTCTTTACTATTTTGCTTATTTTATCTAAATAGAGGCACTATAATCTTATTATCCTTATTGCCTATTACCTATTTATAGTATTAGTCTTTAGAGTTAATTTTAAGTATTAGGAGCTATTTAATAAGAGACTTTAGTCCCCTATTTAGTTTAATTTAGCTTAATAATTTATAGATAAGGTAGTTATATAAAAAAGCGTACATCTACTTATTATACTATACTAATAGCATAGTTAGTATTTGCCTCCTTCTTATTACGCAATACTACTTACTATATAGGAGTATAAACTCCTAAAGAATATCTAAATCTAAAGGATTAATATAAAGTACTATAGTTAATTTAACTTCCTTACAATTCTATAATAATCCCTACGAATATATTATTAGAGCTTTGTTATAGCTATTCTCTTTTCTACGACTATCTTTTATATATTATTTTAGTAGCTTATCCTAATCTAATTTACTAGCGATATCTATAGGGAATTATTCTTTAGAGTTTATAAAGATATTATTAGGATATATCTTAACGATTTAAGCCTTAGCTATTTTAGCATTTTCGTTATACTATTTAGTTTAACACTAAGAGGGTATATTATAACAAAAGTAGTTATAATTAATACTACCTAACTATAGTCTAGTAGTATCCTTTAGCCTACCTGCTTTATTATCTTTTAGCTATTCTAATACCTTTTTAGGAACTATACTAAAAGTATATTTAGGATCTAGTTTAAGAATATTAACTATTTTCTCTAATATAATAGTTAGCTAGGGTATTAAAATATTAAGAAATATATTATAACTCAAAGTACGAGAAACTACTAACCTTATTCGCTATACTAATTATTATAGTACTTTACAACTACGTTAAGTATAATGTTTTCATTATTTTGTAACTTTATCTCTTCTATTTCCAAAACTAAATTACGAGGAAGTTTTATAGGCGCCTAGTTAAAGATATCTTCTTCGTTAGTAGACTTTAATATATTCTTAACGTTAGATACGTTCTTACTTTCTAAGGTATTTATTTCATTAGGACTTACTAAAGAGTAAGGATTCTCTATTTTATTATAGTTATTTTGTTTAATATTAAGGCTTTTTACTTTAAATAGTTTATCTAAATCCTTGTCGTCTTGCTCTTTAGATTAGTACTATCTAGAGTTACTTATATTTCTTATGGATGCTTCTTCTTCATCTAAGGTATTATTAGTAGATTCTAAAGACTTATCTAAATTAATTAGTATACTAGATTAAGCCAGTAGGTACTATAATTACTTTTATTTATTATAAGACTTGTATAGGGCTATTTCCTTATATTTAGTAGGGTCAAATTAGGATTACAGTATAGTAAGGATTATAAAGTAGTTTATTAACAAGACTAAATAGCACAAGGTATAGATAACGTATACAATAGAATTCCGCTATAGCAATATGTTAATTTAATAGATAGGGCATAATATAGTAAGACAAGTAGGTAATAATATACTAAATAATAGAGTTAGTAAAGAGTATTAGTTTTACTAGTAGGCTAGTTAGTTAAGATAGAATAAAATAGAGCCTATAATATATATACTATTTAAGACAATAAAGTTTATAAAGTAAAGGTTGTAGGTTATATAGAAAATAATACGAAAGAAGTACAAGCTCTAGACTAAGTAAGAAGTTAATAATAAAATAACGCTCCTAAAAAGAAAGACGCTAAGGCTACGTGTAACCTTATAAAGCTAATTATACCGTTCTCTAATAGTAATATTAAACACAAGTCTTCTATAAGATATAAGTTAGTATCATAGTTTTAGGGCAGGATATAAATTAAACTTACCTTAAAAGCTACTAGAATAAGGATTATACTAGTAGTAAATATCTTTAAACAAATTATTAGTCTAAACAATAAAAAAGTATAGCAGCTAAGCAATAAACCTAGATTATACCTACTATTAGTTAAAGTAATAAGTAATAGACAAAGAAATCAATAGTTATAAAAGAGTCAAGGAAACGTTATAGGTAGAAATAAGGTAAAAGAAAGATTTAATAAATAGGAGGATAGCCTAGAACCTTCTAAAGGCTAATAGTAACAAACTCTTAGGTCTAGTATCAGTCTAATAGGTTAGTAATTAGGTTACTAAGCTTTAAATATATAAGAAGGTTAATATTAAAAGGATAGAGAGTAACGATAAAAAGTTAGTTAAATATATAAAGTAGAGCGCTAAGGCGTATTAGAATAGCGCTAAGATTACTACTAGATAATAGTTAAGCTAATATAATAGCCTAATCTATTAGCATTATAAGGTATAGTTATAGATTAAGGTAACTTTTTTATTATCTACTCTCTTTATAAAAATTAATATTATCTATTGTAACTACATTATTACTTTAATTTTAGTTAGAAATTAGATATCGTTCTATAACGCCTCATTATAAATAATCCCTCTACTAGTTACTAAACACCTAAAAAGATACATTATAGGTAAGAGGACTAACTAATAAGACTTAATATAATATTATAAGTATAGGTTAACTTCTAGGTGTAGGTCTAACTTAATATACTTTAAGGCTATAACTTATAATTGCTACTATTAGCTATTACTTAAAATAATTATTCTTTTGCCTAATGTTTTCTAAACGATTTTTTTAATTTTATTAATACGTTTCTAGACAATTATCTAACATCATTTAGAACCTTATATACATAATATATAGCGTACCTAAACCTAACGATATTTCTATACTATCTAATATATAAAAGAATCTATATAATATTTACTACAATTTAGGTTGTATCTATAAATTGAGTAATATCCTTCCTCTTTATTTAGATGCTATAATGTCTATATCTTCGTTTTTAATCTTAATAAGTATACTATCTAGTTTAGATTCTATATTATCTTCTAAAGGTACCTAGATTCTAAGCAATGTAGTAGGATCTAGAAAAGCTTTTACGTAATCTTAATAATAAAGAATATTGCGCTATTGTATTATAAGTCATTTATGCTAATTCTTCTCCTATTTATTGCTAAGCTCTTGCTGGCTAATGACTTCATTATGACCTATTTTCTAATATATATTATTACCTAAATATCTAATTTTCCGTTCCCTAGTAGCCTCTAAATGCGACGCTAAATCTAGATTAATAGAAGGGTTAAACTATATCTTAAGAATCTTTAATTATAGAAAACGCTTAAAAGAATTATACAAATCCTACTCTTCCTTTAACATCTTTATTTTTGTAAATAGGTAAGGTTCCTATATATTGCCTCTATTATTTAGCCTTTTGAGACCTTTAATGGCGTAGTTAATAAAACCTTAGTAAATTATGCAACTAAACTAGTATGCTGCTAGCAAAGAAGGAAAGGTTGCTTTGCTTCTTTATCTATAAGCGTTTCTAAGCTTCCTAATTATATAGTCTACTTAGTTACGTTTAACGACGCTACTACGTAGTAAAAAAAAAAACATATTAATACTTAAGTTAAGCGTATAAGGGTATTATTTGTATAGCTCTATATAAGCGCTACATAGTCTATTTACTATAATTTTATTATAGTCTATATTAAGGCGCTTACGCTTCTTTGTACAGGATATTATAGGTTTACTTAGTTGCGTAGCTATTTTGAATATAGCTCTATTAGTAGCTACTATAGACGATCTTTTTATAATTTTTTTGCTAATCTTCTTCGCTATTAAAACTATTAGTTTTATAACTCTAAACGTATCGCTAATTATAGATTAAGTATATAACGATAGAAAATTTAGTACTATTAATTCTTTAAGTTTTAAATTATAACTAGCTTAGTAAGCGTATACGTAGTATATTAACGCTAACTAATATATAAGAAAGTAATTTATATGTACTAAGGAGCTGTAATATAGTATATAGGTAGTATAGTAGTAGTATTACTAGCTAAGGTTAAGAAGATAAAGTAGGCTAGCTAGGCTTAGAGTTAGTACATAGCTATTAAAATAGGCGCTATTAGGGTATATATACTAATTAAAAGGGTTAAAGATAGTATAAAGAAGTCTTTAAGTCTAATGATTCTAGAGCTTTATATAACCTGTACTAAAGCTATAGCTATTAAGCCTTAATTAATGAAACCTTATATATACTAACTGCTAAAGGTACTTATACTTTCTTATTATAAAAGATATTAATATAAACTATTAATAGTCTATTTTACTTACTATATATAGTATCTTAATATTAAAGTTATAGATAGTAATATACTATTATTATATATTAAGTATTACTAGGTTATAAATACTAGCTACCTACTCTTTTACGCTCTATTTAAGTAGAATAATTTAGACGTAAAATGCCTAGGAGTATATATTAGGGATTACTAGATTATGCATACTAGATACTATTTAACACTATATTTAGGTAGAAGAATATCTAGATAAAATGCCTAGGACTACATAGTAGAGATTGCTAAAGTATATATACTAGCTACCTAATCCTTTATGACTTATTTAAGTAGAATAATTTCAAGATAAAATTTCTATTACTACGCATTAAGGATTACTAGAGTATACATACTAGATACTATTTAATATTATATTTAAGTAGAATAGTTTTAAGGTAATAAGCCTAAGACTATATATTAGAGATTGCTAGAGTATATATACTAGATACTA
>MU004233.1:1611902-1735705 GCA_010405405.1 Microthyrium microscopicum | reverse complement strand
GCTACTACCTTTTCTAAATATTATACGTACTAGATTAAAATATTATAAATGTATTAATTTAGTTAATCTAAACGTTATACTTATAATATTAATTATTGTAAAGTATAATTTACTAGAACTTTTATTAAAATGTTATAGACTTAGTTGGTCTATACGTTATACGTATAGTATTAAATGTTATAGAATTTAGTAATTTACTAGAATAATTTATTAAAATATTATAGACCTAGTTAGTCTATGCGTTATATTTATAGTATTAAATATTATAGAATTTAGTAATTTACTAAAACTTTAATTAAAATATTATAGACTTAGTTAGTTTGTGCGTTATACTTATAGTATTAAATATTATATTAAAACAAGTTATTAAAACGTTATAGACCTAGTTGGTCTATGCGTTATACTTATAGTATTAAATATTATAAAATTTAGTAATTTACTAGAATAATTTATTAAAATATTATAGACCTAGTTAGTTTGTACGTTATACTTATAGTATTAAATATTATAGAATTTAGTAACTTACTAGAATAATTTATTAAAATGTTATAAACCTAGTTTATTTAGTTAGTCTGTGCGTTTTATATATAATATTAATTATTATAGAGTATAATTTACTAAAACTTTTATTAAAATGTTATAGACCTAGTTAGTCTGTACGTTATACGTAGAGTATTAAATATTATAGAATTTAGTAATTTACTAGAACAATTTATTAAAATGTTATAGTTCTAGTTGGTCTGTGCGTTTTATATCTAATATTAATTATTATAGAGTTAGGTAAGTTACTAAAATAATTTATTAAGATTTTATAGACTTAGTTAGTTTATGCGTTATACGTATAGTATTAAATATTATAGAATTTAGTAATTTACTAGAATAATTTTTTAAAATGTTATAGTTCTAGTTAGTCTATGCGTTTTATATATAATATTAATTGTTATAAAGTATAATTTACTAAAACTTTTATTAAAATGTTATAGACTTAGTTAGTCTGTGCGTTATACGTATAGTATTAAATGTTATAGAATTTAGTAATTTACTAGAATAATTTATTAAAATGTTATAGTTTTAGTTAGTCTGTGCGTTTTATATCTAATATTAATTGTTATAAAGTATAACTTACTAAAACTTTTATTAAAATGTTATAGACTTAGTTAGTCTGTGCGTTATACGTGTAGTATTAAATGTTATAGAATTTAGTAATTTACTAGAACAATTTCTTAAAATGTTATAGTCCTAGTTGGTCTGTGCGTTCTATATCTAATATTAATTGTTATAGAGTTAAGTAAGTTACTAAAACAATTTATTAAAATATTATAGACTTAGTTAATTTAGTTAGTCTGTGCGTTTTACATATAATATTAATTGTTATGGACTCTATAATATAAGTTAATAGTAATAGATAATATGTACTAAGATTTCTGTCTAAGGAAAAGTTAGGTACATCTAAAGTACGACTACTAGCTAATAAACAATATAGTTAAATTACTTTAATAAGGCTACCTAGAGTCCTTACCTAATAAACTTAACCTTCCTAGAAAAGATGTATACTTTATACTAAAGTAAAGAGTGCGACCTCTATTATGCGTTAGGGCCAACGTATTAGACATACCTATTAATACTAGATTAAGGTAGGATTACTTTTTGTAGATAAGAACACTCTTAGTGAAATTAAGAGCCTGTAGTTTATATAGGTTAATGATCCTATAACCTACTTGTACTATTTATATTATTCCTAATATAGTGCTTATGCTTCCTAAGGATATAAGGTGTTACGTAGAATTATCTCTATATATAATAACAACAAGGCTATAATAATATTAGAAAGTCTTTATGTAGCCTAGTTTAATTAAAGATTATAGTAGAAAATTACGGTAGTTAGCTTTAGTTTTTAGGTAACCTTCCTCCTAATTACTAACTTGCTAGTATTTAGTTTAGACAGTATTTAAATAATATGCTAGTTTTTAACTAACTTTCCTCTATGTTATAAAACGTAAGCTCCTCTAATATATAGAATAACCTAATCGCTACACCCTAGCCTAGAGTACAACTACTACGTAAGTATAATAAGTTATATAGAACTATGGCCTTGAGAGAGTATTGTTAGAAAAATAGGTAAAGGAAGAACAAGATTAGACTTAAAAGGTATATTAGAATTACTCTATTATAACTAGTAAGCCTATCTATAAGATAAAATCTCTAAATAAGGAGGTAATTAGTCGTTATTAATGAGCCTATTATAGATAGCAGTCTATAGTAGGCCATAACTAACAAAGGGTAGTAATATTATTTATATCCTATATATAGTGTCTCTAGGCGGTAAGTAGTTATAGTATTTAGCATAACTAAAATACTAATTAATTAATAGTTAAAAACTATCTATATTGCTACGGATTAACTTAGCGTGATGTAATGTATTAATATAGAACGTGTTAACGTTAAAGACGTTAAGACTTTTTTTTAAAAGAAAAAAATTAATATAAAAAATACCTTGCTATTTTGATCTTCTCTAGAAAGCGTATTAGAGAAGAGTAACTAATAAAGTACAATAAGACATCTCTAATAATAAATGCTAAAGCATAAATATTTATAAAGATTATTATAATATTATTGCTCTGAAAGGGTCCTAATATTAATTAAGATCTACTAAGATGCTTTCGTAGTAATTTTACTAAGTATTAGTATAAATATACTACTTAATAAGCTTTATTATAGAAAGCTCTGCTTGCCTAAGTAATACGTAGTATTAAATAATACTACTTAGCAATAGAAAAGCTTTGTAGCTATCCTAGCTAGTTAATACTTGTATATCTAGAAAACTAGACTAGGTTATAGAGATGGGTTAGACTAGTAATCTCTACTAGTTTTGGCTGCCTTAAAGCTAAGTGATTATTAAATAGTACTTTGAAAAGTAACTATAAGTTGTTCTTTTTGTTTTACTAAAATGAATATATGCAATAAGTAAAATAATATCTTAATCCCTCGTATAAGGCATCTCCTTGTAAAGGGTAGATACCTTAACGTATTCTAATAAATAATATCTTAATCCCTTATGTAAGGCATCTCTCTGTAAAGGGTAGATACCTTAACGTATTCTGATAAATAATATCTTAATCCCTTGTATAAGGCATCTCCCTATTGAAGGGTAGATACTTTGACGTATTCTAATAGGTTGTCCGTAGAGCGCGCGCTGTGAGGAAAATACTAAGTATTTTACCGTAAGGTATTTTACTATACGTATTCTCTTAAGTAGTCCTAAGGGAGGAACGGCATAGTAGGCTTCATATTTAAATTAGATGGCCGTAGAAGTATACTACACTAGAGAATATAGGATTAAGAAACAGAGAGAGCCTTTTGACTAAGAAGACTTACTCTGTAGTAGCAGAACGTTGTTCCCAAAGTAATACTTACTACTAGATTGTTGAGATTTAGTGTAGCAAGACTACGCGGGTATAAAACTACTATGTAGTGCAAGCTTAAATAATTACTGTAAATTCTATGCGATTTTAGGTCACGTGAAATAATAATTATTTAGCTAAATCAGCCAATTAATTTTTCCTTCTTCTATGAAAGAGCCAAAAAAGCATTGTTTCCCTACTTACCTAGCTCTTGACATAGCCGTGGAGCAGCTTAGGAAGACTTGGGTGTACGTACTACTTACTATACAAACTAGCTTAGCGCTGCTTAGATATAACGGCTAGATTAGAGTTATAGTCCTACTCTCCCTTAATACTAAAAAATCTTACTTTACTAAATCTTCTCTACTATAATTCTATTGCCTAATTATGTTAGTTATGCTTAATTTAATAAGGGAAGACAAACTTATATATAATTTAGCCCTACGAGATTATTATATAGTAGCGCCAACTATTTTGACGCTAATCTTACGTTATTTTCTTACTTTTTTTATATTCTTTATAGTATAGTGTTCTATAATGGCGGGCTAGCCCCTTAGATATTTAAGTATAGATACATTTTATAAGATAATTAGTATCTATAAGGAATACTTGCGTATTTAGCGTTAGTAGTTCTACTAATTAGTAAGCTAAATAGCATATATAATAGTTTAGTACGCAAGCTAAGGAATGTAGGCCTGCTAAAACGTAACTTTACCTTATGCAATATATATAGAGAAGTTTAAAATACTCTATGTTAACGTCTTAAAGCTTGCGTAATTATATTGAAAGCTAAATATTACTTTTAGGAATATAAATTAGTAGTAGAAGAGTGTTGGAAGACGTTGCTACTAAAGGGATAGAAGTCTTTAGTAACTTAGACTTACTAGAAGTTAGTAAGGTAGTTGTAAGCAAAAAGGACAACGTACTAGAATAATATTATTTAGTAAGGAATTGCGCCCTTCTCGCTACTAAGATATAACGCCTAACTTAAAGGGATAACATATACGAAAGGGACAATACTACTAAAGGGACATTGCAGCTAAGGCTTACCTATAAGGTAATTTAGTAAGGAACTACTACTACTAAGCTTTACTAAACTTCACTACGGTCGCAAATTCCTAACTATGCTTTTATCCTTTTAAGGAAGGAGCCCTATAGTGTTTACCCTAATTGAAACCCTTGCGTAGTATTATTTTATTTATTGAAGCTGTTTTAGGAGAGATATTGTAAGTATAGTCTTCCTAAAGAATATTCCCTTACTAAATTTAGTAAGCTTCCTTGCGAACTAATATCTTTGCCTATAACACATCCCTATAACTATACTAAAATCTGCGTGTAGCTTAAAGAATATTCCCTTACTTAGTGAGCTTCCCTGCGAACTAATATCTTTTACCTATAATACGTCCCTATAACTATAAAAATCTACGTATAGCTTAAAGAATATTCCCTTACTTAGTGAGCTTCCCTACGAACTAATATCTTTACCTACAATATATCCCTATAACTATACTAAAATCTACGTATAGCTCGGAGAATATTTCCTTACTAAATCTAGTAAGCTTCTCTACGAATTAATATCTTTACCTACAATACATCCCTGTAACTATACTAAAATCTGCGTGCAGCCTACCTAAGGGAAGATATTGCAAGTGTAGTCCTCCTAAAGAATATTCCCGCACTAAATTTAGTGAGCTTCCTTGCGAATTAATATCTTTCTTTACCTATAATACATGCCTATAACTATACTAAAATCTACGTACAGCCCGCCTTAGGAGAGATATTGTAAGTAAGTAGTCCTTATAAAGAATATTTCCTTGCTAAATTTAGCGAGCTTCCTTACGAACTAATATCTTTGCCTAAAATACAACCTTGTAACTATACTAAAACCTATGTGCAGCCCGCTAGACCCTTCTAAGCAAGCTATAGTATTATATAAAGGCGCTACCTTACTAAATATTAGTGACCCTGTTGCAAACGAAGATAATTTCTACTACCAAAATAGAAGTTTAGAAGTTTAGAAGTTCTTAAAGTAGCACGGGTTAGTAGTAATGTACCGTTAGACGTAGTAGGTAATATTATTAAGAGCGGCGTGCCCCTTTAGGCTTACTATTAGATTAAATACTAATCTAATCTAGATGTTGATTATTTAGTTATACTTGTAATATTTATATCGTAAGCTGTAGTAGCAAGTTAAGCCGATTTATAAATTCCTACATGTTTACCCTATTAAACATTAGATTTACTTATCTTACTTAGGACTTTTGTACCTACTTCTATTAAATTCTATCTATTCTAAATTAATAGTTTATCTTATTTTGCGATTCTGTATCTTTTGGCTTACTTGTATCTTAATTTAAATATTATTTATTGCATAAGATATTTACCTAATACTTTTTAAATCTTAGATGCCCTCCTCTTAGCAAGTATACAGGCTATATTAAATCTCCTACGCCTATCTAATATTTAATAATAGTAGTTAGAAACTATAGCTAGCTACTTAACTATTTCTAGCTAATAGTCTACGTATTATATTTAGTAATAGCTTATTAAATATTAGGTTTCTATAAACTACTTACGTAAAAATAAATATAAAAGTATTTTTTAGTACTACGTAAATAGTATTTATTATAGCTAACTTTATAATTAATACTATTATAGTCTATAGTAAGATTAGGCTAATTGTTAAGAATATTAGTAATAACTTTAATTATATAGCTACTATAACTAAATAGGGCTACGTTTATATTAGGTTTTACTATAAAGATATAATTAGATAGCTATATTATAAGTATTAATAGCTAGATATAAATAGAAGATACTATTATTAAATCTTACTATTAGTATATATACTATAGTACTTTATATACTTACTTCCTAATTAATAATATTAAAGGCCTTAACTATAAAGTCTTACTAAGTACTTAATATAGTAATATAGCTAAAATAAAGTTTATAAGTTAGTATATATAGTAGAACTTTCTATATAAAATTAACTTACTTATTTACTTATTTTATATATTACTATAATATAAACTATTATAGAGAGTAAAGAGTAGAAGAGAAAAGAATAGAAATAGTAGAGTAAAGAAAAAAGAAAAAAGTATAGAATAAAAGAAGTAAAGAAGAAAGCTATAAATATAAATAATATATATATTAAGCTTAGTTAATATATAGGTAATACTATAATTACTTTTATAAGTAGTATAATAAACTAGTACTATTTTAAGAATAATAATTAATTTTATATATAAATATAAAAGCTAGAAACTAGAAAAAAATATTAAATATTAGTATTAGAAGTTAAAATAAATATAGATAGATACGTAGATACTAGTAAGTATTTTTATATTTAAAATAATAGTAGAACTTTATAGAAATTAATATAAAAAATATTATTTACTTAAGCTAATTTATTTATAAATATACTTCTAAGCTCTTTATCTAAGTCTTATAATAAGATTAATATATTATTAGGAAATATTTACTAAATATATTATCTTTTATTTATTCTTAAATATAGAAAATAGTCTTTAAATAAGATTAATTAATCTAGAAATAATAAAGAATAATATTAAAATAAAGTATAGTTCTTATACTTTTAAAAATAAAATACTTTAACTAATATTAAGCTTTATTACTAAGACGTACTACTAAATTTAATTTAGTAACTAGCTATAATACTAAAAAGAAAAGTACTTAAGTACGTATTAATATTAAGAGTTAAAATAGATAAGAATTAAGATAAATAAAAGTTAATATATATAGAAGTTAAAGTACTAAGAGCTAAGAGCTAAAAGCTAGAAGCTAAAAGCTAAGAGCTAGGAGCTAGAAACTAAGAGCTAGGAGCTAGAAACTAGATTAAGAAGTAAATATTAAATATATATACTAGTAGTTAAAGCTAATAGGAGCTAGGTACTAAGAGTATATATTAGATTTTAGTATTAAAAGTAGATACTAAATATTAGTATTAGAAGTTAAAGTAAATAACTAGGAATTTTTTTAGGAAATTTTCTTAGATTTATTTTAATTTTAACGTATTTTTACTAAGTAAATTTTAAGTAAGAGAGTTTAAGTAAAGCTAGAATTAAGGTAAATAGTAGCTAAATATTAGTAGTAGTAGTATATCGTAGTATATATTTAAAAACTATAAATCCTAATTCTAAATTTATTTTAACTTTAGTACTATAGTTTAGTTTAAAATTTTACTATACTAGTATAATAGTAGTATATAACTCTACTATTATATAAAGTTAAGATTATAAATTTAAATCTTATATATAATAAAGTTATTTATTTAATTCTTATAAAGAATATTTTTTTTACTATTATAGAAAGATATAGAAAATAAGTAGCTTAATAAGCTAAGTATAAATATATTATTTATTTTTTTTTTAGCTTTATATTAGTAAAGATAGAGGTAATTTTATATATTTTAGTAACTTTAGTAGTAGTAAAGTTATTAAGTTAATTCTTATAGAGGATATTTTTTTACTATAGTAAAAAGATATAAAAAATAAGTAGCTTAATAAGCTAAGTATAAATATATTATTATTTCTTTTTTAGCCTTATATTAGTAAAGATAAAGGTTATTTTATATACTTTTATAGTACTTTTAGGTAAAGGTAACCTTAGTAGTTATAGGTAGATATTAGGATATATTAAAATTAAATAGCTAAATTCCTTTATAATTAGCGTATATAACTTTATTAACGTTAAAAAGATAATATAAGTCTTAGAATAAAGATATACTATAAAAGTTATTAATATCTAGTAAAATATAGTACTAAAGTTATATAGTAAGTAAATAGTAAGAGTATATTAAATTTTATAGCTAATATAATTTACTAGATAGTTATTATATAAGAATAATATAAAGTAATTTTATACTAAGTAATAGGAACTACTTTAATATACTTACTAATCTTATATAAACTAGTAAATTTATTCTTATTATTATACTTTTATATCTTAATACGCCTTAACGCTTTATAAGTCTAGGCTTTTATATTTAAGTAGTATTAATACTAAAAGTATAGTAGACCTAAAGAAGATTTACGTAGTAGAAAGATATAAAGTATATATAGAGTAGTATTATTAGTAAGATAGAAGAGCTTATTACTTAATAACTCTTTAAGTTTTTTTAGAATATATTCTAGACTACTTTAGTTAGTTAGTATAATAAGATTAGTATTAATATTAAGCTCTATTAAGTATATCTACTTTAATATATCTTATAGTCCTTTTAGAAACTTACTTATCTCTCTAAGAGCTAATTTATTAAAGTACTAGTTATATATATATTTATTATAGTTTTACTATATTTTATAAGTAGTATATTATTATTATAAGTCTTTAACTAATATAATTAATAGTAGAATAGGTAGTTTCCTTTTATATAGAGTTTATTATTAAGGAATATAAGAGAATAGTATTTCTATAATTATTAGATAGAAAAAAGTAGTAGTATTAAAGAGTAGAGTTAATAATATTTTAGTTTAAGGTTAGGTAAGGGTTTAGCTAGAGTTAGGAGGACTAGTAAACTTTATAATAACGTACTTCTTTCTTTATCTTTTGTATCTTAATTGTTATTTATACTATTTTCTTTAGTATATATAAATTATTTAATATTTACTATAATAGATTAGGGTAGTACCTATTATTACTATATTCTAGTTTTATAATAAGATACTAAAGGATTATCTAAAGTCTATAACCTAGTTATTTAGTAGTCTTATATTATAATAGTTAGTAACTATAATATATAGAGTAAATATATTTATTTAAGACTATTAACTTTTAGCTTAATTATAGTATAGCGTAGTATAGCATAATATATTAGTAATCTAGATATTACTATAGGCTTCTTAAAAACTATAGCCTAAGAGGAATATTAAAAAAGCTAGGTTATAGTTTTTAAAGAGCCTTTTAAAGTAAGTTACTAAGACTACTAGAATTAAATAAAGAGTTAACTTTAGATAAAGTAAGTATAAGTAAATAATATATAAAGCTATAGGACAAAGTAGTATTATACTATTAGGTATTAGTTTAGTAGGTATTATTACTAATAGTTAAAGAAGAGGTTATATTCTATTAGTAAGTTACCTTACTAAATCTCCTTAACGTAGTATTTTAATAATAGAATTTTTACTAAGTCCTAACTTTATACTATTAGATCTATCTACTTAATAAGAGTACTATATTATATAAAATTATATATATTTAATAGAGAACGTTAACTTAAGTAATATAAGCTTTAGAGTATATTTATTAAGTAGGTATTAGAAGAGTTATAAAGGTATAGAGGTATTTCTCTACTAAAAATATAAACTTTTAGTAGTCTAATATTTTGCGTATAGACTAACCTAACTCTAGCTTACGAACGTCTACTATATACTAGAGGTAAGAGCTATATAGATTAGACCTTTATAATTATATATAGTTTAGATATAAGCTTAGTAATTAATAAATTAATAGATTACTTTTTACTACTAAATAAACTAGCATTATAATAAGGAGTTACTTAGATAGCTTAAGGTTCTTTAGTACTAATATAATTTTAAACTATTTTTATTTTAATCTTTTTTAATATAATTTAGGTTTTCTTACTATTAAGTACTTATATTTTAATATAAATATATAAAACCTTAGATAGTAGGCTATAATTTAGAATATAATACTTATTTTTATATTATAATTTATAAATATAGTTAGGTACTATAATAAAGTATTAATAACTTTATAGTTTTATTAAACTATAAGCTATAAGTAATATTAGTCTACTTAGCTTAAGAGTTTATTCTTTAAACTATAACTAGATACGTACTTTTATAGTCTTTATTAGGTATTAAAGTAAAGGTTATTAAGAGAGTAGTAATAAGAATAGTAAAAGAAAGTAAGTATATACTTTATAAATTTTCTTTAATATACTTAAAAGAACATAGTAAAAATTATAGAGAATAAATAAAAAGTAGATATAAAAAAGGTTTAATATTATAAATACTAAAAGATAACTACGTAATAAAAAAGAAATAGAGGTAGAAATTAAGTAATTTAATAAAGTATATTTATTAGTAGTTAAGGAAATAAAGTAATAGATATTCTTTATATATCTTAAATATATAAAATCTAACTAATAAAGTAAGTAGTTTTAAAGTAATATTTAAAATATTAGATTAAAGAGTCTATAGCTACCTCTTTATTCTTATCTTATCTTATAGACTTCTATATTAATTTTATTATCTTTTAAAGTAATATTTTAAGAGTAAAATAGTTATACGCCTCTTTCTTTTATTAATATACTTTCTTTACTATAGTAATAGTTAGTAGCGTAAGTAGCTTTCTTTTATAAAATATAAGTCTATTACTCCTTAGTAGTCTTTACTATATTATTATTTTATAAATTATTTAATATATATTTAGTCTATAAATCCTCTAAATATAGCTTTATATCTATAGCCTTAAGCTTTTTATTATTACTAAACTAGGTATTTATTATATTAGTAATCTTTTAGTTATAGGCCTCTTTTAGTTAAGCTAGTTTTTTTATATTTTATAAATTAATAGTAAGGACTACTTTATTTAAAAGATATTAGCTCTATTTAAAGGTAGAACTTATCTAATAGGTACTTAGAACTAGAAAATAACTTACTATCTTAGTAGTAAATTTCTTATTCTATATATTACTACTTATTAGCTTTAGTAAATACTTTAAATATTTAACTTTATACTTACTAGAGTATATATACTATTAGAATTAAAGGACTAGGCTAATTTATAAATAGCTACTACTTTCTTAATAATTATTAATATAGAGGTTAGTAATATAATAATTAGAGTTAATTTATAATAGAATTTATACTATTATCTAAAAATAGATTATAGTCTTAATTATTTATTAGTATAATTTATAGAGTATATACTAAATATAGATTAGTAAGTTATAGCTAGGTTATAAAAGAATTTTAAAAGAGTTTTATATATATAATAATAGAGTATATATATTATAGTTATTATAGTATATAATAGGTAAATTATAAATAGTTCTATATTTATATATAGTAAAGTATATATACTATAGCTGTTAGGAGTTGAATCCTTTAAAGCTATACTTGTTTAGGCTATCTCTATTATATATAAATACCTTAATTAAAGAGTCTCTTAACTCTTCTTTCTTTCTAAGTTATCTTTTTATTTAGTAGGCTTATAATATAACTTATCTCTTTGTTATCTAACTTATAATATTAGGTAACTTCTAAACTAACCTCTCTTTTTATCTACTTCTTTTTCGTTTGTTAATAAATAGCTAGAATAGTAAACTAAGATTCCTCTTGCCTAATGACTACTAAATAGGATAAAGAAACGTCCTTTAAGAGCTTTACTTACGAGAATATAGAAGCATACTTTACGTATATTAGCTAATAATAGATAGAGCTATAGAACTACTTAGACGCATCCTAGGAGGTAACTAATAATAGCTTATAATAAGTAATAAATAGTATTTTACTACTTAACGATACGCTTAATTTATCTATCTTATAATTACGTATAACTACTACTAGTTATAGATAAGCTCTATAATAACTAAATAGGTTAACTAGTAAAATTTATATATAATTAAATAAGAATACGTAGTAGATTATAGTAGTCTATGCTAAACTCTAGGTTTAAGTTAATAACTAGAACGAATAGCTTGCTAATATCTATACTAGTAGTAAGATCTTTATATAATAAGTAAATAATACTACTCATAAGATACTAACTTAGTAGTAGTAGTAGGAATAAGAATAATTTTAGAGGGAATTTATAATGCTTAGTATAACTCTTTCTTTAATACTAGCTATATCCTTTATTAGAGAAACTTCTAACTATAGCTACTACTCTTCTCTAATTTTATAAGCTAATCCTTCTTAGACTCTAATCGTAATAGCTAGACTAGTAGCCCCTTTTCTACCTTCTTTAATAAATTCTTTAGCTACCTAATATAAGCTACTTTAATTACTATTATGAAACCTCTAACTAGCTCTCCTAAACTTAGAATGATATTTATATAAGGACCTAACTCTTTACTCTAGTTTTTGCTAAATAATTAAAGCGAAATTATATATTAATAGATAGATTTATATAAATAACTACGCCTAAATCTACTATATATTTAGCTAGCTTATAGAAGACGCCACCTAATAAGTCCTTTCCTAGATTTAGAATTCTACTAGCTATAATATTATAAGTTTTAGTAAGTTTATAGAATAGATAGACCTTTTTTTTTATAACCTATATAAAGAAATAAGAGCTTTAGTAAACCTCTAAGGGATTTAGTAAGGAGGTAGAGAATAGAGAATCTTTTAGGCTAAGTTTTAGTAGTATCTTATCTATACTAGAGTATAATTTTAGGCCATCTTTATCTAGATATAGTTCTTAGAAAATGCTATAGATTCTAGTCTTAGGATAGCTCTAATTACTTGCCCTTAGCCTAATAATTTAGATACCTTTACCTAAAAAGCTTTAGAGACCTAGGATTAAATAGTTTAAGCCTATATAAGCTATCGTAGCCTAAGAGGCTTAAGTACTAAAATAAATACTTAGTAGAGTTAACTATCTAGGAATTAGGACCTAGACGTAATAGAAGGCGTCTAGGTTAGAGCTAGCTAAGCCTAGCGCAACTATTATAAGTAAAATAACCTTTATTTTCACTATAGCTTAGCTAATTATAGGATTTAGAATTATAAATAAGCGCCCTAAGCGTCGTTTAGAAGTTAGAATTCCTTCTATAGCTAGGCTAGTTATAGATAAGGACAAGGTAGAGAAGGTATTACTAGAGGTAGACGCCTATAGGACAATACTAGTAGATTCTAAGTTAGTGCTACTAATACTTTAGACGTCTTCTAGAGTAGCTAGCTAGTAAGGGCTACTGCTACTTAGCCTAGAAATGATAACCTTTGTAACGATTTATATAACGTTATTAATATAGAATTAGAAAACTAGTAAGCTTAGATTAAAGACGTAATACTAAGCTAGAAAATTATAAAAATATTATTTTAGAATAGCGTTAGAAGTTCTTTACTTAGAATATAGTTATAGAGCCCTTTTTAATACTTTTAATAGTAAATTAACTTTCTTTATATATAGGCTTTATTAATAGTAACTACTTAATTTATTCTCTTATAAGTCTTTACTTTGCCTAAAGACATAAACTTAAATATATACTACTACCTTAGGCGATTCCTATTAAAGAGATAAATAGTAAGGCTAGAGAAATCTATAAAATAATAATTATAAAGATTAATATTAAAGGCTATAAAGAAACTATTTAAGCCTTTATAGTAAAAGAGACTTTAGGCTATAATGTAATCCTTAGCCTGCCTTAGATAAAGAAATAGGATGTTATTCTCTATATAAAACCTAAGAAGCTAGTCTTTAACGAAATAGGTTATATAATTATGAGTCTAAAGACTCCTTAGAAGAAGTATAACTACGTAGCGATTAGGGCTATAGTATTTAAGATACTTACCTAATAAGCTAGAAAGTAGGTAAGATAGTCTTAGAAAGGCTTAATACTAATCGTATAAGTTTTTACTATAAGTCTTTATGACTTATAAAAAGCCCTTACTTCTAAGAAGTATATTAACCCTTATAGGAAGCTTCTTAAATAGTATTTAGATTACTTTAACCTCTTTTAAAGAGAGCTAGCTAATAAATAGCTATCTATCTAAGGCCCTTTTATAGACTATAAGATTAATCTAATCCTAGACGCTAATAAAAAGGAATCTTAGTTATCTTAGTAGGTATTATATTTTATAAATTAGGATAAATTGCTAGTCCTTAGAAGAATTCTTAACGATTTACTAGAAAGTAGGTTTATTTAAGTAAGTAACTTGCCTATTAGAGTACTAGTTCTCTTCGTTCATAAAGTAGATAGATTAATTTAGTTTTGTTATAACTACTACGCGTTAAATAAGTTAACCATAAAGAATTATTACTCTTTACTACTTATCTATAAGATACTAAATGCTTTAGAAAAGGCATAATAGTTTACTAAGCTAGACGTATTTTAAGTATTCTATAAGATTTAGATATATAAGAGTAATAAGTAGAAGATAGCCTTTTAGATAAGATATAGCTTATTTAAATAGATAGTAATATTATTTAGGTTATTAAATGCTTTAAGCATCTTTTAGAGGTTTATTAACTCTACCCTTTAGGATATCTTAGATAACTATGTTTTTATATACTTAGATAACGTCTTAATCTTTAGCTTAGGTACTAGAAAGTAATATAAGGCTTACGTTTATAAAGTCCTTAAGTAGCTATAAAAAGTAGGACTCTATCTTAATATCTAGAAGTATAAATTTATAACTACTTAGACGATATACCTAGGTTATATTATTAAGGCTAGATAAGGAATCTTAATAAACCTAGCTAAAGTTAAAGTAATCTAAGAATAGAAGGCTTTTAAGAACGTTTATAGAGTTTAAGCTTTTCTTAGCTTTGCTAATTTCTATCGTAGGTTTATACTAAACTTTTAAATAATTATAGAACCTCTTGTTTAACTTACCTAAAAGGACGTTCTCTTCTTATTTAAAGACCTAGAGAGAGCTACGTTTAAGGAGCTAAAATAGCTCTTTACTACTAACTAGATGCTAGCTCTATTTAACTATAATAGAGAGACTCTCGTCTATACTAACTCCTCTAGTTACTCTTTAGGAGCTATACTAGTATAAAAGAATAAGATAGGCAAGTTTTAACTAATAGCCTATTTCTCTAAAAAGTATAACTTTGCTTAAAGTAACTACCTAATCTATAATAAAAAGATGTTTGTAATTATACTTACTCTAGAAGAATAGGACTTAGAGCTATAAGTAGTAGAGAAGTTTAAAGTAATATTTAATTATAAGAACTTAGAGTATTTTATAAAACTATAGAAGCTTATAAAAAGGCACATTTAATAGTCTATTAAACTTATAAAGTATAATATAATAATTAAGTACTATCTAGGCTTATAGAATAGCGTAGTAGATAGTCTCTCTTATTATAAATAAGATATATTTTAAAATATAGTTAATAAGAAGATCTAGGCTAGAACTTTCTAACTGCTTCGTACCTAAGGAGATTAATTACTTAAATTACTATAAGCCTTACCTGTTTATATTACTATCCTTTTTATAGTAGTTAAAGACGAATTAGTAGAGACTCTACTAGCTAATAAAGCTTTAATTCTTAGCTTACTACTATTAATACTAAACGTTCTTAAATTATTAGTAACTTAGTAGGATAAGGTAGTATAGGCTAATAATACTTATTAAGTAGCCTATTAAACGATTAAGGCTAGCAGATGGAAGTTTCCTCTATTAATTATAGGTATTAAAATCTCTATTTCTAATTGCTTAATTAATAGTAAAGATCGCCTTCATTAGAGAGGATAACTATAGATCCTAAACCTAGAACCTTTATAGATAGTAATATTATAAGTAGCTTATACGTCTTTAATCTAAGGCTATTTTAGCTATAAAGAAATTTACTAAGCTTTATAGCTATACTTCTTCTAGCCTAGAATTATAGCTAATATAAGGCGTTTCGTAAGAAATTATAGTATATATAGCTAATTAAAGGTTAGTTATAAGTAGAAAAGAGGCTTTTTAAAGCCTCTACTTATCCTAAGCTAATAATAGTAAGAACTATCTATAGATTTTATAATAGACTTCCCTCTATTAAATAGATATATAATCTTAATAGTTATTACTAATTAGCTAAGTAAAGAAGTAATCCTAATTCCCTTTACTTAAAGAGAAGCTAAAAACGTTATAGCTATTTTCTTATAATGTATCTATTCTCTCTATAGTATTCCTAATATAATTATCTATAATTATAACCTAGTATTCGTAGGAGACTTCTAGATAAAGTTCTACGCGCTACTATAAATAGAGCTATAGCTATTAACTATATTTTACCTTTAGACGAATAGCTCTATAAAACGGTAGAACTTAGATATTAAAGCTAAAGTATAAATATATACTAATTATATATAATTAAACTAGTTCTTGCTAATACTAATACTTTAACTTATACTTAACTCGTAATGCTTATTTATAATAGAACTCTTACTCTTCTTTCTATCCTATAGCTTTAAAAACTCTACCTTCCTAAACTTTTCTAAGTAAGCTCTCTTATCTAAGTAGAAGAATACTCTAAAAGAGAGGAAAGAAGAAGCTACTCGTATAATTTTAAAAGCTACAAAATAGGCTTAAGATACTATAACCCTTGCCTAAAAAAGGATGTAGGAATAAGCTAATTAAATAAGAATTTAAACGCCTAAGTACAAAGTTAGTAATTAGGTTTAGCTAGACCTAAAGAATACTAAGACTAAACGAGTAAAGAAGAAGTTTAATTATTATTACTCTAAGTTCTAAGTTATAAAGATAGTAAGCTTATATATAATCATACTAAATATACTATAGAGAATTAAGAAATTCTACGTTAACCTACTTAGACTAGTAACGGACGACTTATTTCTAAGTTAAGACGCTAATGATTCTTATCTACTACTAATCTTAGTTAAAGACTTAAATAGAGAAGAATAAGAGGAGTAGCTAGTAGAGGAGATTATAGCTAAAAAATATAAGAAGATAATAAAAAGTAAACTTCGTATAGTCTACGTCGTTAAATAGGTAGATTATCTAAATATAACGGAAGAACTAATTAATTTTATTAAATAATTAAAAGCCTACATAAAGTAGATAGAGAAGATAAAGTACGTACAAGATAATTATAGAAGATTAGTACTAAACTAGTCTATTCTTTAAGTATAACTAAGATTAAAAACTAGCTCTCTTGTTATAATAATTAACTCTATAGAGATACGATTGAAGGTACTATTTATAACCTACGTATAGAAATACTTTTCTTTTATCTATACTAAGACCTCCTTTCCTACTAAATAAAACTAGAAAATTATAAAAATATAAGAAAACTAAAGAAATAAGATATACTTAATAAATTTCTACTACTAAGGAAGATAAACTTAAGTAGTGCCCTAGGGCATAGGAGGACTAAAGTAAATAGTTAATAGTAGAGGATTCTTATTCTTCTTAGTAACCTCCTTCTTATTATTATAAGGATACTTCTTACCTAAGCTAATATTATTATTATAGACGTAGTTTAAATATATATTATTACGAAATCTTAGAAGCTAAACGTAACCTATATATTATAGCTAATTCTTTAAATTAGAATAGCTAACGTAATAAGTATAACGCTACTCCTTATGAGTCTTATTCTACTTATTTTTAGTAAAGAATTATAAGATACCTATATAATAAATACCTAAGGCTTTAAGATAACTAGCCTAGCTACTAGTTAACTAAATTATACTAAAGAAGCTCTAACGAATTATAATGCTACGAACGTTAGGCTACAAATTATTAGTAAATCTTTTAAAGAAGACGTTTAATAGGTTAAGACGCTTATTAGAGGAGTTAGGAGGATAGTTAGCTATAATATAAAGAGCCTTATTTTACAAATATATTAACATAAATTAAGAAAGGCTAAAGAAGTACGTACAGTCTAGTTAATATAAAGTACCTTAAATAAAGTATAGTTTTGCAAATTGTAGTAGTTAATAACTATGTATACCTTCTTATATTAGAGAGTAGTTAGCAAATAGGAATAAGGATTATAAATAATATCATTCTAGTAATGAAGTAAGACTTAGTTAAGAAGATAAAGGCCCTTATTTACGTCGTTCTAGTAAGCCTTACGCATAGCTACCTCGTATATAGTAGGTAGATAAGGTTAAGGAGTATTACGATTAGTAACGTATATATAAAGAGGAGTAATAGTAACGAGGATACAACCGTTAAAGCTAATAGTATTATTAAAAGCGTTAACAATTAGGGCAGCTATCTCTATATGGTTAGCAAGGCTATAGCTACTATGACGAATAACTTACCTAATTAATTAATTAATTAATTAATTAATTAATAGATTAATTAATTAGGTAAGGAAGAAGAAACTTAATAAGGACTAATTAGAAAAGAAGAAGCTTATTTAAAGTATAATAAAGGAAGAATAGTTAACTCTACGAAACAATATTGCTTTATACCCTTTAAACGTATAGGCAGAAGCATAGTAACTTAACTATAGTTATGTTCTTTTAATCTTATTCCTTAATATCGTAATAGAGCTCTAATTAAGTATAAATAAGACAACCTACTAATTAAGTAACCTTTATAGGATTACGACTAAAAAGAATTAATATTATACGCTAAGAAAGGAGCCTTATACTTAGAATTTAGTCTAAAATAGGCAAAATACTAGTACGGAACTAATAGTTAATAACCTAAGCTTTATATTTTATACCTAAAAGCAAACGTATAGATCTATACGTTGTAAATAGAAGCTTCGTTATAAACTACAAGAATAGTAAGCGTTAAATATAGCTAGATAAGATTAGGATTTTATAATTAACTTAGTGTTTTAGCTAGAATTTTTTAGATGGAAGGAGTAATATTAGGGGTTGAACCCCCTAAAGCTATGCCCGTTTGGGCTACCCCTATTGTATATAAACACCTTAATTAAAGAGTCTCTTAACTCTTCTTTCTCTCTAAGTTACCTTCCTATTTAGTAGGCTTATAATATAACTTATCTTTTTGTTATTTAATTTATAATAATAGCTATTATAGAATACTATAGTTAAATTAAAAATAGTTTTATATTTATATATAGTAGAATATATATACTATAGCTATTAGGAGTTACTATAGCTAAATTATAAATAGTTCTATATCTATATATTATAGAGTATATATACTATAGCTATAGTAGAATACTATAGTTAAATAAAATAGTTTTATACTTAGAAATAGTTAAGTATATATACTATAACTATTATAGAATATTATAGCTAATTTATAAATAGTTTTATATTTATAAGTAGTAGAGTATATATACTATAGCTATTAGAAGTTACTATAGCTAAATTATAAATAGTTTTATACTTATAAGTAGTTAAGTATATATATTATAGCTATTATAAAATACTAGATATAGCTAATTTAAAAATAGCTTTATACTTATAAGTATTAAAGTATATATAATATAGTTATAAAAAAATACTAGAGCTAAATTATAAATAGTTTTATATCTAAATATAGTAAAGTATATATACTATAGTAAGAGTAATATATATTTAGAAGTAAGTAGGCCTAAAGTATAACTTAATATTATACGCTATAAGGCTATATATATAGCTAGTACATTAATATTTAATAAATTATTTAATTAGTTAAAAATAAAGTTAATCTAAGATTTATTTAATTTATTATAAAGTATATAAGATTTAAAGTTAGTCTATATAAGTTATATACTAAGTTAAATATTTTTATAATAAAATAATAATAAGTTAGTTATTAAGATCTATATAACGTATAGTATACTTAAGCTATATAAAGCTCCTAGTAGTTAGTAACTACTAGTTACTTACTATATTAACCTACTAACTAGAATTCCTTTAGTAGGCTTATAGTTTATAGAGAGATAATGTAAGTCCTTTTATTTAGAAGTAGTAGACTAAGAGGATATTATAATAATAATAGAATAAGGCTACTAGAAGGCAACTAAAGAAATACTATAGGTTTCCTTATAGAAGTTTTTCTAAAAGTAAGAGTAGTATCTATATAGCCTATTAGTATAGCTAAAAAATAATAAATAAGATTTATATATAACATAGTTTTATATTATAATAAAGAATATATAGTATTATATAAAATTAGCTATTAACTAGTTAAAAAATAGTTATATTAAATTTCTTTTTTTAGATATAAGTCTTTTTAATAATACTTTAATTCCTTTTTATACTTTTATAAGTAGTAGTTTTAGGTTATTTTTTTGTTTCTATATTGTCTTATTTTTAATATAAATAGTCTTTATAGTAATAATAGCTATTTACTATAAATCTTTACTTATCTTTATAGCGTTAGCTATTATTTACGTCTAGTTAAAAGTTATACTATTATAATAGTCTTAATAAGATAAATCTAATAATAGTAGTTTTATAAAATAATTCTAAGAAATTAATCTTTTAGTATATTATTAAATCTTGTTTATTGTCTTTTAGCTACGCTAATAGGCTATGTAGACGCTACTCTTAATAAGCGGGTAAAAACCCTTATCTAATTAGTTAATCTACTTAAATCTAGCTAAGCTAGCTCACTCTAGGCCTAAGGCCTAGTTTAGCTTCAGCTAACCTTTATATGTTTAGCAAACTAAGGTGCTAACTACATAAGGGAAAACCCCGCTGTCGTGTTCTGTATGCTAATCTATGCTAAGGCTAATATTATACCCTACTAAGCCCTATTGGCCCCCCAAGCCGCGGAAGCTTTAGCGGGTTAGGAAGCTAAATTCCGGGGAGTATTTAGCCTGTTAGCACTTCTCTAGGCTAGTTCCATTACGGGTTATTATTCTTCCGTTTGGTCTACTGCTTTAAGTTCTTAAAGTTACTAATATTGTCGTCCCCCAAGGGGCCAAGATTCCTTCCTTATTATTATGTTAGATCCCTCTATTCGTGCCGCAATACCGAGTCTAAGGCAGCGCTAACGGTCTGCTAAGAGCTATCCGTCTACGCTATGCTTTGCTTTTAAGCCGAGATCTAGGGTCCTACGGCCTAGCGTGTTCTAGGTCACCTCCCCCAAGTCTGCTAACTTATCCTGTAGCGCTGTTATGCCGACCCGCGGGCACTGTACTTACTAAGCCGTAGTGTCCCTAGATTCCGTAATTTACTACTATGTCGTTTAGTCCGATCTTTGCCTTAACTAATTGCGGCTAGATTTCAGGCTTACTAAGCCAGGGCTGATCGTCCGATCTAGTTGCTAAGAGCCATAAAAGAATTAGCTTTTAGCATGCTGAATTTGCTACACTTCGGCGATATTGTGGCTTGTTTGTATGTAGCTTTGCGTGCTGTGTAGCTAGTTTCTAATTATGTGATTTTTGACGCTAGTCCGTTATTATTAGTGGGGCTTTGATAAGGATGATCTTGTAGCTGCATACAGCGGTCACGTGATACAAAAATTTATACCTTCCGCGACGTATTAAAAAGAGCTGTAGCTCGTCCTCCTGCTAAAAGGATTTTTTAGTATAATAATACTTTTTATTCTAGTAGTATTATATTAATAATAAAATAGTATTAATATAATATTTTTCTTAATAAAATTTTATAGAAAAGAAATAGTATATTAAATAAAAAGTAGAAGACTTATTAGTAATAATAGTAATTTATATAAATAATAGAATTTTACTTTAAAATTATTATTTTAATATTTTTATCTATTATTTAAAAGCTTAATAGTATTATAGTAGGTACTACTACTATATATTCTATAAACTTAATCTATAGAATATTATATACTTATATTATAACTTATTATATTATAAAATATACTAAAGTTAGTTTTAGTAGTTTAAATTAAGTCTTTATAGATATTCTTAGACTTTTAAATATATATAAATCTATATTTACTTATAAAGTAGATTAGTATATAAATAACTATTATTTTATATTTACTTTATTTTATACTTACTATATAGTTATTCTTATTATAAACCTATATTACTAAAGTAATTTCTAAAGTTAAGAATAAAGTTAAAATTAAGCTAACTACTCTATCTAAGTAATATCTTATACTTTAGTACTCTAAGTATAAAAGATACTCTACTAATATTATTATTTATTAAGATAGTATATTAAAAGAATAATATAAAATAGCCCTTAATACTAAACTTCCTTAACTTTATAAACTATATAAAGGGCTCTATTCTATTAATAATACTACTATAAGCCTTCTACGTATAATACTTATTATTATAGCTAAATACCCTTATAGTTTCTATTTTACTAGCCTCTAAGATACTAGCTATAAAAGTAACTATTACTTCCTAGTATTTATATAAGAGTAACTTACTATTTGCTATAAGGGTTAAGACTTTAGTTATATATTAATAAGATATATATACTATAGAAAATTATAAACACTAGATAAGATTCTTAAAGTAAATAATTATATATTTAGTAATAAGGCTACTATTTTTAAACTATTAAGTAGAATATTAAGAAGGATTTTAAATATATAACTACTTTTAATAGTAATAAAGATTAACTTAATACCTATTATACTCTACTTTAATATTTATTATTACTTATACTATTACTTATATACTTATTAATCTTAGTTATTTCTAAATAGATTACCCTTATTTTAAGCTTATCGCCTAAAAACTAGTTCCTTACTATTACTCTTATTATTATAGATAATTAATATACTACTAAAGGGTGCTCTTAATTAAAGTAATTACGCACTTACTTTATTTATTTAGCTTATATTATCTTATAATAGATCTATACTACTAAAATATAAAGTTAGAGTTTATAAAGTTAATAATAATATTATTACTCCTTAAAATACTTAAGTAAAGCTTTATAACTAGCTTTAACTAGCTTTACTATCTATATTTTAACTAACCTATCTAAAATAGTAATTATAGCAATATTAAACTACTAAACTCCTCTATTAGTATAGGAGCTATATTTAGTATAAAAATAATACTTTTAACTTAATATATATTACTATAAAAGAAAGCTACTACTACTTAGCTTCCTTAAAGAATACTATATCTAGAGACTATTACTATTATATATAGCTATATTACCTTTCCTTATTTATACTTCTAAAATACCCTAGAAGTTTAGAAATATTTAGAAAAGTACTTTAAGTATTTACTACTTAATATTCTTTATTCTTTATAAGGTTTACTTTATATAAAAGAAGGTTAGAGATATTATAATAATACTTAATATACTACTCTACTTCTATTACTATAAAAGTTACCTTTATAGCTACTACTTTAGCTTTTCTATATTTTTACCTTAACTACTATAAAACTTATCTTTATTACTACTACCTCCTTCTCTATTATTACCTTAACTATTATAGAATTTATCTCTACTATATATTCTATATATCCTAAGGCCTTTAATATTTTAGTTAGCTTTATAAATAAAGTAGTAGAGTTATATTAAAGTTTAGAAATAATAAGAAAAGAGGAGATAAAAATAAAAGATATAGCTAAGCTATTATTAAAGCTACTAAGTAAATATTAAAAAAAGCATAATTAATAATAATAATAATTACTACCTCCTTCTTTATTAAACCTACTTCTATATTAATTACTATAGAATTTGCCTCTATAGCTACTACCTCCTTTTCTATTAAACCTACCTTTACCTTAATTATTATAGAATTTACTTTTATAGCTACTACCTCCTTCTCTACTAAACCTATCTCTATCTTAACTACTATAAAATTTACTTTTATAGCTACTACTTCTTTCTCTATTAAACTTACCTTTATCTTAACTACTATAGAATTTACTTCTATAACTATTACCTTTTTCTTTATTAAACTTACCTCTACTTTAACTACTATAAAATTTACTTTTATAGCTATTATAATTACTATAATAAGATATAAAGAGCTTATTAAGTTAGAGAATATAAAAATTAAAGTAGTAAAAAGATAAACCCTAAATAAAAATTATTTTTAACTATATTAAAATAGTAGATATTTAAAGATTTAGTAGTTACTAAAGTAGTTACTAAAATATAATAACCTTTCCTTTTTAGTTAAGATAGTACTCTTCTTAAATCTTTTTTTTAGCTTTAACTTAATTTAACTTTCTCTTTTTCTTTTTATTTTACTTTCTACTTAGCCTAAGTATAAAGAAAATATTTATTAAAGTTATTTTAATAGCTTTTATATAATATAATACTAAAGTACTATTATACTTAAAAAAGTATATTTCCTTATAACTACCTAAGACTTTAAACCTTATATATAAAATAAAAGAAACCCTATTTTCTTATATTATAGATGCTCTTTATATAGAGAATAAGAAAGATTAATAGCTAAGCATAAGTAGCTTATTTTTCTTTTTTACTTTACTTTCTATACTTACTTAGTTCCTTTAAATTAATTATATAAGATATATACTTACTTTATAATCTTTTTCTTTATAATAAATATAATAAATAAGGTTCTAAGTAACTCTTACCTTTTTAAATTAGTATTATAATAAATATAATAAATAAGGTTCTAAGTAACTCTTACCTTTTTAAATTAGTAATAAACTATATATATTTATATACTTATCTACTATAAGAGCGTAAAGAAGTTATAAAGCTTTATTTTATTTACTATTTAGTTAATATTATATTATTATATATAGTAAAACTACTTTCTATAAGCTTATATTTATTAAGATATAGAAATAGCTATATAGTTTTATATAAGTAGGTACTATTCCTTACCTATATATACTTAATAAATAATTTTAGTTATATATAGTATATAAATAGTATATATATAAATATTTAGTATAGCTATATAACTTTTATACTATTAAAATTATAAATATTAAGTAGTTTAGTAATATATTTACTATTAGTAAATAGAAAGAAGCATTTTAAGTATACCTTTCTAGATTAGAAGTTAACTAGGTAAATTTACTATTCTTAGACTATAGTTAACTTAGTAGAATAGTTAAGGACGTAGATTTCTAATATTAAGAAGTACTTACTAATAAGATAGTCTCTTCTAGGCAAACTAAGTAAAGTATTTAACTAACTCTATATTATATTATAAAAAAAAAGTAGATAGCTTATCTTAAAAGAATTCTTTATTAGGCTAGCAAATTATAGTAGAGTTATAAGAAGCTAAAAAATTACCTTTAGCTACTACTTCCTATAATAAATATCTTAGTAGCTATTTAGTTTATATTAATTAAAATAGTATTTAATACTAGCTATAATAATTAGCTAACCTTTCTTTAACTTCTTAATATATTCTTTAATTACTTTTACTAATCTAATATAAATATAGCTATAATTAGACTATAAAAAGTCTTTCTATTTATTAGAGCTAATCTATAATAGCTTTATCTTAATAGCAGCTTATTAGCTCTCTAAGGATACTATACTAGTACTTAACTTATAACTTTCTATATATTAGTTAATATTAACGTTAGTAGAATAGCTTTCTACCCTAATAGGCTACTACCTAAGCTTATAATATCCTATTAGAGTAATTATAGTACTACTAATATATATAGATTAGCTTAGTTCTTATTTCGCATTTACGTAAAACTAACCTATCTAAAAGAGTAAAAGAATAAAGCTAACTAAGTAGTTATACAAGTAAAGAATATATATAGCTTAGCTAATATTAATAATAGCTACTCCTCTAATAAGAAATTACTACCTAACCCTAATTCTATACTTAGGGAACTAACGTAAAGTTTCTATATTTAGTATAAGCTATAACTACTTACTATCTATACTAGTACTTAACTTATAACTTTTTATATATTAGTTAATATTAACATTAGTAGGGTAGCTTTCTACTCTAGTAGACTACTACCTAAGCTTATAATATCCTATTAGGGTAATTATAGTACTACTAATATATATAAATTAGCTTAGTTCTTATTTTATATTTATATAAAACTAACTTATCTAAAAGAATAAAAGAATAAAGCTAGCTAAATAGTTATATAAGCAAAGGATATATATAGCTTAGCTAATATTAATAATAGCTACTCCTCTAATAAGAAGTTACTACTTAATCCTAATTCTATATTTAAGAAACTAATATAAAGTTTTTATATTTAGTATAAGCTATAACTACCTACTATTTATAAATTATTATCCTTATCTAGTAATTTATTAATAACTAGCTATCCTAGCTTTACTATATCTATAATAAGAGTCTAAATATTTTAGTAGAAGCCTATTTTCTTACTCTTAAGAGTATACTTAATAGCTATAATTTCTTTATATGCTTATAAAAGCTAGCTAAGCTAAGGACGTTAAGAAGCTATTTAATTACTAAGTTATTCTTTGCTATTACTTACCTAAGCTTCTAAAGTACTAACTACTATACCTACTATAAAAATATTTAAAGGCTATAATTCTACTACTAAAGCTTTAAGTAATAATATTAAAAATAAGTCTAGTACCTAAATAATCTTAATTATATTAGAGTTAAGATAAACGTAATTATTATTACTATAAATAACTACTCTAAGTATCTAATCTACTTACTTATAGATAAAGTTAAGGTAGTCCTTAGCTACTTTTTTAATAAGTTAGGAGTATAAACGTATTTATTAACGTAATTACTTAGTTTTATACTTTAACTTTATAAGAGCATATACTAAATACTTAAAAAAAAAGTAAAGTTAATAAGAAATAGACTTAGTAGTAAAGAGTATAGAATATGTAAACTCTTTAACTACTTTAGTTAATAAATTAACCTTTATAGTTCTTAACTTAGAAGATATAACCTATAGGTATACAAGATTTATTAATAATTAGCTAATATATATTCTAGAAGCATTACTTACTAATAAATGCTTTAGAGTCTTAAAATTTTCTAATTACTTTATTACTAAAACTAATACCTAGCTTATAAGAATTCTTTATAATACTATAATTAAACTACTTTTAGCATATTAGTAGGTTAATAATTCTAATATTATTAAATATTCTACTCTTCTTTACAAAAGCTTCTTTATTACCTAATTTATTTATTAGCCTTAGACTAGGAAAATACTTACTACTATAATATAGGCTTTCTTACCTTAATAATTAATATACTTCTATTAACTTAAGGATAGCTACTTTTCTTAATAATATTTATTAGATTACTAAGTTTTTACTAATATAAGAATTATAAAGATACTAAACCTTTAACTCTAGCTTTATATAGTATTCTTTAACTATATCTATTATAAGAGAACTTCTTTCTTTATCCTAAAAGAAGAGCCTATATAGGACGCTACTAAAATATCTAAGGAAATATTTAAAAAAATCTAGTCTATTTACTATTACTTTTATTATTATAGTTAACTAATATACTACTAAAGGTACTATTACCTTACCTACTCTTAATATTATTACTACTTTATCTAGGTACTAGATATATCTAGATATAATAGAAGTTACTAGTAAGTAACGTTCCTATACGTAGTAATAACCTCTAAATAACTATTATTACTCTAAGTATCTAATCTACCTACTTATAGATAGAGCTTAAGGTAGTCTTTCCTTTACTATATTACTTAAGTATCCTTACTTAGTTTAATAGCTTATTAAAGATATTTATAGAGGCTTATAGTATATTAAATATTTCTTCTTATTATTAAGTAAAATTATACTAGAAATATATTTTACCTAGTAAATTCTTTAGACTTTAAATTTAATATATATATAAACTACTAGAGTTAGGAACGCTACTAGAAGCTCCTTAAGTCTAGCTTAATAGACTATATAATAGTACTAGATATAAAAATTTTTAAAGGAAACTCTCTTATTTCTATAGGAAAAACAATTTAAGAAAGAAAGAAGTTAATAGCGCTCTTTAAGTAGCATAAGGTAGAAAAAACTTCTTTAGTATATTGTAACTAGTTTTTAATATTAATTTCTATTAGATTAGGAATAGTAGATAAATCTTTAACTCTACTAGTTATATAAAGAAATAAGTAGTACTATATAATTAAAATAATAACTAGGCTACTTCTAGCTTAATTTATGTACTACTTACTATTACTCTTATTATTATAGTTAACTAATATATTACTAAAAGTACTATTGCCTTACCTACTCTTAATATTGTTACTACTTTATTTAAGTACTAAATATATCTAAATATAATAAAGGTTACTAGTAAGTAACGTTCCTATACGTAGTAATAACCTCTAGACGACATATAGTATTAAGAGTTATAAAGCTTTATATAGAATTTTTAGAGTATACTATAGGCATAATTAGATATACTAAATAGATTTACTACTATAAATGCTAGTTATTACTCTAAATATCTAATCTACCTACCTATAGATAAAGCTTAAGATAGTTCTTCCTTTACTATATTACTTAAGTATCCTTACCTAGTTTAATAGCTATATAATAGTACTAAATATAGAAATTTTTAAAGAAAACTCTCTTATTCCTATAAGAAAGATAATTTAAGAAAGAAAGAAGTTAATAATACTCTTTAAGTAGTATAAAGTAGGAAAGACTTCTTTAGTATACTATAACTAGTCTTTAATATTAATCTCTATTAGACTAGAAATAATAAATAAATTTCTAACTCTACTAGTTATATAAAGAGGCAAGTAGCATTATATAATTAAAATAATAACTAGGCTACTTATAGCTTAGTAGGAGTAATATCTTACCTTTAATATAGTAAGTATATAGAACCTTATTATATAAGAATTCCTTACTAAAGCATAATAGCTTTAGTATTAAGCTAGACCTTCACAAAGATCTAGCAGCGCTAGTCCTAATTAGGGCTAGCGTCTCTAAGGATTTACTAAACATTACCCTCTTCTTCCCTTAGCGTAGATTCTACTCTACTTCTTTCTCTTCCTTTGTACGCTAGATCGTTAAATATTATCTATCCTTTACTTAATTATATACTTATTAGATCCTTATATAATCTAGCGTACTTATTAAACTAAAAAATTAACTTTAAAATTATTTATACATTTATCCTTAAGGATTAGTGCTCCTAAATTTTAGAACCTATACTTAAAAGATAGCTTACGCGCGTTCTTACTTATAGACTCCTTAATATAATTAGGTAGCATATCTTTACTACTTTCTAAAATACTAATTAATTATCTTTAATAAGGTATTTAATATAAATACCTAAATCTTATAATAGTCTAAGCTCTTAAAACCCTTCTACTTAGCTATATAGAACCTTTGCTCTTTTGCCTCTCTCTATACTACTAACTTATATTCTAATTATCCTTAATCTATCTATCTATTTATCTCTAGTAATTAAGAAATTATCTAATTATTATTACTTATTATTACCCCTATATAGCTACCTATTAATAAAACTATAGACCCTCTTAAAGAGTTTCCTTCCTTAGCGCCTCTAAGCCTTAACGTAACTACTTACTCTTAATCGTAGTCTATATCTCCTTAACGCTAAGACGAAATAGTTCTAAGCCCTTCTTAGAGCTACTATATATTAATTATTAGCTACTATTAGGATTAAGATCCTAAAGGCCTATTTATAAAGAAAGTAATAATAAATATATAAAACTCTACGTAAGCTATTATTTAGACTTCTTAATAAGAAAAGAGTACGCGCCAACTATCTTATACTAATTCTAATAAAGATAATGACTTCTTACTCTCTAATCTATTTACTTATAATTAAGTAAACTAGAAGCTAATCCTATTACCTATTTAGCGTATACTTAGTAGCAAACTCCTATAACTAATTAAAACTATAGTATTTACTACGCCCTTAGTAGAACTAGTTGCTCTAGTAATACCTTTAGCTTTCTATAAAAATATACAAAAAGTAAAAGAAGAAAAGATATTTAAAGGAATCTATTCTACTATATTAGTCTAGCTATAGGAAATATAGCTCTAAAATAATAATTATAAAGAAGTCTCTCTAACTTTCTAAAATAACTACTTAATAATTAATAATATAGTACGTATTATATTTTTCTAAGTCTTTTAAGGCCCTCTCTAAATATAAGCCTACGAAGATCTAAAAGTAGCTATACTAGAAGGTCCCTTAAACCTATTACTACTATTCTATTATTAAGAACCTAATCCTACTATTAAGGTATTTAAAGATTACTATCTAATTTATAATACTTAAGAGCTAAAGTGAGAAGTTATATAAAAAGATCCTTAACTCCTATTTAATTAGATTTATACTATCTTAGCTATAAACTAAGCTATAGTAGTATACTACTAATTTTATTATAATAAATTATGAAAAAGTAATATCTAAAATACTAAGTCCTTAGAGAAGATCTAAGATCTTATAAATAAGGTAGATAACCTAAAAGGCTCTATAGTTAACTATAAAGCAAAAGTAGACAAGCTCTTCTTAGAAGTTAAAGAACTTTAGATTAGTATAATTAATTACTATAAACTTATCTCTAATTATTATTAACTATAGTATAATATTTAAGTAATTAAAAACTATACTACTTTCGTAGAAATAAAGTTAGTATATTATATAAAATAACTCTAAGAATACTATAAGTAAATATAACTTTAGAATACTACTATTATAAACCTTAATACTAAAAATGAATTCCTTACTTAACGTCTTTATACTATAGAATAGTAGATATAAGATTTTCTAACCTTTATAAAACTTTATAATATACTAGCTTTTATATGCCTAGAAGATAAAGAAAACGCTAAATTACTTCGTAATATACTATATTAACCTATAGCTACTTAAACTAACCTAGTATAAATACGTTTTATATTACCTTTCTTAGGAGTAAGGTCTAATCCCTTAAACGATACTACTCTATATATTAGTTAACCTCGTTGTATAATTAAATAATATAATAATAAAGATAAAAGTAAATACTATTAATAGAAAGATTAAGTATTAAATATTCTAGAAGAAGATACTTAGTTTTACCTAACTAATAAGGAGAAAATTTAGTTTATCTATAATAACCTAGATAATCTAGTATAGTCTTTAATATTATATTACTTAGGCCGTAACTCTATAAGCTTTTACTTTACTATTAATAATATATAGAAGGACCTAGATACTTATAATAAAGTAATAAATAAATATAATATTATAAAGTAATAGCTCTATTTAGTAGATACTAAGATAAAAATTATAAAAGACCTAATAGAATTCTTAAGCTACTTTTTAGAAAAGACTAAAGACGTAGACCTAAAGGATTGTAATAAAGTTACTAAACTATGCTTACTTTTCCTAAAATAATTTGTCTACCCTTTAATAAAACGTAATATTAAGACCTATCTAAAACTCTATATATATCTATACGATATAGAATAAGACCTAAACTTCCTAAAATAGAATAATAATAATAATTCTAATACTAATAACTCTAATAGTAGTAGTGCTAATAATAATAACTTAACTAATAATTTAAGGAACTAGAATAGAGACGCCTATAATAATAATAATTAGAATAATAATAAGTGTCTACGCCGCCCTAATAATGTCTTTCTAGCTCTATAAGCGTAGAATAGGTACCCTAAATATAGTAAAAAGAGTTATACCTTAAGATAGAAAGATACTCCTTATAAATAAAAGGCTTGCTTAATAGATAACAAAATTTAACTAAAGGTTTCTGCTATACTTATAGCTATAGCGAACGCTTTATAAGTAGAAATACTTAATATATACTTTTATAAGTATTTAAACTAAATGCTCTACCTTATTAACGTAAAGAGAAGCTAAACTTATAAGAAATATATAATTAATAAAAGAAATAAGAGTTAGGCTAGATTTAAGATAGGATTTAGGAGCTAGAAACCTAGTAGGCAAATTTAAACCTACTACTAAAGGTATATTATATTATTTAACTATCTATAGTAGCAATTAATCTAAAATAGCTACTACTAAATAATGTTAACTATATACTTTTCGTAGAACTATAATAAATAATAGTTAGGAGTATACTAATTCTAAAGGCTAATACCTTTAAGAAGTATAACGTACTAATTAATATTAGTAGTAGTATACTTAGAATTATCTATATTTACTTTATTAAATAGTATAATATACTAAAAATATAACTTAACTAACTATATTTAGTAGAGCTTATGAATAGGAAGACTATTATTAAAATTAATAAAGCTATACTAGTTACTATATATATTAAAAGTTATATTAAATAAATATACTATTTTATTATAAAAGTAGCTACTTATAATCTTATTCTTAGCGACCCTTAGATCTAACTTTATAAAGTCTACCTAAAAAAGGGCGAGAAGATTATTATATTTAACTCTTATCGTTACCTTTATAACTATATTCTAATATAACGCCCTATTAAAGTTAATACTTAGGGTTAATATAATTTTATTATAAAATTTCTAAAAAATAAGAAAGTAGTAGCTATATCTATACGCGTTATAGTAATATTAATAAAGCGATAAGGATAGAAAGTAGAAGTTCTCTATCCTAAGGACTTTACTAAGCCTAAAGAAAAGAAGCTACTAAATAATCCTTTACTAAAGAATCCTTTAATAGAAGAACTAGAATTATTTAACCTCTTAAGGATATTAGACTTAATCTTCTTTATAAATAACGTAGCAATTAACCTATTTGCTATCTTAGAGTATAACTTTAAGAAGTAGTAAGAGAAGCATAAATAACCTTATTTTACTTATAAAGAACTCTATAAAATAATTTTAGAAGAATTCTATTGCTATCTTAAAGTCTTTAATCTATAAAAAGTAGATAAATTACTACTCTACTGCCTAAAATTTAATTATTTTATTAATTTAATTCTAAACGCTATAATACTAAAACGATATAATATTAATATAAACCTAAAGTAGAATATTATTATTAAATAGTATTTAAAGAATCTATTAAGAAAGGGTTTTATATACCTATTAAAGTTATATTTCATAATACTAATACTATACGCATATAAACCTAATAGTAGCATTTAAGTCTATATTAATTATTAAGGACTTAATAAGATCTCTTATAAAAATAAGAATATACTACTATTACTTCTTAATACTTTAGTAAAGCTATATTAAGCGTAATACTATAATAAATTTAACGTTATTATAGTCTATAAGTAAATATAAATTAAACTTAGAGATAAGTATAAGATAGCCTTCTCTATATAATATAGTCTCTACGAGTTTATTATTATGCCCTTTAGGTTAATAAATGCTCTAAATACCTTTTAAGTATATATTAACTATATCCTAATAAAATATCTTAATGACTTTATTATAGTCTATATAGATAATATTCTTATTTTTAGTAAGATATATAAAGAATATATAACTTATATATACTTAGTGCTTAATAAGCTAAAGAAAGCTAGTCTATATTTTAATATTTACAAATTAGAGTTTACTACTATAGAAATAAAATATCTAAGGCTAATTATTACTATAGAAGATATTAAGATAAACCTAGTAAAGGTAGAATTAGTACTAGAATAGGAACGACTATTATATATAAAAGACGTCTAAGCCTTCCTTAATTTTGCTAACTTTTATTATCGTTTTATATAAAGATACTTAGAAATTACTATATCTTTTATAGCTCTAATGAAGAAGGATATAGTAACTATCTTCCTATAGAATATTAAAGGTCTTAAGAACTAGACGTTTAATAAACTAAAAAAGGCATTTATAATAGCGCCTATTTTAAAATACTTTAACTATACTAAGGAAACCTAGCTTAAAACTAATATATTAGACTAAGTATATGTAAGAGTATTATTTTAAAAAGATAATAATAGAGATCTATATCCTATAGCATTCCTATTAAAGAAGATATCTCTAGCTAAGTATAATTATAATATTTATAATAAAGAGTTTCTTATAATCGTACGCGCTTTTAAAGAATAGAAACTAAAGTTATTCTCTACTAATAATCTTATTAAAGTATTCTCTAACTATTAAAATCTATAGATATTTATAACTATTAAGAAGCTCTTATACTATTAAGTATACTAAGTAGAGTTTTTATTATAATTTTACTTTAAGATTATATATTATCCTAAACTAGCTAATAAAAAAGTAAACGTACTAACTTAGTGCTCTTAAGATTTTCCCTAAAGTAATAATAATCTATATATTTAGTACTAAGTATACTCTCTACTTTTTCCCTACTAGTTTAATACTATATATATAATTAAGATAGTACGCCTATTAGTTAAACCTATTACGTTATCTCTTATATAGATTACTACTATTATTATAAATAAGTTAGATTTCTCTACTAAAGTAGGAGAGTTATTAGAGGACCTTATAATAGCGAACCTTAGTAATAAGGACTAGCCTAAGAATGCGCCTAAGAGTAACTTCTTAAAGCTTAATAAATCCCTAGATTTTAACGTCAATTAGTTTTTAATAGAGATAATAGAAGTAGGCAAAGATAATATATTACTAAATACTATTTACTATACTAAGTAAGAAGGATTATTATATCTCTTCTTTAGTATCTTAAAATAATAAGATATTAAGCTTAGTAACTATATAATCTTAGTAAAGGGCCTAGTCCTTTATTGCTAATATATTCTAATACCTAAAAGTAAACTTTATTATTATACTATAATATATATCTACTACTATAAAGTTATAAGCTATAAAGGCTTAGTAACTACTTATTACTAGCTCTAGTAAGATTACTAGTAACTATATATATTATAGGACATAAAGAAGTATATCTTAAAATATAAATATATCTTTACTAAACTAATTTACTAAAAGAAGTAAAGACTTCTTTAGTCCTTCCCTCTACTAAAATAAATATAATTAAATATCTTAATTAACTTTACTATCTCTTTACCCTAGTATACCTATTTAAGTATTACTTTTTATTATATTATAGTTATTATAGACTAATATACCTACTAATAATACTTCATCTCTCTATCTAATTTCTCTATTAAGATAATAGTTCTTATATTTATTAATTAAGTCTAGAAGTTAACTAGATAGCTAAATATAATTCTATTAAATAAAGGGTTATAGTTTACTTTAACGTTTTAGAAATAGTTATATAATTAAGTAGGTATAGTACTATAGCTAAGTACTATATAGTACCTATAAACTAATAAGATTATAGAGATCTTAATATTAGTACTTAAGTAATATCTTTATATTTTCGTTAACTAGAATTAGAATAATTAGGTCTAGTTACTACTATTTATAGAATTTACTATTAACTCTACTATTAGTATGATAATAGGCTTTACTTCTTTTAAAATCTAATATAGCTTTCTCCCTAAATCTAGACTTAAATTAGCTTATTAAGTACTAGCACTATACTAATACTTCTCCTCTTTAGCTTAATAAGAATAGAAAGACGCTAATAAGATATAGGAAGACTATAAAGATATATATAATTATCTTATAGAATAGCTAATATAGGTATAAGCATAATAAGCTAAATAAGCTAATAAGTACTAATGTATAGTACTAGATCTTTAACCTAGAGACTAGGTACGTCTAAATATTTAAAACTACTATATAATACGCGCGTCTAAAATCCTTAATAGTAAAAGCGTAAAGCTTTTCTATATTTTAAAGAAGCTTAACGCTATTATATTTAAACTTAACTTACTAAAGTATATAAAGATATACCTTATATTTTACGTTTAGCTACTATATACTATTATAGATAATATAGAGCTTCTATATTAATATAACTCTCTACTAGTAGTAGTAGATAAAGTACTAAAAGAAGAAGAATAGTAAGTTAACAAAATTCTTAATAGCTACTATAAAAAGAGTACTTATAAGAAGTTAGAATACCTTATAAAATAGATAGGTTATAATATGCCTTTATAGCAACTATAGAAAGACCTTAAGAACGTAGTAAACCTAATCTATAACTTCTATAAACGTAATCCTATAAAGCCTAGCCCTAACCCTAAGTAGTTACTATCTATTATTAGACCTAATATATCTAACTCTATAAACTATAATAGTAATAGTTTACTAAACGACTAGTTAGAAAAATAAAAGTATTTATTTTGTTTATAGTACGCTACTATTAGCACCTTATTAGCGCTATAAACTAGAGTATTCTAAGGATATCTAAGTTTATTAATACCTAGATAGTTACCTTAGTAGGCTAGAGAATAGTAGAATAGTAAAAGGGCGTAAATAGTACTTTATTAGATATAAAGTAGATTAGATTAGACTAAACTAGACTAGATTAGCCTAGCTTAGCCTAGAATAGAATAGTATAGGTTAGAACGTAGCTTAGAGCGCTAGTTTTAAAGGAGAGAGTAATATAAGAATTCCTTACTAAAGTATAATAGCTTTAGTATTAAGCTAGACTTTTATAAAGATTTAGTAGCGCTAGTCCTAATTAGGGCTAGCGTCTTTAAGGATTTACTAAGCATTACCCTCTTCTTTCCTTAGCGTAGATTCTACTCTACCTCTCTTTCTCTCTTTGTACGCTAGATCGTTAAATATTATCTACCCTTTGCTTAATTACGTGCCTGTTAGATCCTTACATATTATAGAGAATTATATAGTATATAGGATAAGCAGTGCCTTAAAGCGCAAAGTAAGATTAGAAATAGAAGTCCTAAGTATAGGTATTAGTAATACTATAATTAACAATAGTACTAAAGTAATAGTTATTATTATAGTCTACGTCCTAAAGACTAGTAGAATAAAAGTAAGTATAGTAGTACTTTATAATAATAAAGAGCATTATACGTAAACTTAACTTAATTTATATACTACTTACTATTACTCTTATTATTATAGTTAACTAATATACTATTAAAGGTACTATTACCTTACTTTGCCTTACTTACTCTTAACATTATTACTACTTTATCTAGGTGCTAAATATATCTAAATATAATAAAGGTTACTAATAAGTAACGTTTCTATATATAGTAATAACCCTTAGATAACTATTATTACTCTAAGTATCTAATCTACTTACTTATAAATAAAGCTTAAAGTAGTCCTTAGCTACTTTTTTAACTAGTTAGGAGTATAGATATATTTATTAACGTAATTACTTAATTTAACTATAAAGGTAATATATAGCTTACTTAGTAAGGTATAAGATATAGGAATAGCGCTATCTTAACTAGAAAGAAAAGGTTATTACTCCTTAGTAACTACTTATAATAGTAACTACTAAGTCCTTAAATACCTTCTTAGTTAGCTATAACGAATATAAAAGATATATCTTTCTACTAGGTCTAGGAGATAAAAGCTTAGTCGTATATTCTACTTATAACTTACTAGGACTAGAATAATAATATTAAAGGCTAATTAGAACGTTTAGAAAGAATAGACTATAAAGGTAATATATAGCTTACTTAGGGCGCAAGATATAGGAATAGTAATATCTTAACTAGTTAGAAAAAGCTATTACGCCTTAGTAGCTAGTTATATAGTAATCTTTAATTCCTTTCCTTAAAAATTATATCTTCTACTTAAAGATTATAACTACTTTATTTAGATACTAAATATATCTAGATACTAATATCTAGATATATCTAGATATATCTAGATATATCTAGATATATAGAAAGTTACTAGTAAGCATTATTTATATTCTATTATACGTAGCTTTAGCTATAATAAATTTACTTAAGTATAGTATAAGCTATACTTAAATAACTATAATATACCTAATAAGTTTAAAATATTTTAAATAGTTTTATAATATTTCTAATAAAGTATATATTATCTTATATATATCTAATATTCTTATAATAAGTTTTAAATAACTACAATATACCTAATAAGTTTAAAATATTTTAAATAGTTTTATAATATTTCTAATAAAGTATATATTATCTTATACGCATCTAATATTTTTATAATAAGTTTAAAATAACTATAATGTACCTAATAAGTTTAAAATATTTTAAATACTTTTAAAATATTTCTAATAAAGTACGTAGTTATCTTATACGCATCTAATATCTTTATAATAAGTTAAATATAACTTTTCTAGTATAATACGTAGTCTAATTTATAATGCATAATAATTTTTTTACAATGTATCTTTTAACTATAGAAAGACTAGCATTTAGAGGAAATTAATGCTTATGTTTATTAAGGAATTATTAATTTTAATAAATAATACTTCTTTATAGTAATTAAGTATATTAGATCTTAAATCTTTATTAAAAATAATATTAAGAGTACCTAAAAACGTATAGGAATAATGCTCTTTAATTCTTATCTAGTACTTAATTATATATCTATAGTAGATCTTATAGTAAGTCTAAAAATATATCCTAATTAGGATAAGAAGACTTAGAAGTTTAGATAACGTATAGCTATACTTAAAGCTATAAAATTACCTAAGATTTAGCTTCTTTTAGCATATTTAGTAATTTTTAAAGAGATATTAATATAAGTATAATTATAGGATTATTCTTTAGTATCTTTAATTCCTATAAATCTATAGCAGTAGAGAAGAATAAATAGGAAGACGTTCTTAATAGCTACTAAAGTAATAGCCTCTCTCTAGATATAATTAATTAATTATTACTTTAACTTATATTTAGCTTAATTCTATAATAAATAGATAAAGTCTAAATCTAGGAAATAGGCCTAAAAGAAAGGATTTATCTACGCTACGAACTTTTAAGATTAAGATATTATAGGCTTATTAGAATTACTAAATACTTAGCGTAGAATTTAACTTTATATTATAGATACTTAGCTTCTTTACTAACTAGCTTTTTATAATTATATTTATTCCTCTTTCTTTTATTATCTTACTATTAAGTCGTTTAAGAAGGCTACTAACTAGAATTAGATTAATCTTTAGGGTATTATTATAAGATAAAAGAATACTACTATTAAGAAAGCCTTAAAAGCTTTATAGCTCGTAAATCTTAAGGATTCTAAGTCTAAAATTACTCTTGTTTAAGCATCTTAGGTAATAGTAGCTAAGGAATCTTAGCTACTAAAAAAGAAGTATAAAATAAGGATTAAAAAGGAAGAAATTAAGCCTCTAAATACGCGTACTACTAAGAATAAAAAGCTAATAAAGATATAAAGGCACGAATAGATAGATTCTTATTAAAATTACTTACTACTACTATAGTTTAAAGATCTTACTCTACTATAGTAATATTGCCCTTAAATCTACTCTTAGTAATAGTATTTTAGTAATCTTTTAGGTATAGGAATTAATTGCCCTAAATATAATTATAAGAGAGATATACTAATTAAATAGTATCCTAATTTATAGCTTCCTACTTTTCCTTAACTTCCTATAGATCTTATTAAAGTATACTATAGTAATAAAGTACTAAACGATCTAAATATAATTACTAATAAAGAATATTAGTCTTTAGCTAGTTCTAGTAATAAAGATATTAATTTTAAAGTACTACTAATTATTTAGATTTTTAATACTTTCTAACGTGTAATATAAGAACGTATACGTCGTTTACTATCTTTACTATAAAATTTAAGTATTATTTACTTTAGATAGTTCTAATTATTATTAAAATTAAGAGATTTTATAATTTTTACGTATTCTGTATAACTTAATTACTATATAGAATTATATTCTAAAAGTTAATATTAATTGCTAAAATTAATACTAGTTATAGAATAGTACTATAGGCATACCCTATATTAATTATATTAAATAATATTATAATTTATGTGTAGGATTAATTATTTAGTAATCTGTAGTAAATGGAATCCTCGTTAAGCTGTACTCCTCATTGAGCTGTCCCCAATCGCCTGCGGCGAGCGTGATCTTATCCGATGAGTAGGCCCGATTCCTCTTGCCATGGAATGTTATATGAAGCGACCATATTTGTTGAGCATGTGCATGCCATAAAGATTGTAGACTTGGTCAATAACCCGGATTCCAGAAGGATAATTGTCAACGAGGTGATATCGTCTTGCGATGCTATGCCATGCGAAGGAGTTGTAGTTGGACAGATATAGCGGCGTTCTCCACTTCCAATTGGCTCATCCAGCATACATTGCATGTGTAGTACAATATCAAAGGAACATTGAAAATGCTGAATCAGCATTTGAGAAAGAGCTGTAAGCTCCCAAGCTGTAGGAGTGGACCCTATCCTGTGGAATGGTGGGGCGGATCGCTCCGACGGGAGCCGCAGGGGAGAGATATGTGAGGTCACTGCCTTTTCGTTTGCTTCTGAAAACATGATATCACTCAATTGATACTGATAAAGATCAAGAATCCCCACCAAAGTTTGATATTGAAGGAATGGGAAGCATTAGTTACTAGGTGAGTGCTATAAGCTTGATTGAGCCTCGCGATCATCACTGGGCGTATTGGACTTCTGGCATACATGTAGCTTGAGATATGCTCGAGTCGTTGTGCCTGAATACTGTTACTGCTTGAGTGCGAAATAGTAACGCTCTTTTGTTAACATAAGACCTAGTAAACGTACCAGATAGCAGTAACACATTTCATTCCCGAGTCCCCGCTCAAAGGAGCAGCTGGTTTGTTGCCGGTCGGATATACAGCAGTGACGTCTGGTTATCTTTTTCGAAGATTTAGCGTAGAGCCTATCACTACTAGATCTTTTTCCATAAGAGTAGTACTTGGAAGATGACAGAAGGCAATCCATTACATAGGACGCCAATGTCAGGGTCTTCTGAACATGGACGCAAAGGTAAGTGCAAGCTTGAGTGCCATTGTGCTGCCGTACCAGCTGAGGAAGGAGCTCTACTACACCTCATCTCGTACGCTCTTTCCCTGTTTACATCTCAATCCTCTCTTTCACCCAGCACATATCCACCGCCCAAACACATACACTCTTTTCTATCTCTTCAATCTTGGCTCAACCGGCTTTGACAACCTGCATGCATCGTTCTGCAATGCCTTTATTACGCTTCCACCCCTATGCTACTAGTTTGTTTACATCTTCGGTCGAGAGCTATCAACTGACTTGCTCAAGGCTCACGCGCAGACTGTCCCGATAACATCCTCGACCAGATTAAGCGTCTGGAAGAGCTCTTTACTGTCGAGACTGAGCAGCTCAAGGCTATCACTAAGCATTTCGTCGATGAGCTGAATCAAGGCCTCACCGTTGAGGGTGGTGACATCGTGAGTACGTCTGCCATGAAGAGGTTCCTTTATCTGACGTGATCTAGCCAATGGTCCCAACTTGGTGTATGGGTAAGCCAAAAGGAGACGAGACCGGCACCTTTCTAGCAATCGACATGGGAGGCACAAACTTAAGAATCTGCGAAATCAACCTACCCGAGGCCGCCGGCGCCTTTGAAATCACTCAGTCCAAGTATCGTCTACCAGAAGAGCTGAAATCAGGCGAGGCCAATGAACTGTGGGACTATGTGGCCCACAGCATTGAGAAATTTGTCAAACAAAACCACGATATTGACGAACTTGGTCAACTACCTCTAGGTTTCACCTTTTCGTATCCAGTATCGCAAGAGTCAATTGACCATGGAGTGCTTCAACGCTGGACCAAAGGCTTCAATGTTAAGGGCGTTGAAGGCGAAGATGTTGTCCCACAATTCGAAGCGGCTCTTGCTAAGCGTGTAAGCATCGATGCCTTCATTGCCCATCGGCCAACTAATGGTTCATAGAAATTGCCCATCAAATTGACCGCTCTCGTCAACGATACTACCGGAACTCTCATCGCATCTGCCTACACCAATCCCGAAGTCCAGATTGGATGTATCTTTGGCACTGGATGTAACGCGGCATACATGGATAAATGTGGCAATATTCCCAAGATCGCTCATCTCAATCTAGATCCTGAGATTCCAATGGCCATCAACTGCGAGTGGGGAGCATTTGACAATCAGCACAAGGTGTTACCTCGTACTTCATATGATATTATCATAGACAAGGCTTCTCCTCGTCCAGGCCAACAAACATTTGAAAAGATGGTGGCCGGACTCTATCTAGGCGAGATCTTCCGCCTGACTCTTGTTGATCTTCACGAACACCCAGACTGTCTCATGTTCAAAGACCAAGCCATCACCAAGCTTTCCCAACCATATGGCCTCGACGCTAGCTTCCTTAGCAAAATCGAAGTGTAAGCGTGTTCTGAGATGATCACCGCCCATTCTAACCATATTTTAGCGACCCATTCGAGAACCTCGACGAAACAGCCGAACTCTTCCACTCCACCCTGGACATCAAGCCAAGCCGCCACGAGCTCGAGCTAATCCGCCGTCTCGCCGAATTAATCGGCACCCGCGCCGCCCGCCTCACAGCCTGCGGAATCGCCGCGATCTGCACCAAGCAAAACTGGACCACCGCTCACGTTGGTGCAGACGGCAGCGTATTCACACACTATCCACACTTCAAAGCACGCCAAGCCCAGGCCCTCAAAGAAATCCTCGACTGGCCCGCAAACCAAGGCAAAGGCGCCGGCGATCCCATCGAAGTCGTAGCCGCAGAAGACGGCAGTGGAGTAGGTGCAGCACTCATCGCAGCACTAACAATCAAGCGCGTACAAGATGGAAATGTAGCCGGTATAAAAAACGTCGATGGCGTCCGTGCCGCAGCCGGTATAGCTTAGATTCAACAACAACCTTCCTGTATATCACCCACAGAAATCCATAGAACTCATGAAATAAACGCTCCATTGAACAAACACTACTTCTTCCGTCCCTTAGCTGCCGCCTCCTCCGCCTTCAACGCCGCCGCCCTCGCACTCCTACCTCCGCCCAGTTTCGGCCCCTTGGCAGCTGGATCCGCCGTCTTCTTCCGTGCTGCTGCTGCCGCTTGCCGCGCTGCTTGCGCGTCTAGATATTCTTCTTGTATCCGCGCTATTACTGAATCTGCGTCTTTGATGGTCTTGTCGGGCGCTTCGTACACGTCTAGTTTTGCTTCGGCCATTACTGCTTCTACTGCCGCTTCGCGGGCTATTGCGTCCTCTGATTTGACTGCGTGCTTACGAGACCGCCAGGGTTTACCGTCAGGCCCGAGACGGGGTTTTCGCGCCGGGGCTGGTTGTGGTGGAGGTTTGGCGGGTTGTGGGGGTGTAGGATCGATGGGGATCTGGGCGATACGGCCGGCTGAGACGGCGGCGTTGATGTAATCGCGTGCTGTAGGACGTGTGCGATTTACAATCGTGTCGTTGGTGCTTGGGAGGGTTGGGGATTCAGGGTGGTGCGAGTGCGCTGAGGAGAGGCGGGAGTCTATGTAGGACGTCCTGCGTTGTTAGTTATCCGGTCGGGCAACAATGTGAGGGTAAGAAGGGAAAGGGTGCTTACATTGCGGCGTCCATGTTATCTTTGATGATGCCGGTTTGTTGGGTGAAGCGCGTGGAGAACGTATCTCTAGTAGAGGGTATCATCTCTGTGTCTTCGGATTGTGTTGTTGTGGGATTGTTGGACGGTGCGGCGGTTGGTGTTGAGACTTCGATGCCGCCGCGACGTTGTTTGGCTTTCGAGCGCGCACGTAGAGCGGCGGAGAGGGTATTGTAGATGCCATTGTCGGACTCGTCGGATTGCTGGGTCCCAGACTTGTTTGCTTTCTTGGGAGACGTGGGTGAGCGGATAGGCGCATTGTCGGAGGTCTCGTCTTCGGCGTCGTTGATGGTTCTTCTGGGACGCGTCGGGGCTATCTTTCTACGCTTGAAGGCTCGAAAGACCGGTTCGGCCTCGATATCTTGCATTTCGTCCTCTGCCATGGTTGGAGGCGTGCTTTTTCTTGAAAGCTGGGATGTTGACGTGAAAATCAACGCAGATCTAGGATGCAGTTGGAGAAATATGCCTGCCTCTAAATTAGGCAGGTACAACCACGTGCAAGGCTGAGCTAGCGATTCAGCCTTATGGTTGTTCATTCTACATAACCTGCTACTACCATTGGGGACCTACTTACTCATGTAACTGGCCTCATCGCCTCACTCTAGTTTGGAATTTTTTACACACAGCTGTAGATAAAATCTGTTCTTCTCTCTGGCGGTTCATACCGCTAAAATACAGAATCGATATGTAGCCCTCCTACTCCGTCCTTCCTCAAATAGTGTCTGCTTCTTCTCCGATTTTGTACCTGCTAATGGGCTTCACGGCTACTTACACTTCTACGCCGCCGCAGAATTACCCCATTAAATCAAAGATGTTTCAGCCTAGAGGACATGAAAGGATCAGAACTGTCCCCTTTGCAACTCTATCCCACCGAGCAGCTTACGCCAAGTAGGCAACGGATATCGCACAGTGTCCCTTGAGATGCTGCGGCACATATAAATCTGCCATTCACGGTCGAATACCGAAACTTTTGTGAAAGTTATCTAGGATTCAGGCTCTTGGCGAGTATCTCGTATTACGTGTCTATCATGGCTTTGATCAATTGTGATCCAACCACTGACACATTGTGCAAGGCTCAGCGTGTTTATGGATACAACATTCTTCGCACTTGATCGAGTAATGGTATGACCAGAGGTAGTGAGAATCCCGAATTTCTTAGCTCCTTTGTGTATTTAAAGTAAAAGCAATGCACCTGAAGTGTATACCATTCACGCAATAAACTCATCAATCACATCTTCAAACACTACTACATTCCGATTCTCTACTCTAATCACTAGCAATTAGTCAGAATGAAGCTCACCTTGACTATCGTCACAGCTCTCATTGCTATGGGGTAAAGTACCCAATGTTCCAGCACATCAAATCTTGCATTAACCTGCCTAGTGCCCTTGCCGACAAGCACAAGTATTGCGCTTGCGATGTCGACGGAAAACACAACGAGAAGCTTTCTCATGACACTTGTACACGGTGGGGTCAAACCTTGCCCAATACTGAATGGCGTAAGTCTCCAGTTCTAGTTTCTTTTGATATCTCAGCTAACATGTTGCAGGTGGTGATAAGCATGCTGTAAGTTCTTGTAGTTTGGGAGCGATTAGAAACTTTATTTAAATATCGAACAGTGCCATGACTACAAGTCCGGAGGCGGTATCGATGGCTTGCCTTGGGAAAATACATGCAAGAAGGTCTACCAAGACCAGGGACGCAATCCAGGAGCGGTCAGAGGAAAATGCCACTCTTAGATTTGGAATTTCAAACTCAACGAGAAAGCTCTCGCTATCAGATAGGAGGGGCGCTGATGTAAATACGATTAGCAATGGTAGATAATTGTCTAGTTGTGAATACAGGAGCTTTGCAGCGAGAGGTAATCAGCGCTACTGATCATTTTATAAGCACCAGTCAATATGCCAATAAGGCGAGGAGAAGATGTATATTGGGAGCAATTCAGTCTCCCCGCACTCCTTGAAACCTCCCACTCTTCGGTGTTACGACTTGTTCCTCTTACCGGTACCTTTCACCATTCCACTCAAACCCCCGATGCGCCATGTCAGATCTGTTCTGGGACCTCTTCATATCATTCATCTTCAACGGCTTTATCCTTTACTATCTCACCATGGAACTTCCGCCTAAAGAATACTTTGAAAAAGAGGCTTTCGAAGTCAAGCAACTCAGGCAATACACGCGCGGCGCAAAGTGCCTCTTCTACCTTTTGATTCTTGTTTTCGCGTTGAATCTATATCTCCTCTACATTGCGATCAAGCCAGAGAGCGGCTTTCAAGAGCTGAACGCAAAGAATTGTGCTCGCTTTTGTCCAACGATGACAGCCATCAACACCGACGATTGAAAGATTGAAAGCTCATCGAATCCCCCACTCTGTTCGCCAAAAGTCAAAAGGCATATGAAAGGTGTTCTTTTTAAAGCGTCTCATATGGTCAGCAACATGCTCAACCATTTTTATTCAATGAGAGGTAGGTCGTCTTTCTACAAGATATCGTCCCGGGCTCACCTCTAATAGCAACTGTGCGAGATGGTCAGATGCTGGGTTTCGGGAAACTGGTATGGCTAGTAGGTAGGCCTGTCAAGATACCGCCTTCTAAGGTGTCTCAACAGAATTACAACAATTCTTGTCCATCTCAGCCCAACAAAAACTGTAGATTAGTGTTATTCAATCAAACCAATTATATCAGAACGGAGCTTTACAGTCATATATGTTCATTAATGATTTTTGAAGTGGTAAGCCAACATTTTTCGGATCAGTCTATGCTAGAGGCGTCAAATCCAAAAAGCATCCACGGTTCAGAATGATGAGAAAATGGTCGTCCCAGTCCATATCGGCTATTTTGGCATCTTCACCAAGCTTGAACTCATATTTGAGCACCAGAGTAGCAACTATAATACGCATACTAAGCATGGCCATAAGATGGCCAACGCATTTATGTGTGCCTTTTCCGAATGGCATGTACAGTTTCTTCATCGCTTCTGTGCCACCTTGACCTTCGTTGCCCATCGCATCGCTTTCGGACTTGCCAGATAACCAGCGCGATGGGATGAAAGAATCAGGGACAGGGAAGTGTTCCGCATTGCGATGGGCAGTCAATGAGGACATAGAGACAATAGTCTAGAAAATTTGGTTAGTAAGAATGCCGAGTTATATCATAATCAGTAAGACACTGACCTCTCCCGGCATGAAGTAGTTTGCTATGCTTCGGCCACCTGGGGGAACTTGCCGAAGCAGGCCCATTGGAACTGGCGAATGTCTCCGCATTGTCTCCTGAATCACCGCATTCAGGAGTGGCAATTTGACTAAGCTTTGATGACTTGGTATATTGGAGTTCTCTGGAACTTGCACTTGTTGTAATTCAGTTCTCAATTTCGTTTGTAATTGTGAATTTCGAGCCAGCTCCCAGAATAGGAATGTTAGAACAACTGATGTAGTGTCAGTGGCCGCAAAGGTCAAATTGGCGATTTCTAGTGCAACCAGATAATCCGATAGTCCTTCCACCCCCTTAGCCGGCTTTTCAAGCATTCTGGCAACTATATCCTTGCGATTTGAAGTCCGGCCAAAAAGATTGATATACTTGTTGAATGCATCCGTGCCACATTTGTAAAGCCGATCTGGTCCATTGAAAAAATGCTGAAGTGGCTTTAATGGGATCTGCTCAACAAACCACATGAAGAGCGGAAAGCGGCCTTCCAGGTCCAAGAGCTTTTAGAGGCCTAAAGATCAGTATATCTCTTGTTCAACAACATCTCCATGCTCGCACTCTTTAACATCAGAAAATTCACGATACATGAGGCGCCACCAGATCTTACTCTGATGAAAACTCCAAGCTCTTCGAAATCTGATATGCTCCAGCGGCATTCCACCTGAATCCAAAAGCTGTAGCATTTCATGCCACGGGACTCTGATACGAACCGCGAGCAGCTGGTATCAGATTGTCCACCAAACGATATACTCCTTGTTAAGTTGTTTCTTTTGATCAATCAATCTGGCCTTCATAATTATTATGTCCCCATACACAAAATGATTATATCAGTTGAGGAAAGTGATCAGCATTTCTGTCGAGAACCCTACTGGGAACTGTTGCTCACAGGCTGTATATTGTCGACTGGGTATCGGGCAAATTTGTTATGAACCTCCCCATCTCTAGCAGTCCAGGGTATATCCCACTGCGTCTTCAGATCGTACTGAATGGCTTAGATCGACTTGGATGGTCAATCTGGTGTCAATTATTTATGATCAAGAACCCAAATCCATTGCCGATGGTAGACTGTCTTGACTGTTTGTGCAGGTTCGGGCATTCGCCTGAGCTCCGAACAACTCTTGACAGGACGAGGATTGATAAAGGCAGCTAGTTGAAGCCTACCCGTCGACTGGAAATTGGTCAGGTTTGAGGAGCAAGGTAAAATTCCCAGAAGACCGCGCATTGATGGCCATCTAAAAGATTTTGCGAGGTTGGTCTTTCAATTTCCTTAGCCCCTGAAAAAGATGGCTTTATGACCGGACCAGAACACGTCGCCAGACCAAAGACGCGTTCTCAGCTTAACAGATTCCCTCTGCCCACATTTTTTACCTCTTATCCTGTCGAATACTTTTGAAAAATCTTAGCAGTCATGCCTACTCTCAGAAAACGAGTCAATGCGGAAGTGCTGGTGGAGGATCAGAAGAACCAGTCTCCAGAACCAGTTGCCAAAAAACCCCGAACCACGAAAGCTACGAGCTCTAAAAAGACAACATCGACCAAAAAAAGAGCTGTTCCTTTGAAGCAAAATACGCTCTTCGATAACAAAATTGAAAACAGCAATAGCAGCAATGTCGAAGCCAGCAAGAAAGCCAATGCCAAGATCTACGCTACAACTTGCAAGAAGGCCCGCGAAACGTATAACAAATTAGAAAAGAGAATTCCCGGAATGGACTTCGGCATGTTTTCACCAACTGCCGACGAATTTTCCGCTGCTATCGTCACCCTCCTTCCTAGCGTCAAGACTTTACTCGAGGCTCCAGCCAATGGACCTGTATACGCATTCAATTTACTGATGTGTCTGGCTGACCACTCCTATGCTGGCGGAGATCTCACAGCCTGGCCCAAAATCTGTGGATTTGGCGATACGGATAAACCATTCAAGGCAATGGACGAGTTGTTGGTGCAAATCATTGACAAGAGCTGAAGCAACGGAAGATCCAGTTGAAGATGTCGATAGCGACGCAGAAATGCACGGCGACACAGTCCCAAATCTCTTCACCAGCTCCGAGTCCGAAAACCCAGATTCCCAGTACGGCCGCGACGAGGACGATTACAGCTGGTTCAAGTTCCGCACTGATCCCACTCGGAAAGCTGAAGCGCTGCTTGAGGCATTTGCCCGAGCTTATATTTCAATGCCAAATCTTGGTTTCGCCTCGCTGCTGACTGAGCTGGAAGAATGCAATGATGAAGTCGCTAAGCGGTGGGACTGGGGAGTGGAGTATGCAGCAGTCGGGCACGAATATGTATGGCTTGACAGAGAGAGTGGCTTTGGTCCTGAGAAGCGAAGACTTTACTGGCAAGTTAAGGACTGGCGGCCGAGTGCGAAGGTATGGGAGCTGTGTCGGGGGATCGGAGCACAGCGGTACAGTCAAGGGATGGAGGAGGCGCTTTTAGATCTTTATGATTAGTTTTGTGCTATGCATAAGTTAGAACTGGTTACATTATTCTGTAACAGGTGTATAATTTCCGTGGTGTATGTTATTCGTCTCAGAATCTTGCAGTGACGAAGACCTGATCTTGACTTATTCATAACCTTCCCTCTGAGTCAACGAAAATTGTTCGACTCTACTTCTTCATAGAAATACTTCATGTTCAAAGACATTCATTTCATCTTGTTTCAAAGATTCGCTATATTGATTCAAAGAGTAAATTTTAAAGTATTTGAGGAGATATGCTACTGAATTAAGCACTCTGTCTCAAGTACGCGGCCAAAACACTGGGGGTAAGTCCATTGAAGTTGGAACCAACATTAGCCGTACGTGGCACCGCAGCGGTGACCGCTCCGCCCCTCTGCTCTGCAATCATGTTGACTGAATTGATAACACCTTGGCCCCAAACGAACAGCTTAGTGTTGTTGGCGTAGACAGTGGCGTGTGTCTGGCAAGTAGGCGAGGCGCATGGGAAGTTCCAGAAGCCACCGCTATAGAGATGGACATCGGTGGAGTCGGTTACGTACTGGTAGAGGCCAACACGGCACTAGAGGAAAGAAAGATTAGTTGATGTTATCGCTACATATGAGAAATTGAACTTACAGATCCATCGCCAGTTGCGCACCAGCTGAAGTTTGGCTCGCCGGGAAGTAGAGCGCTTGCCCAAGAGCCGGGGTTGAATACGGCGGCTTTGGTTTGTACTTGCCAGTAGGCGGACTCGGATTGCATTACACCAAGATAGACGCCCTTGGCTTTGTGAATGGCGATTTGGTACATGGCGCTGTGCTCTGTATCATTATTAGCAGCTGATCTCGTTGCTCCATTATGACAATCTCAAGTTTCTTGAGTAGTCTCCCTGGGCAATTACTAACCTGAACCGAGTCCATTAATCCAGGTTCCACCTTGAGATTCAACGAGGAAACCGCCTCCATTAGCGGTCTTGGATTGACTGCCACCAGCGTCGGATACCCAAGTGTTCTCCCAGTATACCGATGAAGTTGGCGTCATGTGGACCGAAACGTGAACTGAAGGACAGTTTCCAGCAGACGTGCAGCCAGCAGATTTAGCAATGACACCTCCCTGGTTTAGAGGGAAGTGGATGTCGTAGAAGCCAACATCACCGGGCTTAGTACCGGCCATATTGATTTCAAGAAGCTTGAGGCCAGGGCAGGAGGACTTGATATCGAGGATGAAAGTGCTCATTTGCGCAAGACCTAAGAGAATAATCGAGTTAGAAAAGTCAAGAACGTACATCTTCCAGTTCGTTATACATACCAACATCTCCGGGTTCTCCAATCTTGATCATAGGTCTTGGGCTTCCGATGCTTCCGAACTTGGCACCTGTGGCTCTCAATTGAGTCCAGGCTTCGCCGACCAATCGACTGTTTTTGGGAACCTTGATGGTGTCTGAGATGATGTAGGTGCCGAAAGGGAAGAACAACAGTGAGCCCTTCGCAGCCGCGGCGGTGACCGCTGCTTGGATGGCAGCAGTATCGTCGCTGGTGCCATCACCACGTGCGCCAGATTCCTTGACGTTGATGACTTGATCAACGGTGAATTCCTTGTATGTTGGTGGGACTACGGTCACAAAGGCACCGGTGCTGTCGACGAGGTTTGCTCCACGGGGAGTTGGGATGAGCTCGCCAGGAGACACGGATTTACCTGCTGCACCTGCTGCGTACTTGCCGCCCTTGAGCCAGGTTTGGCCAGCTGCCACGGATCCAGTTAAGGAGGAGGCGCCACCAATTCGGACGGTCTAGGGTCTGAATTAGTTCCTGACTCCTTTCATGAACAACTTGATGTGTTTGAAGTTGCTTTTTTCTGGGAGAATAGACTTACAACTGGCACTGTTGCATCAACTTTGACGTTCTGGAGGGCTACCGTGTTCACGGCGGAGCCTGCACCAGAAAAAACAACCTTAGTATTCTTTGCGGTCGAGTCGATCAAATTGAAGTGAGCTGTTCCGGTAGCAGTAGAATCTACACCAGTGCCCACTCCATCGAAGTGGAGATTTTGTCCAGTGCCGACAAGCATTTGATTCACCTTGATACCGATAGTGCAACCTATCTTGTGTGAGCTTTCAGTGATGTACGTAGCAATCCAGGAGATACTCACCCTTGAAAACCATGGTCTTGAACTGATATTGAGTATCCGAGATGGACATGCCAATATGGCCACCCTGGAACTCCAAATCATTCAGGAAAGTTGGGGAATTAGCTCCAACTGATTGAATTCCGATATGGCCTGTGGCGCCAGCTCCGGGCGCCATCTTGAAAAGAACATTTTGAATCTGCGAACCCTGACTTAGGGACCAGAGGATGATCGCAAGACTCTTGCTGCTTGGCACAGCAGTTGTATCGAAAACCAGATCCTTGACTGTGCGGAAAAAGTCTGCAAGACCACTGCTTGCTCCAACGGAACCTCTAAGGAGGACAGTGCCACTGAAGCCAGCGCTGGCCTTGATAACGGGTCGATTTATTGGGTCTCCTTGGAATACGGACCACGAGCTGGCTTTCAGACCGCTGCTGACTACGTATGTTCCTGCTGGGAAGTATACGAGGTTCCTGGTGGTTGAGAAAAATCCTCCTCCGCCGCCCCGTCCGGCAATGGCTTTTTGAATAGCTGCTGTATCGTCTGTGACACCATCGCCTTTGGCACCGTATTCCTTGACGTTTCGGAAGGTTGTGCCTCCAGTGCGCTTTACGTTCTCGAACCAGTATGCGGAAGCTGCTGGCGATTGGGTGGCCTGTTCGACGCTTTCTGATTCAACAACACTGGCGCATGAAAGCGCAGCGAAGTAGCCGATTTGGCTTAAAAGAGAGGAAAGCTTCATTTTCGACAAGCTACGGACTCTCAAGAACCAGGAAAATAAAAAACGAGAGTGGATCCCTTGACTTTCGAGAAGATTCTTACAGGCGCATCTCACAGTTTGAATACCAAAAAATCGAACTTCACTTTTGGTTCGGTGGTAGTAGCCCGGTATAACTTAGAGTAAATTATATTTACTGCGCACTGTCCTCGGATATCCCATTCAATCAAAATACTATAGGCATTATTTGCTGCGTTCAATGAGCCTGCTATATTAATCAACAGACAATAAGTAAACCCAGAAAAGAGCCTCATTCTTCTCACTAGATTCTCGAAGAACGATTTGATACTTGTCGCTACGGCATAAACCGATCAGCAGAAACTCGAAGAGGATGTCAATCGCCATGGTGTCAATCCATATTGATTGGACCCGTATGAATCTTATTATAGGTCAAAATCATCTTTGGATCTCTGTTTTTATTTAACAATTATAATCACTGATATTGTGTTGATGCAGCTATTCGTCCCCATAGTAGTCTCTCAAGTCATTGAATACCTCAATTTCGGAAGACCCATTTCCAAGAAAGCAGGGCAAAGTACAGTAAAACAGGTGATATAGCAGTACCATTCCTCTGAAACGTAGCCTCGGTCACATTACCTGTTCGACATTGCTTTGAATAATTGTATACATCAGACTATGAAAGATAGGTATATACAAAAGAATGGTATGTAGTCGTAGATCCGCCTTGGCTTTCACATACTCAATGGTCCAAAACGTGGTGTCGATGCCAGGTTTGTATTGTTTTTGCAGAGTTAGGGGTATGTCTACAATATGTACCGGATAGTCCATATAGCCTAGTTCTATGCCCTGCTACTGGACAGCTTTGAAGTAGCAGTGATACCAGTGACTATGCCACCAGAATCTCCTCACTACCTACACGCGAGGATACAAATTTTGATATCTACTCACGCACTGGATTAAATTGCGAGAATATCAGCACCAGATATCCGACCGAAGCCAGTAGGTAACAATCATAGTGTCTATAGTGTAAGACACTGTACGTATAATTTCACTTGATGTGCAGCCGATAGGTAACAACCGCACCTTCTCACAAGAATGGTGAAATTGATACCTACCTTCCAGATCCTCGACGAAAAATCATACCTCTCAGCTTGGTCAGGCCTGCTCCTCCGACGACAGCCTCTAACTTGCGAGTAAAATATGACTTCGTAGGATGAGCTGGCTTTTTATATGCTTCGTCATGCACCTTTTCCGAATTGAACTAGCACTTCTTCATGCAGCCACAGGAGCAGCTAACCTCTTATTCGCCATCGTATATGGCTGGAGAACTTCTCCTCAAGCCATTAACCGATACTACGTAATTCAAACATTCTTCCACTCCATTTTGTAAGACGATGGTCTGTTGATGAATCGAGTTATAGAATTACGACCATCTGTTAGAAGTGTCTAGCATCTTGCATTGGGAATCCACAGTGTTCGTATTGAAGCTCTACACCCAGCCCCCTCGCTAGAAAATGCAGCTTTTGAGCTTACGAGCATTGCTCATTATTTATACTGCGACGTCTGACGCTTTGAAAACTCCAAAAGCAGAAAGTCCCAGTGGCACGTTCTATGGGAACTCTTCTATATCAACGTTAGACCAGTTCCTCGGTATCCCATACGCAGAGCCTCCAATTGGAAACTTGCGATTCTCAGATCCGAAGCCATTGCCTTCAAATTCCAGTCATGTTTACAATGCCAGCTCCTATGGTCCTGGTTGTCCTCAGCTATCCATCTATGAGGAATACAATGGTCTCAGCGAAGACTGTCTAACTCTCAACATCATCAGACCTACCGCCATTAAGAACCATTCTTCTCTACCGGTCCTCTTCTTCATCCATGGAGGCGCGAATTTGAACGGGCAGTCCATCTTTTACAATGGCACTGCGTTAGTCCAGCATTCCATCTCCATCGATGAACCCATCATATACGTGGGCATAAACTACAGACTGGGTGGATTCGGCTTCTTGAATAATCCTACTTTTCTTGCTGCTGGCGTAACGAATCTGGGCCTCAAAGACCAATATCTGGCTCTGAAATGGGTGCATGATAACATCAAAGGTTTCGGCGGTGATCCGGGGAAAGTCATCATCTTTGGGGAATCATCTGGAGCAGCAAATGCCTGGGCGCAACTTCACTACGCCTATATAAGAAATGAAAGCGGCAACTACTTTCAAGGAATGATAACTCAATCCGGAGCCCCAGGATCTCCATACTTTCCACTCGCCCTCGACGCTGAAGCTGGTGCATCGACCTATGCGGATCTGCTTCAACAAACCAATTGTACAGGAGTTCGAGGTCTCGAGTGCCTTCGACAAGTCCCGTATGACTTAATTGCGCCACTGCTCGTCAGTGCGGCGGAGATCGATTATACGATTGACAATGACTGGTTTGATGCAAATCTTACTTATCTCGTCGAGACGGAACAGTTTGCGCATCTGCCCATAATCCATGGCACCAATCTCGACGAGGGAGCGATATTTTTACCAGATCCGTTCAACCTTCCAAGCCGCGATGACCTGATAGCCTTTCTCGCTCCCGCTCTGAACAACAACACGCAGGATGCAGCAGATCTAGTTGACCTCTACTATGCCAGTACCCCCGCTCGTCTCGGCAAAGGAGTCGAAGCAGATCCAACAGCACCTACAGCCTTCTGGCCTGCAAACGCCATCTATACTGACGCCTACTTCGAGCTAGGAAAACACACCCTTCTGGAAATCGCAAGTAGAAAGGCGAATACCTGGGGGTATAGCTTCCGACAGCAGCCGCCGCTCGGCTGGGTGAATTTAACCTATGAATATCCAGGATTGAGCCCAGAAGTCGCTGAGAGAATTGGCGTGACGCATGGTGCTGAATTGCCGTATGTGTTTGGAGAAGTAACTAGTCTGAGTGGGCATACTCCTGGCGATGATGCAGTTGCTATTGCGATGATGAATAGCTGGATTTCTTTCGCGTATAGACTTTCGCCGAACAATCCAAAAGGTAAGCATGCTTTTGATGTTTTTCGATGGGACCAGAAACTGACTGTTCGATAGACTTCAAGGCGGTGAAATGGCCCAAATATGAAACCAACTCCAAGAGTTTGATTGTTTTTGAAAACCAGTCGAATAACTCAATCAGATCCACGGCGGATAATCTACGAGCGTCGGTATTCACAGCCTGGGGTACTGCTCTTCGTAAAATCGGTCAAACTCCGCCATTCTAGCTTGCCAGGAGGAGAACTTTTTCTTAAGACGAGGGTCTTTTGCCTAGCCGGAACGATTTGTGTTCTTCAGCAACGGCAAGCAGAGTGAAAACCTGGCGTTGAAGCTGCACGATCTAGTACTGGAGATACAGTCCTATTCTGACGCATATAATAGTAATATAATCACCTAGGTAGGCAATAGACATACACACAAGGTACATGAAACGTACCAACTCAACGGGTATCTTAAGCAATTGCAGACAGCAACCGCTCTGATTGATGTTTCGGACCCCATCTTCAGTGTCGATTACTGTCGTTCAACGACACCATCCGCACGCGTTCTTGGAAGGTGTACTTTAAGGGGTCTTCAATTGACGCGTCCATAAGAGGATTCAATTAGTGTAGGGGACAGGTGTGGGGCATTGTACTCTTGGAAGACAGACAGACAGTACGCGCGAAAAAGAAAAGCTTGAGTAAAAATTTGACGATTGAAGTGATTGATGAAGAATTTTGCCCCTGGCGACAGAAATGCAAGTAGCTTTTGGTAGAAAAGTAGAAAGAAAGCTTGGTTGAATGCCAAGACTCTGCTCACGCACGCGACACTCATGAAGCATCAATCATCAGTCTCTGGTACCGTAGTCGACTTTCGCTGAACCACTTGTCCACTTCCCAATCATTACCACAATACCTTGATCTCGACTTTGTCCATCCTCTTGGCTTGATTTCAAGCATTCAGAACAAGCTTCTTCTCTTCTCGTCTCATCCCGGACACAAAAGCTCAAAAGCTTAATCCTTGTACCTACCTGTTAGGTTCATCATCGAAACCGATCCATCATCCCAGTTCTCCCGCTTTGAACTTTCCCACCACAAACCCGGTTCCACTTCAACAAGTCTGACCACTTCTCCATTTTCTCCACATAACAACTCAGCTTGCCTTCCTTAGCCGAACCTTCTCTCCAACTACCTCTTCTCTTCTTCCATCATGTCACTGTAGCCTCATCCTATTGCTATGACGAGTCCCTCAAGAGGTAGATCCGATGATCGTGAACGACCGCCGTTAGCCGCAATGCCTCCTCAATCCCTTCCTAAACGAAAACGTAAGAACAAGAAGCGCAAAGGACGTCGCCAGTCCTTTGTTGCCGACGCAGACGCCCCTTCACATTCCGATCAAGAACGTCCACCTCTTCAGCCACACGTTGATTCTGCCCCAAATCCTCGCGACAGCATATACAGACTGGGCCGGGGGAACGAGAGCTCGGAAAGCTTGAATAGTGAGGCTCTACTCGATCATCGGTAGGATGCATATCACATACAGTTTTACAGTATCTAATTCGACAATTACAGAGAAAATGGACCTCTACAAGCCCGTAGACAAAGCCTCCATCAAAGCTTGTACGGCTCACAGTCGCGTTTCAATCCTAACCATGGCACTATGAGTACTTCTCGACTAGGTCGTTCAACCACTGTACCTGATCTCGAGCTACAAGACCCATCACAAGATGAGAGATCGCCTCTTCTTGGCTCCCAATACTGGGGACGACGGCCATCTCCCATCCATGGAAACTCTCAAGGAAACAATCAAAGATTCAGCTCCGTTTGGCGTCACACTTCACGAGACTCGTCAAGGTCTGGTAGACGCCGCTCGGTCGACCTCCCTCGCACTACCTCTCTACTGGCCATGGACTTTGATGTCAACAATCCCCCATCTAGGCCTGGCAGCCCGACGAACGGTATACCTGCAGACATATCAGACTCTATGGTGCATGACGAACCGTTTGCTAGAGACGCTATCATTGACATTGATCAGCCGATGGAATTTAGCAACATCGATGGAAGTCCACCTGGAGTGAAACGACGGATGACTCTGGTTGCGGAGGAGGATGTTTGCTTCCCACAAGATATACTCTCTGAGATTGCGGAAGAAGAGGAGTCTAATCGACCAGAGACCGATATAGGAAGTGCTCGACCTCGCCGAAGACACGCCAAGCACTGGCCAGATCTACGAATATTGGATGCTTGGAGTGTAGAGGAAATGGAAGAGCTTGCTTTTGAGGGTAGGGTTCGAGCTAGAAAAGTCAACGAACCTCTTCTGGTTGAAGGACGACTTCGGCCGCGTCGTGTGGACTGGCATCGTCAAGTTGAAGACGCACCATATCGCTTTACTTATTTCAACGAGGAGTTTGAAAGCACTATACACAGTCAAACCATATCAGAGCTCCTCCAGGATGGCCAAAGTTTTCACGACCTCTTCCGTCCTGAGCCCACTATCCTGGAAGACTCAAGCTCTGACGAGGATGATGACGATGACATGTCAAGAACTCTTTCCGGTGGCAATGACTTGGATAGGAAAATCTCTGGAGCCATGAACCGGCCCCCTAGTATTTTCCGAAATGGCAAACAAGCTAGTACTGCCAATTCCTCTGAGACTCCTACTGGTCGTGGTACTCCTACCGGAGTCAAATCACCACCGAGAGAAAAGATTCCGAAATATGGACCACGTCCGGTTTTCTGGTTGGATGTGCTGTGTCCTACCGATGCAGAAATGAGATATCTATCTAAGACGTTTGGAATCCATCCACTCACAGCAGAAGACATTATGACGCAAGAGGAACGAGAGAAAGTCGAGCTTTTCCGCAACTACTACTTTGTTAACTATCGTTCATTCGAACAAGACCAGAATAGCGAGGATTATATGGAGCCGGTGAACATATATGTTGTTGTTTTCCGCGAAGGCGTCCTCAGCGTAAGTTATTGCCTTGGATATTGTGCAACTTTTCTAACAGCTCTAGTTCCATTTTTCACAAACACCTCATCCTGCAAATGTACGGCGCAGAATTCGACAACTTTCTGACTATCTCTTCCTCACCACAGACTGGATCTCATATGCTCTCATTGACGATGTAACTGATGCATATGCTCCACTCATCCAGAAGATTGAGGAAGAGGTTGACCAAATCGACCTAGCAATACTCGATGTCGCCAACTGGGAAGAAGATACACCAAAGAAGCACAAACCACGCCGATCCATCTTCAAAAAAATCCTCGGTGGTTTCACAAGCAGCAGCAGAAGCACCGAAGGCTATACTGCAGTGTCCGAAAAAGATCCAGGTGCAGAGAATCTCGGAGACTTCCAGGCCAATATGCTGCGACATGTAGGTGACTGCCGGAAGAAAGTCATGAGCCTATACCGCCTCCTTGGAACCAAAGCCGATGTAATCAAAGGCTTTGCAAAACGATGCAACGAGCAATGGGAAGTTGCACCACGAAGCGAAATTGGACTCTACCTAGGTGATATCCAAGATCACATTGTCACCATGACAGGCAATCTAAGCCACTACGAAAATATCCTATCTCGAGCTCATGGAAATTATCTGGGCCAAATCAACATGCGCATGAATGAACGCTCAGAGAAGACGAATGACATGCTGAACAAGTTGACTATATTGGGTACTATTGTTCTGCCCATGAATATTGTTACTGGACTGTTTGGCATGAACACTAGAGTGCCAGGCGAGCAGGGCGAGGAAGGAGATTTACGCTGGTTCTTTGGTATCACAATGGGCATGATAATGTCGGGCATACTCTGCTGGTTCATCGCAACTCGGCTGGTCAAGGCTTAGTAGCTGTTGTATGATATTTGATGTAACTTGATAGCATCTTCAATCGCATCATCTTAAACAATTCTACGCGATCTCTTATAATGGCATAATCAACTCCTTAACACAGCCCGACCTCCGCGTTTCCTCCACTTACCTCTTTCTTCGCCTGCTTCGCGCCCAGAAACTTATACGTCCCTTCCTCTCTCTCCGCAATTTTCGCAAAAACTTCATAAAACTCCATCTCCTCCTGCGCCCCCTCTACAAAAAACTCCCCAATCTCAAACGCCGGCACTCCATTAACCTTCCCGCGATTCCGTCTCGCCGTCTCATCAACCGCCTCCCCACCCTCCTCACTTTCCAAATAACTCCTCACCATCTCCCCATCCATCCCCGCCTCCGTCGCGACACTAACTAGCCAGTCCACGTCCGTGATATCAGCATCTCCCTCAAAATGCTCCTTAAATAGACCCTCCACCACCGCCCCCTGCATCCCGCTCTCCTCGCCTTGTTTCCCAGCAAGCCCAATCAGCCGATGCGCATTCCTCGTACTCCCAATCCTGCCCTCAAAGCTAAACACAATCCCCTCCCTCTCCCCAAGTGTCCTCAACCGCGCAAACATCTCGTCTACACGTGCCTGTCCATGCCGTTGGGCTGCGCGTTCGCGCTTGGAGATGCTATGGGTTGGGGCGCTGGGGTCGAGATAGAAGGGTGACCAGGATATGCTGAATGTGGAGGATGGGCCGGCGGGGTGGGTTTTTGTGAAGAGGGATATTGCTAGGGAGAGGTCAGTGGTGAAGGAGAATAGTGTTGGTGAAGGGATATTGGGGCATGAGGGATGGGAGGTGGGGAGAAGTACCGCGGGTGAGGCGGTTGTGACCGATGTAGCACCAGGGGCAGACGGGGTCGGATATTATGGTTATGGTGTAGGCTGGCATTGTTTTGGTGGGTGGTGGGTGTTTTTTATGGTCGGTTTTGGATTCAAATGCTAGATTTATATATTGTTGAAATGGTTTGATGAAAGCCTGGTTGGCTGGGAATTGACTGTCGATCGATGACCTCGAGCTTAGCGTTGCTGCCATCTTATTACTCTAATAAAGCATTCGTGTCTAATTGATCTGGGTAGGCGCCAGCATATTGAAGTGAAATGAAGCAATTGTACACAAAATGTTCATCAATTTAGGAATCTCATATAACTTTCTTAGTCTTTGTTGTTTTCGAAAATGTTGTTTTATCCAGAACTCGGATCCCTCTCAGAAAGAGGCAGCGAATGGACAAGCTGATTCTTTTAACAATTCTACCTAATTGATGTAAAAATTTACATTTTTAACGACAGCGTAGTCTGCTAAACAGGGACCTCAAATTGTTGTTTCTGAAAGCATGAATGAGGCTCTTCTGAGCGGCTGGGTGGCGCTTGAAGTGGTCAAGAAAGCGTCATAGATTGCAAGCAAACACCAAGAATGCTCAACAGCTTTTTGGCCAAGAGGACCTTGGGATGTTCTCCAAGGATATATTGTCCAGGGTCTTGCATACATAATTTCTAGGAATGACAGAAATCGCTGAAAATGACTGTCAAACCTCGAGTTCTTTATTGGTTTCGGACTGATCTCCGATTGCACGATTCGCCGGGCCTGAAAGCAGCTTTAGACTTGTATCCTGAAGTTTTATATCCCATCTGGACATGGGACCCGCAATACGTTTACAATACTCGAGTTGGTCCGAATCGGTGGCAGTTTCTGTTAGTATTCTTCTATCACTTCAAAAAAGGGGCTAATTTGTTCCAGAATTGACTGCCAAAATGATCTCTCAACAAATATCACAAAGCTGAACTCAAAATCAAAACTGTTTGTTCTGAGAGAAGCACCACAGACGGTGCTTCCAAAGCTTTTCAAGGCCTGGAGAATTACCCACTTGGTGTTCGAAAAGGACACAGACGCCTATGCGCGAGATCGAGACCATGAAGTGACCAATTTGGCCAAGAAAGCCGGCATTACTATCATATGTAGACAAGGCCGAAACTTATACGATCCAGATGAGCTTGTTGACATCAATGGTGGTCCAACAATGACCATAGCTCAGGTTCAATCTGCAGCAAAGAAGCTTCCAGCAGTGCCTCGTCCATTACCTGCCCCTTTATCTCTACCAGATCCAGGAGATACGTCCTTCGAGATTGATCACAGTCTTCCTGAACCATTACTGGACCGTAACGCCGGCTACAGAAACTCGAAAGATTCCTCGTACATGTCCATCGCAGGGCCGAATGGCGATTTCGCCGTCCCAACATTGAAAGAACTAGGAATAACACCAGCAACCACTCCCCATCGCGGCGGAGAGTCAATAGCTTTAAAGAATCTAGCAGATCTAATATCCGATCCAAACTACATCGCAACCTTTTCAAAGCCAGAATCAGCACCTACAGCATTCTCTCCACAATCTACCACCCTACTATCACCTCATCTTCACTTCGGGTCGCTCTCGATTCGCAAATTTTACTGGGATACTGAAGACACAATAGTCTCTTTTAGCAAAAGGCACAAAGGAAAAGCAACAGTTCCACCCACAAATCTAACCGGCCAACTTCTTTTCCGAGATATGTACTTCGGCGCCCAAGCATCACTAGGCCATAAATTTGGAAGGATGCTCGACAATCCAAAATGTCGATTCATCCCCTGGCATCTCCCAAGTATCTACGACGATAAGACTGCGTATCCTACTAAATATTCCATTGATTCGGTGGAAGCAGACATTTGGTTCAAGCGCTGGCAGAGCGGGACGACAGGATTTCCCTGGATCGATGGGCTTATGCGTCAACTACGAACGGAAGGTTGGATCCACCACTTGGGTCGTCACGCAGTTGCCTGCTTTCTCACAAGAGGCGGATGCTATATTGATTGGGAGCGCGGTGCTGAAGTCTTTGAAATGTGGTTACTCGACCATGAAGTCGCTTGCAATGCTGGCAATTGGCAGTGGTTGAGCGCTACTGCTTTCTTCTCCCAGTACTTTCGCATATACAGTCCTATCACGTTTCCAGCAAAATGGGACAAGAATGGTGACTTTGTGAGGAAATATGTACCAGAACTTGGAAAATATCCGGCGAAGTACATCTACGAACCTTGGAAAGCACCTATTGCTGATCAAAAGTCATGGGGCTGCGTCATTAAAGGGGATGGTTTGGATTCTGATGTGAACGGGTTGGATATCAAAGTTTATCCAAAGCCGATGTTTGACTTCAGCGAAAGGAGGAAGATATGCCTCGATGCGATGAAAAAGGCTTACTCTGTTCATATCTTTGGAGATAATCCTGAAGTCAAAGATGGATCATGGCAAGAGTTGTTCGACAACGAAGGTGAAGGCGTTACTAAAGGTCCAGTTGGTCCTGGTGCTGCTGTCCACGGCTCTGCTGTTGGTAGCTTTACAGGAGAGATAACGGGCGGCGATGCAACATCGATAAGCGAACTCAGGCCTCCCGAAGACCTGAAGCTAACTGCGGGAAGGAAAAGAGTTGGTGGCCAGATGAAGCTAGATGGAATGATTCAGAAGAAGCGGAGATTATGATACCGGTAACCTGGTAGAGAGACATCGGCTCCGAGCGAACAGCATCGCGGGTCATCTTTGGCCAGGCATACGTTATGCACATGCTGGTCTGAGCGCTATTGCCTTCGTAGCACCAGGAACATCAAACTAACTGTAAGGAAGATGAATATCGTGTTCCGGTCGATGAGAAGCTGCTCTTCCTTTTCGGAAGTCACTGGCCATTTGTCGTCTACCACCACAGTCAAAACAATCAAAATCAACGTCAGTATATCGATTGAAAACGAAAGGACCTTTACAACAGCTTCAAAAAGCTTCTACCAATTGTTGTGATCTACCAAGCAATCGTTATGCTTGACCTTACGAGCGTTCTCAGGATCTTTTACCACACGCACCAAAACCCCTTCGTGATGATTATGGAAATTCATCCAATGCGCAGCATTTCCAGGGAAGAGAACGATTCTGTCAACAGGTGACTGTTTCGAAGGAATAAAATCAGAAGAACTCAGTATTTCTGTAGAGAAATCGGCTTTGCAACGATACGGTGGAATAAATATCTACTTTCCTGAGTCAGGCCTTTACTCGTAGATTCAAATGGGCGGTCATGAAGCCAGAAGACGCTTGTGTAAATATATATCTAGGTACCTAGATAAGTAAGCAACCCGATTAGGTCCTAAACGCGACTTACTTCATTAGTGCTGACTGGGTTTGGTCGATCACTTTTCCAGCTTATGAGAACATGTACGACGACCCGGTGGATCGACAACATCAAAGCAAGAACGTGTTTGCTACATCAAGTCTTGGATTATATATATGTCTACCGTGTTACCAGAGCAAGACAAGATTGATTCCATTCCGCATTTCCCAAACCGAACCACAGATCTCAGAGTATTTCGTTCTTGACTTGAGCGCATACAGTTTTTGGTCAGTCCGGAAAAGAAAGAGAATCAGCCCTATTCCAAAATTGATTGCAAACGACAAATCAACCCTTGCTTCCGTGCAGTTTTACAGGCGGTTGAATCATGACTTTCAAACGCTTTTCGTTGTTTGTGGGTATCATTCTCCCATCGACTTCCTGGGCTGCTGCAACTACAAAGTTCTCGTCACTTGTCGTCTTCGGAGACTCATTCACAGACAATGGCAACGGCTCATACACAATCACCAACGGCACCTGGCCCCTAGCAGTATACGACCAGGGCAGATTTTCCAATGGTCCGGTCTGGGCTGAGAACGTCGCCAGTAATCTTTCAATCCCACTCTACGACTACGCATATGGCGGAGCGACTACATCCAACGTCCTAGTGCAAGGCTACACAGGAGCAAAGTCTGACGTTGCAGTGCCTGGAATCGCAGAACAAGTGGACAGCTTTCTGAAAACAAACAACACCAGCATCTCCTTCGAAACTACCCTGTTTGCCTTACTGGGCGGTTTCAACGACATCTTTTTCAACACTAATTTGACATCGGCACAAATCGCAGCATCGCTGAGCGGCAGTCTCACGAAGCTAGTCAATGCTGGAGCACAGCACATTCTCTTGTTGCATTACTACGATGCTACTCAGATCCCATACGACACCTATGCCGATCCAGTGACTAAGGAAGTGCTTCTCAAATTCTCGGAGGATTATCCAAAGCAGCTTTCTCTTCTTGCCAGCGGATTCCGACAGCAACTGGCCGGGAAGACTAGTGAGAGCTCACTCACATATGTGGATTTCCTACCACTGTATAGAAGTTTCTACTATTATGGTACGCCTACCAAATATGGATTCAAGACCTTAGGAGCTTACGGAAGTTGTCTTACTGGGGCTTATGGCGAGACGGCGAATATCACGCAGTGTTCTGACCCTGATAAGATGGTGTTTTGGGACGAGTATCATCCTTCTGGACGCACTCACCAGATCATGGCGGATTATATTTTGAGCAAACTGTGATTGCTGAGCTCGACTTCTGATATGAACAGAGAAAATTTGTATGAGCGTACTTTTATAACTAATTTACTTATCTTCGAGTCAAAAAGACTCCCTCATTACTATTTAGAGCCGAGCAACATGCACTTGATCATTTTTCTCGTCAACGTGAAAAGTTTCCTTTCTCCTTCTCTCACCTTACTGCATGTAGTCCTTCATCGTCTTATAGCTTTGAATTCTGCCTAATAATATCGGAGCCCGGAATGTTTTTTCCATTCCTTACGAGATGGCCTTCTCCAAGTCCCATCAAAGCCTTGGGGGGGTATATAACTCCCACCGAAGACAACTAGACTTGTGATATCTTCTGTTAATGCTCTTCAAGTCAGCCACCGTACTCAAACGCTATGCTATGCGATCGCCTTCGTCCATCCATGAGACTTCATCTCACTAGTTTGCAAGGAGCACCGCATGCATCAGTTGGTGCTGTTTGATTCCACGTCCAGGGGCAGGACTGTTGACATGACTCCGAAGTCACCCACGATGTTGCAGGGGATATGATTTTTGTGCTCAGTATTGAGTGCCAGGTGGAGTTTTACTTCAGGGTTAATGTTGTTGTCTGAAGTGATGGTGCTGAACTCCCATGCTAAAGGGATAGTATCGAAGAATCGATAGCTCATCATATAGTCTTGTAGCACCGCCAGGAGCGATCGATGCAGGTCAAAGTTCTGGGGCACATAGTGTCGACCCTTCTCGACCCACGGACGTGTGACCAAAGACGCCTCAACTGGTTCTCGCTCGAGTTGTGGAATGGGAGAGCTGCTCCGACTCCTGAACTCCCGGGCAGTTTTCATCCACTCATTGTAAGGAGGGCTGTGATACTTCCCATCAATGCCATGGACAAATGCTCCTTCGCTGAAGGTGCAGCTCACTTCTGTCACCTGCGGCAATTCCATGAACTTTTGAATCTCACTGAATTGCCCGCGCTCAGATAACTTAACAACTCCACCGGTCAGTGAAGAAGTTTAGACCGATGCTGTAGTCTTTGTCGATCAGCAACATCTCGTATATGTCGAGCCGAAGCTCCAGGGGAAGCTTTTGCAGAAACGGTGAACAAAAAGTATCGTGAAGAGCCATGTTGTGAGGAGAAATGCTGGAGAGACGCGATCGGGTCTTATTCGAGGCTACGACGCGATGTTTGTGGGGCCGTGGATGTAGTAGTATGGTCTTGTAGTAAATTCAAGTGGTGTGGAGCTGCGAAAGTTCTATGGATATGGAATTTGAATATACCGCATCAATGGGTGAATTATATTCTTTTTGCCCCAACCATTGCCTGGCAAAAGATCTTGCTTTTGGTAGTCGCGGATGAGAAATAGCATCCGAGGGAGGGAGCAAGCTTACTTCGTTCAGAAGGAGTAGGTACACATAGCACGGGAAGTCACAAGTCACCATTGACTGAATTGGGACGTTGAAAAAGGAAAGAATGACAATGATATAGTTGCCACTGCGACTGTCTTATATTATACACATTTCCAAAGCTACTTCACAATCCAATGAAGTACCACTTAAGCCCCTAGATTCCGTATGTTAAGGTCGATCGCATGAATCCCGAAAGTGAAGTCGTCGCATTGGTCCAGGGAAAATGGCTTATGAACTAACTATGTTATTTCCCTGTCAATGCCGGAATCGTCAAATGGACGGATTCCTTTGCTTGCTACGGTGCTTTTAGCACTCCAAGATATAAGTTCTTCGTGGGACAGAGACCAGTTGGTGACTGAAGACAAAGGAGGATGCCAATCATCCTGTTAATCCATGGCTGTCCATCTCTGGCTCTTCATCAAGACCTTCAACGCGTGATATCTCCCCAAAAGCTCCAACTATCTCGCAAGGAATGTAGTTCTGGCGCTTCTTCATCTCCAAATCAATCACCAAGAACAGGGGTTTCTCATCAGAAGTGATGGTACGAAATTTCCACGCCAAAGGGATGTTTTGGTCAAAGCCCTGTTCTTTGAGAGCATTCTTCACACGCTTCATGAGCTCGCGGTGAGGCCCAAAGTGCGGAATATACCAGCGATTCACAACGCGCTCTTGATACGAACCATCATCAAGCCGGTCCCAAACAACACCGTTGCTCTCTTTCTTGTATTCGATAATTTGGGAGAACCAGCGCTCCTTGTCGGCAGTAAGTCCTTCATCTCCAGAGCAATGCTCAGCCCAGTTGAATCCGAAAGAACAAGTCAACTTCAAGTTGGGAGACGTGCTGAATTTGTGTAGAGCATAAGCACCAATTTCCCGTGAGCGTAGGCGAAGATGCCCGTCAGAGAACTTTGAGATTGGATGAATGAAGCGGAGAGCTGGGAAAAGCATCATAATCGTGTCGGGAACAAGACCAGTCATTTCATCCATGAAGACTTTGATGCGAGTGAACAGCTTTGCGTGATAAGAGGCTAGAGTCAGTAAGTTGATATCTCTATGTATCCATGAAGCTGGAGTCCACATGGGCGGGTGTCTTTGGTATGTTCGCTGTAGAGAAACGGTGAAGGTGTTCTTTTGATATAGAATAGGGGTCGCCTCCTCGTGGACTTGCTTGCAAGTCCGAAGGATGCTCACTTCTGCATTGAACTTCGGGTGAAGTGGGCTAGAAGAAAGGAAGAGGCGCATTGTCGTGTTTTGAGTTGGCGCGCGATCAGCTGCAAGACAATAGAAAAGGTTGACGTGAGGTGATTGCGTCCCAATGAGAAGGAAATTATAAACTATCGTTCGGAGTTCTAGAGGCAGTTTAAAGAGCCCAGTGGAACCAGTGTGGAGAGACATGATATCGATTTTTGAACAAAGTGAGAGTTGTGTTGACGGTGCTTGTAGTTAGACTCGTTACTGGTCCGGTTGTGAATTTGGAGTTGGTAGTTGGTAGTTGGAAGTTGGGAGTTGGAAGTTGGGAGATGGAGACAGAACCAAGTAGGAAGACAGGAGTTGCTCGGGCTGTAAAGAGTATATAAGCATCAAGAAATCAAAGCGCAGAAGGAAGTGAAACAGATGAGTGACTATTGTCGCTTCAAAACCTTGGTCAGGAGTCTAACCGCGCCAGTGAAAACTCTTGCACCTTGCTGGAACTTGATCACTACCTAGAAGGTAGGTACCGAAATGTATCGCTTTGTCACCTAGAATTTATCAACAGGCTTAAGGCGCGACGGAGACAGATTGTATCGATAAGTCGTCTTTGCTGTATCAGTTCTTGACCGTTCCATAGCTTGCGATTCCTCTGAAATAGCGACACTGATTTGGAGAGACTTAAAGAAAATGCTAGTAGAGCGTATAAGGACAATGTCGAATCACGCCCGCGCTTTCTATGCCCAAGTTACCATGGCAGCCATCGAGTGTGATGGGGACGACCGAATTTCTCACGATTTACTCACTTGGTGGCAGTGAAGTGGTCACGGTATATATCATAGTTGAGACGAAAGGAAATTCCACTGTTAATTCCGGAGAGCAGATAACGAAGTGTCGTTTATTCGTTGGAACTATATCGGCATCAATTTGCTGAAGCATGTGAGCAAGGTGGATAATACGCTACCTGTTGACAAGAATATCCTCGAAGTCCAAGTCAGTCTATAGCAGTTATCATGTTCTGTAGTGGCTATCGTTCTGAAGCGAAACCACCTTGACCTCCAACACCGGCCAGACAATCAATCCATTCCCTCAATAGCGCCGAACTCTGTTTCCTCGTCAACGCTCTCCACTTTTGACGTTCCACAGGCAGTGCCAATGATCTTGCATGGAATGTGGCCTCGTCGTTTGTTTGTGACCAAATCCACTACAATGAAGGGCGGATCATGGTCTGAAGTCACGGTACGGAACGACCAGGCCAAGGGAACGTCCTGTTGATATCCATTCTTTTGCAAAGCTTCCAGCACGTGCTCCATGATTTTTCGGTGAGGTTCCAAGGTGGGAATGTAGGCATAGTGCCAGTGCCAGATAGCAGGATTAAGAGGACTGATATACTCTTTGACAACAGGGTTTTTGAACTGGATATATTCTTCGATCCAGTCTTTTGTTAGAGCTTCCAGGGCACTGTCGCCCCAGTAGCCTTCGCGAAAGCTGAAGCCAAATGAGCAGGCCACGTTCATATCATGGCTGCTGATGATTTTTTGAAGCAATGACGCAGCGAGTTCGTACCGCCGTATGCGGATATGCTCATCTCGGAGTGATGATATTGGTCGAACAAATCGGACGGAGGGCAGATGCTCGAAGCAAGTCCAATGGAATTGGCCGACTACGACTTTGACACGCGTAATGCGATTTGTGTTATGGGAAGGTAGTATGTAGCTCTTGGTTGGTCCTGTATTCGCAAGAACAGTTCGTGCAGAGCCAATGGTGAAAGTATTGCCGGAATACAAGATTCCGATTGCTTCATGATAAACTTGCTTGCAGGTACGAAGGATACTATGATCTATATTCAGGATTGAGCTCGTTTGATCTTTGTTGATGAAAAACCGAATTTTTCCAGGTTGTTGATCTATGGGGCTGTTAAAGCCAACCTTGGGAGAAACTTTGCTCACAAGAAGATGCTTGTAAACCATGAACCGAAGCTCTAGAGGAAGCTTTTTCAAAAAGTTGTTGGGTGAGCTATTTTGAAGAGACATGATTGGAAGGGATTGAAATGGGAAGGGTAACGTTTTTGCAGGTTGTAGTCTGTTGGTAACGCGATGGAGAAAGTTTCGAAGAAGAGCTTGGAAACCGAGGAGAACAGGATACTGGCGGATAGATTATATACGCGTTGAGCTAGTCAACAGTGAACACGCGTAGTGACTTAGCCCACCTCGAGGTTGAAAGTACTTAGGTAGCAAGTAGTCACTGTCACGACTGTTGACCTCCCTACATGTAGCTATTGGCAAGCTGATTATGGAAACCATTGCCGGTGTCAACCTGAGACCAGAAGTGGGAATACTTGAAATCTATGAAAAGAAGTTGCTCTTAACGTGAGTACCGAGTAAGCAGTGAGCCATATCAGGAGCAACGATAACGCCACTGGATTTCCAGTTTCTGTCTGGCGATGGATGTCCTCAGGAGAAAGGTCACCTCTCAATCTGAGGTTCCACTCAGTAGAGACAATGTATCACATTGGCCCGTGGAAAAAGGCAGACTCTATAATTACTTATCGAGATAAAAGAATCGACTTTACATTTCAATGTTGTTTTGATTTTGATATCGCTAGCTGGCTATGATATCCAAGCATTCAGGGATGAGGAAACAATTGATCAATGTCCCACGAAGCCGCAGCTGGAATATGTAGTAATGGATGCCAGTTGCCGTAAGGCGCGAGGTAGTTCTTCATCCTTTTGTTCCTGGCTTAGGGACTCAGCTTCCTCGTCAATGCCTTCGTTTCGCGATGTCGCCCCAAAAGGGCCCACTATTTCGCAAGGGATATGGTCCTGTCGCTTGTTGGTTTTCAGATCTACAGCGATGAAACATAAAGCGTTGAACTTGGTTACAGTGCGGAAGGACCACGCCATGGGAACGTCTTCAGGACAGTCGCGTCGTTTCAAAGCCTGCTCAATATGCTGCATTATTTCTCGATGTGGTCCAAAATGAGGAATATAATAACGACAGCGTGGAATGACTGGTGCATCGTAGCCCAATGATCCTAAAACAGGGTCGATCTGGTTTTGTAGATTTTCTGGATCGTTGTATTCGACGTGCTCGGAAAGCCAACGCGACTTCATTGCGTTGAGATCGAGGTCACTAGGAGAACCGTCGTGGAATCCAAAGACAATAGTGCAAGCCACTGTTACGTGGGTAAACTTGGTGAACTCTCGAAGAATGTCTGACTGGTGTCGGCTTATAGGGTAGTGGAAAGAGCCAAGGGTTCGAGATATGGGCCGAAGTGATCGAAGGGCCGGAAATAGGTTGACTATCATTTCAGCAGCCGCTATAGACATAAATGAGTCTACAACGACTTCCAAGCGAGTGATGAGGTTTGTGCTGACTGAGGAGAGCGGTTGTGGGTAAATGCGATCCATCGATTTGGCTGCCCAAACGCTTGGGCTTGAATTCACATGTTGACAGCGGAGTTCGAATGTGTTGCTGGAGTATAAAATCGGATGCGCCTCCCCGTAGATCTGCTTGCAAGTCTGAAGGATGTTGACGTACACCTTTGTCATCGCATGGCGTGGATTTCGTGAGACATAGATCGCTTCATTGGTGTATATACGTTTTCTGCTTTCGTTTCTGGATATTTTGACGGCGTAGTAGATATGAGGCGACGCTGGGTCCACAAGGAGATTCTCATAGACCATTAACCGAAGTTCCATGGGCAACTTGCGAAGAAAAGAGCCGCGCCCATCATGGACAGACATCTTGTAATCAACTAGGCGAAGAAAGAATTTTCCGGTAACGCGTGGACTTGGACTTGTTGATTGTGCGGCTGAAATAAGTCGTGAAGCGTGGTTGTGAAACAGATGATCGGCAGCGTGGTCATGTAAAATATAGCAAGCAAGGTCAAGTGATGGCGCGTGGTGTATCCTTCCACCGTAAGATGTTCCGAGTGGCAAAATCGTGCTTGTGGTGAAGCTTTCGCACCTCGCTGACGCTAACATATGTGAGGGTTGTCTTCACCTCAACTCTTGTGAGGGGTATCGGAGTATGACGTCCTCAAAAGATAACTTAAGAGAGCGGATAGGCTCCACCGGATTTGATCAAGGCTAAGAGCTGGTGAAAGGAGGTTTATTGATAGTTCCCTGCGCTTGACGGAGGTAAAACTTTCCATCGGAACAACTGCATCCAACATATACTATAGCAAATAAATAATGCCGTAGCTTGTTTGTCGAAGTCACGAAACTGTGATGTAGTTCTGCAACATTAGGCACCGATGCATTGGCTGGGAAAGTACCGCACGTTTGGTCTGTTGAACATGACTTCCAAAGGCCTATCATATGTTCTTGTCTTTGACGAAACGTTTGATGACAGTCCCGTCCGACAGCGCTTCTTTCCGCTCGACCCATGAGAATTTCCCGACCTTTGGATAAACGACTCGCCAGAGGGTCCAGTAAATCACACCGCCAATCAAGACCACTATACCAACAATAGGATATAACCAGTAAGGAAGGCTCGTGTCGCCCTTCCCGCCTGGAGGTCTGATGAACGGATCCACCAGCAGGAAACACTGCGCAACCAGGAAAAAGAAAGGTATTGGAAGCCAAACTTTGAACGGGCGTGGAATATGTGGAGCTTTCCAGCGAAGGATAAAGAGCCCAACAACAACAAAGACATTGATGATTGTGCTTGGGTAGCCTTCCACGTCAAGGATGAAATTGTATGCGTCGCCGGCAGGAATTGCTACAATGACGATCAAACTTGGGATCAAGTGGAGAAGTAGACCCGCAGATGGACTGCCAGCCGGCCAAGAGCTTGCCCAGAATCTGCCAAATGGAACGACTCCTTCCTTCGCTAGTTCTTGATTGACACGGGATTGGGCAAACGTAATAGTCATGACATTTCCAAGAGCGCTGAGTGCAACAAAGGCGGATATGACTCTTTGTGCGGTGTGTCCAAACACTCTTTTGACAAAGAAAGAAGCCACGGTGATTCCAGAAGCTGAAATCTCTTTTGGCGTGGCGACAGAGAAATAGGCAATGTTGGCAAGAATGTAGAGTGCGCCGCAAATACCCAATCCTAAGGGTCCAGCAATCTTTAGGGTGTGTACTGGACGTTTGACTTCGTTTAGCACATACGCAGCGTTACTCCATCCTGAGTAGCTGTTCAAGACTTTGAAAAGTGCGGTAGCATAGGGACCGCTGCTATGTACGGATCCTGCGAACCCATTTCTGAAGGAAGCATGCGGGTCTGGTACACTCTTGACATGGCCACCAAGGACCACAAAGCCAGTGATGACGATGAATAAGAGAATGATAACTTTGATGCTTCCCAAAGCATTCATAATCCAGACACCAAGCTTCGGTGTGAAGGTATGGATAGCCGTAACCCAAAAGATTACGGCTACGGCAATTCCACGTTGTGTCCATGCACTACTGGTATGATCGGCCGCGACGATGATGTTAGACGCAAATACAATGCATCCACTGGCAGTAAATCCTAGCAGAATAGCTTGCGTGCTGAATATAACCGTCGCAAGAAGCTTCGGACGTTGGTATACGGCCTCGAGATACACCTTTTCGCCTCCGGATCTGGGAAACATGGTTCCAAACTCGAGCCAGACGAACAATCCAGCAAATGATAGTATTAAGCCCAACACCCACATCATCAGTGCAGCGCCAACCGAGCCTACTGAAGCTGTTATGCTGGATGGAGTACTGAAAATACCTGTACCGATGATTCGGCCGATAATCAAGAACGTCGTGCTGAAGAGCCCCAGGTGCCTCCCCAGTCCACCACTGGTATCTGAACGTCTTCTTAGTATAAGGGAATGGTAGAGCCAGAGGTCTGTTTGTGCTAGTAAGGCCTACCTTCTTCAAAGCTTAGTTCTCCAGGCTTGACAATCTTGTCTGCCTCCGGTTCTACATTGGACGTCCATTGTTTATCTGATTCGTATATCTCTGTACCACGCGCTTGTTTGGTCGCATCGTCATATATAGGCGATGACGGCCCAGTATTCCGCGGTGTCGATCGTTTGGATATCCCCAGCTTTTTCAAATAGGACGCCATTCTCGCAAATCTGCCAGCTCAGCCTGGTGCGCCCAAGACAGAAGCTGTTGATAAAGTCGTCGGTCGTGAAAGAAGGACCAAAAAAAGCTACATCGAAAGCGAAGCTGCGAACGTCCGAGCATTTAAACCATCCTAGACCTAGCTAAGTCCATATTTAGCCAATCCTCCAAACTATGCGGCTCGCACAGATAACGATGCGCACCCATGCAATTGCGAATACTCTTGTGTGCATGATTTCGCCTTACAAAAGATCGCAGTCGCCCTTTACCGAAAACTTCTGTTGAAAAGTGACATGCTAGCGTGGTTTTTCTTGCAGGGGGCGCTGCTTATTTAGGGGATTCCCGCTATTGCTTAGGGACAAAACGTCGCTAGAAAACCACGCTAGCATGTCACTTTTCAACAGAAGTTTTCGGTAAGCTGTCAGGTTGATAGCCGATTGGAAGACTAAAGCAATGTTTCTAGCATTGTTACAGGTGAGCCAGGCGAAAACAAGTAAAACAAGCATCACAAGCTTTCGTGGCTTTATATCGTACCCGGGAAGCAGGGAAGGTGTGGAGCACGAATTGTTTTAGCCCCTTTAATCTGTAAATATGGGCTAATCTTCAACAGGAAGTGGTGCTGTAACAATGATCAGCATCTAATGGGAGAAGACTAATTGCTATGCTTTTTCGGGGCTTTACTTACGATTATAAATGGTCTGGAAAGTCAGATACGTGTCACGAACCTAAATCCTTTATATCTAATTCTGCAGTGATCTGCAATCCAGTTCCAGCGAACCGGAGCCGCATCAAGCACGACATTTCTACATCTCATAACGAATGAATGCAATGCAACTTCAACTACCCTGATATCGAATGGTGACATGTATGACAGCCTAGGTCAGGAATTGAAGTGACCTCGGAGGCTACAGCATGTCTCCAACTAACTACGTTGGCAACAGTGCGAAGTGGCTCGATCGAAGAGAAGCTATGGTGGCTGAGCAGAATTGAAACTTGCTCTAGTCTACTCTATTTCAACCAACAAATTGGTATGACAGGGTATGAAATAGGCAATGGGTAGAGCGTGGAAGGAGGAAGTAGGATTAACAATTTGTTAAGCTTCATCCAGATCTCAGTCTAAACTCAATGAGGCTAGACTGGATTCAAATCAGAATCCGTTTCGATTCGCCTCCTGATTTGCTCCGAAGATATTTCTGTTATCGAGTTGAGTTTATTGATGAAATCGATAGGGAGAGAGTTATTCGATGCGGATCGCCGGGCGGCTGGTGGAGCTTATTCAGGTCGTTGTCTTTGCATTTTTTTGCATTCTCAGAACATACGCTGCTCGTGCCATGGAAAATAGGCATTCGTGGAGAGCATGAAAGTACTTTTAAAGCGTGATACTTGAGTTGCCATTCAACGGTTGCAGCGGAAGCAATTGCTAGTTTAAACATGAAATCTGTATGTTATTCAGAACCTGTTGTCCCGAGTTATATGAACACAAACTGTATATCCTGCTGCAAAAACGCCAGTCATTATGCACGAGACTTTGTATCGATAGGCCTTTATGAGCTAGAAACGATTGATTATTATACGGCATAGTACCTGCCTGTGTTACCTGGCATCCAACTCGACACGATGAACTGCATTGGCCTCATAGACTGGCCCAGTGACCCCTTGCCCAGTCAATTCATGCGCCATTGGAGTAGGTGCTTTATACATTGGAGGACTAGGGTGCACCGGATAGCTGACTGGCGAGACTGGCGCGTTCATCGGAGATCCTCCTGGATATTGTTGAAACTGCGGCTGCGCCTGGGGTATATGAGCCTGCGCGTTCTTTCTGCTTCTGCGGCATCGCCAGATGATGAATATGACCAGTAGAACTACTACACCGGCAAGAACTGCAATTGCGATGGCGGCGGTTTGCGGAACTTTCGTGACAGTGCCGCTTGAACCAGATCCTGAGCCAGAATTTGACCCGCTGCTGGAGCTTGTGTTTCCGCCAACTGCTGTAGTTGTACCTGCACTTGCGCTGGTCACTTTCGAACCTCCACTGGTCGCGGCACCTGTGGGAGTGCTAGTTGCTTGGGTGACCTTGCGTCGCGTTAGCCTGCATCTGTAATATCTAAAGATATAATAGGCTTACCTTAGTGAGCGATATACTCGTTGGGATGGGCAGTGATTTGGCCAGACATTGTTTGCCTGCCGATGAGTACGTGCCTACGGTGTCGGACGCGCAGCAGAAGTATCCGCCAAATGAGTATAAATCCCAGCTAGTATCGGCGCAAGTGTGGAGTGCCAACACCGTTGCGGTGCAATCACCGCCTGAAAGGTTAGTATTACAATTACTGAGCCTTTCAATAGGACTGAATCACGTACTAGACGGACAACAAATGGGTGCAGAGGTGCTTGCTTGTTGGGAGCCGGATGTGTTACATGTCCAGCCATTTGGACAACAACTTGCTGTCCCACACGTAGTAGTTCCAGATACACAGTTGCCGCTATCCTGGAGAATCGGGAAGCCGCCCCATGAGGAGAGATCGCGTGGAAAGATGGCTCGCTTTATGGGTTCGAGAGTAAGGGTAGCGCCAGCAAGTCCAGCGACAGCAGTTAAAAGTAAAGGCTTCATGATTGTGATTATTGAAAGAGTAAAGAATTCAAGAACACAGAATTGCGTGCTGAAGGGGGTATTTCAGCCATACTCTTGACCGAACGGCCAAACGACCTGCGGCTGTGCAGATTCTGAAGACACGAGTTGACACATTGGTTCGCGTACAGAGCGCCGTAGCGCCAAGTCTCTTGTAAAGTCCAGATTGGTCCAGTAAAGGTCACGATGTTTTTTTTGGGCGCAGTCTAGCCTTCCAACCACTAGATTTAATGTCTTGTCAGGTTAGGAAAGTGGTGGTACAGTTAAGCGCGAGAGCGCGCAGTAGTGTGTAAAAAGAGACGAGAGGCAGTGTTGGTGGAGGGTTCAGGAGCCAGTTGTAGTTGCTCCGTCCCGACGGCCGGAGTACACTCCGCTCAAAGAAGAATGAGGAGTGACACTAGTGGAAATTAAAGTGGAGCAGACTCTGCCTTGGCTGAGTAATGCTTGCTTTTTCTTCGGTCAGCCTGATAGCAAATAGCCAATGGACAGCTCGATGAAGGAACAACAACACACCGAATGGAATGGTGTGGTCTTGGTAAAAGCTTGATTTCATGTCGTGTGCAAGAGCCAAGAGATGGGGTTAAGCGAGTTTTGAGATGCTCTTCTTGATATAGAATTTGATCCTCAACAGAATACTCTAAAGAAGTGCCATGATCTTGCTGTTTCTCTTCTTTAACGTTTCAGTATTGATGGAAGAACAGTAGTCAAACAGGTTCAGTATTCCTCTAACCATCACCACGTTCTTCCCCCTGAGAGCTCCATAGCCAACCTGAAGACTCAATAACCTGCACACATCAGTGTAATTCTGCAAAATAACGTTGTTAGGACCACTCACCACTCTGTTCCTTTCGTCCGTCTCCATCTCCGCCTCCATCCTTCCCACCTTTCTCTGCACTCTCTCCAGCCTTCTGGATGCCCTCTGCGTCGCCTCTCAAAGTCTCGAAATACTTCTTGATATCCTCTGCGCCCACGGCAGTTCCGCTGTCGGCGAACGGTTTCAGGAAGCTTTTGACCTTGTCTTTCAGGTGGTTGTACACCATGACACCCTCGATAGCTCGCACTCGATCTACATTGCTGAGCGCTGCTTCGCCACGCTCGAGAAGTGATCGACTGCCCAGGCTGCCCGGGGCTTCATCACCAGCAGATGAGAGTGGAGGTTCGTAGTTGTCTTCTTCTTCGAGGAGTTGGCGATGCGGCGCGAGGAGCGGATAATGGGTGGAGCAGCGACAAAGATGGTCGCGGAAGTCGGCGGTCAGAAAGAGAGTTAATGGCTCCGTCGGCGGCGACATAGTCGGATATGTGCATTTCGAACCCGATGTGTCGTTGGTGATAATTGACTCTGCGTTTGTGCCATTCGTGGTACCATTTGTATGGCTTGTTGCTGCATCGTGAGGGGTGTCGTCCAGATTTCGTTGCTTCTTGAGCGGTTGGATCGCGCTATCGTCCCCGTCGTCTGCCTTCCGTTTCCGTGATTCTGTATCCGAAACTATTTCACTTCCAGCTGTCGCGTCTTCCTCTACTGGCTTGGACTTGCCATAGAATAGTGGTGAGAGGAAACCAGGTCGGCTAGCATAGTTCTTGATCCAAGGGAAGGCCTGAACGCATTTATAGCATAGCAAATACTCGAATGAATCTTCATGGGGGAAGCCTTGTGGATTATCATCATCAAAAACATCCTCTTCCTCCTCGCGAACCGGACCGCCTACAGGAAGGGATTCCTGCATGACGGTATCCCCGTTCCCGTTGACACTTGCTGCTTTGGTCGCGTCGCCTCCTTCCTTTATCTCTTGAGGGACAGCTTCGGTAAGCGAGTTTTTCAGAGCGTCCGCCTCTTGTTTCTTAATTTCGCGCCAGTCTCTGGAAATACCCATCAAGCACTCTGGATGATACCAGTCCTCGCCGCATCCACCCTCCTCAACAGTTCCGAGACCAAGACACTGAAACATGGTACCACTCTCCTTATGAGCGTTATATTCAGCGCCACAGCCACAGAATCTGTTGCGAAAGTTCTGATTATAGTTATTGTTCGCTTCGGAGTTTTCAGAATGTACATCGCCCTTCTCTCCAGTCGATTCGCTCAGTCGCAAAGTGCATGGTTGTGTAGCCGAGAATCGAGTGGTGCCACAATCGCATGTGAAGTCACGTTTGTTGAACAACTCAACTAGTTCATGCTCGCCATGGCAGGAGATGGAGCAGGAGTAGCAGACACCGGCGGGGTTGTATGACGCGTTAGGATCGGAAGGAGGAGGATTGCAGGTAAGGCAGGAGAAAAGGAGTTGACGTATAGAGCCTAGATGGCGCGTACACTGATCGAATTGCTGGTTTATGTCAGCGATGTATGGAGGGAAATGGGAGCAGGCAGGCTGACATATGGTAGAGCTTCTCGGGCTTCAGCCTCGAGCTCCAATTGACTGTTGATGAACCTATTATGGGAATTAGCAAGTGATATATGCGCGCGACACAGGTTTATGCCCCGGATTGACTTACTCCTGAGCAGTTTGGGAGTTTTCAGACGCTTGGGAGATGCTGTTGGAGCGATTGAGTTTGGCTTGAGGTGGCGGGTCCATGGTGAGCTAGGTGAAATCGGTGAGCGCGCAGATGAGGTGTTCTAGGGTAGTCAAAACTTGGATATGAGCGGAGTGTGCGAAAATTTGATATGGGTCAAAGTGGTCGCGTTGGGGAGTTGAGTCTGCGATGCGCGTTGATACCTTGAGGCTTGCCGTGCCTTGAACTTTGGAGGCAATCGCGCTAGCGGCAAGTCCCGAGTCCCGGGTCACTCCTTTCGTCGAGCAACGGCATGGCAAAATAAATGGCGTACTCCCATCAACTCTGATGGCTACCACGAGCGCTGCTAATTAAAAGGCGCTTTAATTCCCATCGTATCTGATAAATACTCCCAATCCGAACGCCCTTTATAGCAAAGAAAGCACTCGATAATAGACCGTAGCCTCTGGGCGCCATCAGAGATGATGGGAGTACGCCATTTATTTTGCCATGCCGTTGGTCGAGCTACCTCCTATGCCTTCTCATCATCTCCTGTCTTTTTTCTCCAATCTAAGTTCTTTCATGTTATGAGAAGTCAAAAGGCCAAGATTGCGGCGTCTAACACCACAGCTCGTATCTTGACAATAACCGGGACTTTCGAACACTCCGCGGACTACTACCTTTTACCACGAATGCGGCACTAGGTAGATGTGTTGACCTCCAAATCGACCATCGAATTTGATACTCTCGTGCTCGGTTACACATCAGACATCTGGTAAAGATGATCAGAGGACACACGTCCGGGGTGGAGACTCCGAAAGTCAATGAGTGAAATATGTTCTGTGTTCTTGCTTGAGAGAGCTTACATGATCGTCGTGCAATGAGAAGGTAACAACACTGGGAATATCATATTCGTAATCATGGCAATACTCACAACTCGCGCTAACCTCGGTCAAGAGTTCCGGACATACTCTTAAGCTCGATATGTCTGCTGGGTGTATCTTGTAGGGATCGCGCCAGTACTGGACTTTGGACACAGCTCAGACCTATTCTGGTACACTTGACTGCCAAGTTTCCTAGCCATATCACGAAAGTACAAAACTGTAACCTGTTCTTTCTGCACACATGTCGTATTGCCTCGCTCGCGTACTGTCATCTATACTGCTGATCGTGAGGTATTAAACGTCGGTTTCATCATCTCCTTATCAAAGCAGGACACTACAACAGAGTTCTACCACAATCCGCTTTCCTACGATGGACGTTGTTAATGAGGCACATGCGGCTTATTTGGCGGCATATTCATCATATCTGGACAGCGTCAACGCGGATCAGCAAGTCCCAGAAACCATACCACCGCATGACAAACATACTGGTCGCTCACCAGCTAACATGACCGGCGCAACATTAGAAAGAATGATACCAGCTCATTCTTCCCAGGAAACGGACGCCGATAACGCGATTGCATACTGTAGGCCCTCAGCAGATGTAGGTATGCTCATGGATACACTATCATACCTCATCTCTCACCGGCCGCAAACTAACGATCTCCTGGCCGATGAAACAACGGTAAAGCACGGCATCGCTACCAGATTGCCTTTTCGCCTTGAAATAGCCAACCTCTCCTCTATCACCGCGTACCTCATAGCAAATATTGGGGAAAGTATGCTGAAAGAGTCAGTAAGGAGATCCAAGGCTGATACAATTCAACGTTTAATCCTGGATCCCTTGAAGGAAAGACGGAAAGCAAACAAACTTTGCGCGAGGATGAATGGAGTTCAACATGACTATGCGCAGAAATGGGAGAGATTGGCTTTGGAGCATGGGTTTGATGTTCAGGCATGTTATGTACTTGAGCGCTATCGAGCCCAGGGGCGACCTATTCTGTATCCAGGAAGATCCTACGAATGCTACCTAAGGTCTTTACACGATTACTTCCTTCTGCAAGGACTTGGCCACTGCCCCGTCAGAGAAGATGTCTTTTGGAGCCAATCCCGAAAGCATGCATACGATGCAGCTAAAAAAGAGTGCGCGTCCTTCGGCGGCTTACCAGCCCTCCATATCGGATACGATACAATTGAGACTGTGAGATATATGTCCAGCTCAACAAGGTCTTCTTTACCCAATCACCAACCACAAAATGGATACTACGCCATTGAATTCGAGCCAGACTTTTTCGAGGATCATGATCTAGATGCCAATAAGGTCCAGGATGAATCAAATACCACAGCTGGACGCGCATCGATAGATCAAGTATGCTACGACCTTGAGTCTCAGTCCTTGTTATCTGAGAACGAACCAAACACCACATCTGCACGCAGTTCAATAGAGCAAGTATGCTACGACCTTGAGTCCCAGTCCTTGATGTTGGCGCGCGAATGCGGTAAGCAACCGTCTGCACCTGGTTTTGCTGCTGCCGCTATCGCGGGGCTTATTGTGGCCATCATTGCCGCGGCTTTTGTATTCCTAATCACTATGGCCATTCGTTCTGGCTAGTTTAAAAGACCCATCAGGCTTTTCCATGGGGTGACAAGGTCATTGGCACGCTCGCATCGAGTGTGATGTCTACTATCTGCTACTCTTGAATATTAGATACTTTTTTTGCACCCAAGAACTTAAGACGCTTGAACGCCTATCAAAACCTTGTGTAAAAATGTGTCTTCAGCCTCAGAGAGAGACTCCTTGGTCATTGGGCGCGCGATCCTTACTTTGTTAGTTCGCTTGCTTTCATGAGTTAAGACATGCACCACTTACTCTATCATCATGTCTCTAAACAGCTGTACACGGAGTTCACTGTACATTACACCTATACTTATATCCTGACCAAGGTATTCGACAAAGGAAATGGCTTATTCGAGTTGCTGGGCCAGGTGAGCATTGAAAGGGATATCATGAATGTTCTCATGAGGTCTGGGCAGCCTCATAAGTATAGCAAACACTTTTCAAAAGTGAATTCCAGATTCCTTCATTCTGTTTGGTCTGGGATAATTTTGAACAATCTTTTGGGCAGTCGTGTTCAAAGTTCGGCCTGGAAACCAATTGCATATAAGGCCATAAGGCAAAAACCACTTTAGCAGTGGAACAAAACACGCTAGTCGACGCGTCTACTTCGCGTTCACGCGTCTCCTGCTCAACTTCAATCAGGGAGGTCTGCTCGACTCTTCTGATCAATTACACCTGTCAATTCTCGCAAAACTCTCTTTACATCAAGAATAGCCATGAGTTCACCATTGCGACCTAACATGTCCTCTGCAAACCGTGGAGCCCCAAGCCGCTCGGGTTTGAAGCGAGCACGAGATAACGATGCCCCCTCTTCTTCCAATGCGCCGCCATCTAGTCGTACGTACAAGATAATATGCTCTTGAGATCGGAAAACTGACTCTTATCACCAGCTCCCGCATCTTCACCGCCACCTATGTTCGGTTTAGGCGAAGATGACGACGAGAATGATTTTGACCGCGATATCGATGATCTTGACGAAGACGCCGAGGAGGACGCAGGCATCGATCTGTTTGCCGACAACTTTGAAAGAGACTATAATGATCAGCGAAGCGAAAACTATGAAGGCCCGGATATTGACGACGAAGACTACGAAGGTCTAGATGATGCATCCCGACGACAACTCGAAGCGCGCTTGAATCGCCGTGATCGCGAGCTTGCGCGTCAGCGCAATCTGCCAGCCGCCTACCTCGCAGATGACGACGAAGATGGTTTCGTCGACCTGTCCCGTCAACCTCGTAGGCGTCGCCATCAGTATGATGAAGATCAGGCGGACGTCGATATGGACGCCAATATCATGGACGAGGAACTCAGTCTGGAAGCGCTTCAAGACGTCAAAGCCAACAGTCTTACTGACTGGGTGTCTCTGCCGGCTGTCCAGAAGACCATTGCTCGAGAATTCAAATCGTTTCTCACTGAGTACACTGATGAGAATGGTACTTCCGTGTACGGCAACCGAATCCGAACCCTTGGAGAAATCAATGCAGAGTCCTTGGAAGTTTCGTATGAGCATCTAAGTTCTGCAAAGGCTGTGCTAGCATACTTTGTCGCCAACACACCAACCGAGATTCTCAAGATCTTCGATCAAGTTGCCATGGATACTACATTACTCCATTATCCTGACTACGAAAAGATTCACTCCGACATTCACGTCCGTATCACCGATATTCCTGTCCAGTACACTCTTCGACAACTCCGACAATCTCACTTGAACTGCTTAGTCCGAGTCAGTGGAGTTGTTACTCGTCGAAGCGGCGTATTCCCTCAACTGAAATATGTGCAATTTGACTGTGTCAAATGCGGAGTAACCCTTGGGCCATTCTCTCAAGACTCACACGTTGAAGTCAAAATTTCATACTGTCAAAACTGTCAATCTAGAGGTCCATTTACACTCAACTCGGAGCGAACAGTGTATCGCAACTACCAGAAGATCACCCTGCAAGAGTCGCCTGGAACTGTTCCTGCAGGTCGTCTTCCACGCCACCGCGAAGTCATCCTCCTTTGGGATCTCATCGATAGTTGCAAACCAGGCGAAGAGATCGAAGTGACCGGTGTCTACCGAAATAACTATGATGCTCAACTCAACAACAAGAATGGTTTCCCAGTGTTTGCAACCATTTTAGAGGCGAACTACGTTGTCAAATCACACGATCAATTGGCAGGCTTCCGGATCACTGAAGAAGATGAGCGCCAAATTCGCCGTTTGGCCAGAGACCCCAAGATCGTGGAGAAGATTGTTGCCTCCATTGCGCCCAGTATCTATGGTCATAACGACATCAAGACTGCTGTTGCGCTATCCCTATTCGGAGGCGTTGGCAAGTCTGCACCTGGTGGGCACATTATTCGTGGCGATATCAATGTTCTCCTACTCGGTGACCCTGGTACTGCAAAGTCCCAGGTGCTGAAGTATGTTGAACAAACGGCCCACCGCGCCGTCTTCGCGACCGGTCAAGGAGCTAGTGCAGTCGGTCTGACGGCTAGTGTCCGTCGAGATCCAATGACTAGCGAATGGACCTTGGAAGGCGGTGCTCTTGTGCTCGCTGATCGCGGTACCTGCTTGATCGATGAGTTCGACAAGATGAACGACCAAGATCGTACATCTATTCACGAAGCCATGGAACAGCAAACTATCTCCATCAGCAAAGCTGGTATCGTTACCACTCTTCACGCACGCTGCGCGGTAGTTGCCGCAGCCAACCCTATCGGCGGCCGATACAACAGCACTATTCCGTTCTCCCAAAATGTCGAACTCACTGAGCCCATTCTCAGTAGATTCGATATCCTCTGTGTCGTCCGTGATACAGTCGACCCAGCTGAAGATGAGAGATTGGCAAGTTTCGTGGTTAACTCCCATGCGCGCTCTCATCCCACCCTTCAAGCAACAGATAAAACTGCATCTACACCAGCGGCCAGCACACCCAACGCATCTGGTACTGCCAAGGGCAAAAAGCCTGCTGACGAGGACAAGATGGATGTTGATCCTCAACAGCAACAGGGCGGTGAAATCCCACAGGAACTTCTCCGCAAATACATCCTCTATGCTCGTCAGCACTGCTCGCCAAAGCTATACCAAATCGACCAAGACAAAGTCGCTCGTCTATTTGCCGACATGCGTAAAGAAAGCATGGCTACTGGCGCCTATCCAATCACTGTAAGATCCCTTCACGAACTGTAATCCTGATTGTCACCTACTGAATTATTCTCCAGGTTCGTCATTTAGAAGCCATCATCCGTATCGCTGAATCCTTCTGCAAGATGCGTCTCAGTGATTACTGTTCATCTGTCGACATTGACCGTGCCATCGCCGTTGCCGTCGAAAGCTTCGTAGCCAGCCAAAAGGTCAGTGCCAAACGGGCGCTTGCACGAGCGTTTGCCAAATATACGCTACGCAAGCCGGGCGCAGTGCGCGAGAACGGAGGAGCTCGAGGAGTAAGAGTTGAGGCTTGAGTCTGATGAATGATGTACATTATGGGTTAGTATTGCATCTGGTTTCGGCGAGCGCTGGTTTTGTATGCGTAATGATATCAATCTATGTTCTGCTTTATGCTGTCCTCCTCGTTTGCTAGTGGCAATGCTGAAATTTAGTTTTATGGCGCTTTTTGGTTTCCCTATCTCATCTCATTCAACAGGATATCTCTTAGCGACATGATCAAGGTACATAACATCAGGTAAGCAGTTGACCGCCGAGACACAAATGATATCTGCATGTAGTTTAGCGTTCTGGTTAGAGCAAACATGAACCGACATCTCTAGCTCACCTATCAAGCGCATGCAATGCGCGGTATATCGCCAAAATCCCGATATCCACGTCAATTTTCTGCGACGGCGACTACAACTGCGCAAACATGCCTAACGACACGATTCTCAGATCACTACCTCGTGTCCAACCGCCGAGAAATCCGTTCCAGAGGTCAATAACCTACCTCGCTCGAACAGATCCAACTTCATCCTCTGAACCATCCTTGAAACTCGAACTCAAGCTGCTACTTCTCGGTCCTACAAAACTCTACTCTTATAGCTTGCCATCATCAGCCATTCCAAAGCCAACCTCACAACGTCTACTCCAGCAACTGCAGCCCGCAAACATCCACCATGGCCAACACCCAAGACAACAGTGGTTTCCTATCGCACCTCCAACGCCTTCCAGACGTCGAAATACCAGTCCATCTTGGCCAATTCCACCAACGCATCGCCACTTTCTACACCCTCGAGCAAGTCAATACCGGTGTTATTCGCCAACTCACTCTGATCTTCGAGACAGCACCCGGCGAGACATGGGAAGCCACGAAGCCAGTCCTTCTTGAACCAGGCCAAGAACTACCTCTTACGATCAAGCATTGGCAACATCTAGTTCGCAACGGACGCGACGAGACCGTTTTGATAGAGATCATCTTGGAAGAGGTAATAATATTCCCCAGCTTTTGCCAACTTCCATACTAAGCACAGCAGGAACCACACGACGTATTCACCCGCGAAGGTGCCAACTTGGTGTATACCCTCGAATTGACACAGTCTGAAGCGGAAAATGGATTCAAGAAGGCGGTACCTTGTCTAGATGGCAGTATCGAGCTAGTAGTGCATCCATTCGTGCCTTACCTACATGATGACCGGCCGGATTTAGACGTGGCGATGGCTAATCGAATCGACGGCTCGTGGGAGCGGGTCCTTTTCAAGAAGGGACTACCGTATCCGAAACTGGGGGGTGGGTTGAGTGGTAGAAGAGGCGATTTGATTGTGCGTGCTGTGGTTGCTCCGACGGGTGATGACCATCCAAGCATCAAAGGGAAAGAGGCACAGAATTGGGAACGGATTTTGTCTCCAGGCCCCGAGTACAAGCAACGAAATTGTTCTTGACTTTGTCTGTCTTATTTTGATCTGCTCGGCAAGACTGTTGCTTGTGTCGGTATGCATTTTGAAGCTGAAAGTGCGACCACTTTTGTGGCATTCCACTTCGTTATATGCTTCCTCCTGATAAAAGCTAGCAAGGATGAAGATCGATCACCTTGTTAAGGTTCCTGTAGATAGACCAAATAACCAATCAGGGTTGTATTGACTTCTTGCGAATTTCTAACCAAAATTGTTCGGTTGTTGTTAGTACTCTAAAGTAAACCTCAGTTACCTCACATCACTTTCCCGAAGGCGTGAGTATAGGGGCAAAACATAATCTGACAGTAAGCTGTGCTTCAATATTAGTATTTAGTACATATCATGAAACCTGGATGACATCAGCTAAGAAGTCTGACAAATAACAATATCAAACGCCGTGAAGCTGAACGCGGTGGTCAATATCCCAACTCAATCATCAGATCTTTCGTCAAGTGATTGATTGCCTCCAAACGGGAAGGTACAAATTTCAATTGAGCCAGTTACCGAAAAACAATCAAAGTTCTCAGGCATAATCTCACGCCGCGTCCTATGTGTGTTTCTTGACTTTTGGTGGCGATCCAAAAGGATTCTCAAGCTCTGTGACCTGTCAGTGTGGTTGACAAAACGGTCGCAGTAGCAAAAGCTTGTTTATGCAGTATAACCCCACAATATACCAGAACAGTTCTAAGAAACATGAACGAAGGAAGTGCGGTGAGTAGCATGGAATACCCCGCGAATCAATACCATGGATAAACGATTAAGACTGGTTAGTTCAGGGTAGCATCCTCGGCCTTTGGTCTGCTGCGTCTGATTTTGGTACATGTAGTTCGGCCTCGTATGTAGCCTTGTTCAAAGTGTACGCAAGGAGAGAGTCAGGGCAATGATGGCACATGCAAAGCTCCTCCCCCTCTTATATTAAGTGACGTTGCGGCTCGTCGCGGCTCCAGGTTTTGACGGACATGTTTCCGATGTTCTCAAGACCTTGACTTCGCGATTTAATACACTTCTAATTATTAGTATCTGGACACGGCGCGAGCCCGAATACTATCAAGTATGATTGAAGAAGTTATCAAGAGCTTCACCTTTGTCCAGTGGGCGCTGGTCACACTGGGCGCATTTGTGGTATATGACTTTGTGAAAAAGGTGCGCAAAGACTCAAAAATACGTCGACTAGGAGGTAGAGCTCCCATGAGAAAAGGATGGCTCCCATTCGGACTCGACATAGCATATTCGAGCTTGATGTCGCTACTACGAAATGAGACTGTTGAGCATATTGGTTGGAGTAAGTTTTTTCCCTTGATGTTCAGTACAACAAGCTAATGGTTCTGTGAAACAGTTATGAAAAAGTTTGGCAACAAGAACCATCCTTATACAGTAGAATTTCAAGTTGGTAAGATTGATCCAGTATCATTTTAGATAACATCGCTGACGGATTCCTAGCCGGCCAACGAATTGTCATGACTGCGGACCATGAGAACATCAAAGCAATATTAGCAACACAATTCAACGATTATGGCAAAGGCCCGAAGTTCAACGAGGATTTCCATGATTTTCTAGGCGATAGCATCTTCACAACAGATGGTGAAATTTGGCACAACTCACGGCAACTTATCAGACCACAATTCATCAAAGATCGTCTGAGCGATATTCAGATATTCGAAAGACACTCCAAACTCTTGGTACCACTCCTTGGTGCTGGAAGCGGAAAGACCGTAGATGTTCTCGACCTCTTTTTCAGATTTACTCTGGACGCATCGACAGATTTCCTGTTGGGTCGCAGTGTAGAGAGCTTGAGCCATCCGCAAACTCAATTCGCAGAAGCCTTCAATGATGTTCAACATACACAAAGTATGATTGTCAGAGTCAACGATTTGAACTGGATGATACCGCGTCGCAAGTTTAAACAAAATTTGAAAGTGATGAATGACTTTGTCGAACCTTTCATTGAATCAGCACTCGCTCTGAGCGCGGATGAGTTGGAGAAGCGAACAAAGTCAGACGAGGGCTATACGTTTTTACATGCTATAGCTGGATATACGCGAGAGAGAAAAGTGCTTCGAGACCAACTCGTTGCTATTCTCTTAGCAGGGAGAGATACTACTGCTTGCACACTTTCGTGGTTGTTCTATGAGCTTTCTTTGAAGCCTGAAGTTGTCAAGAAGCTTCGAGCCGAGATTATGTCTCGTGTTGGACCTACGAATGAGCCAAGTTATGAAGACCTCAAGTCTATGAAATACATGCAGGTAAGTTCTACATCTGGTAAGCCCAGTTCAAATTCCTAACTCTGAACAGCATTGCCTCAATGAAATCTTGAGAATATATCCAATCGTGCCATTCAACGTCCGAGTTGCCCTCAAAGATACAACACTACCACACGGAGGAGGAGCAGATGGATTACAACCTATCGGCATCCTCGAAGGAACCCCAGTCGGCTACTCTACATACTTGATGCAGCATCGCGAGGATATTTATCCTTCAGTCGAGTCAGGCTTCCCGCCTATCGAAGAATTTGTTCCGGAACGTTGGGACAATTGGACCCCCAAGGCCTGGACGTAAGTTTTTTAGTCACTGAGCTCTAAGAGAATGACTAACTTTATCAGATACGTTCCATTCAACGGCGGTCCAAGGATTTGTATCGGCCAGCAATTTGCGCTTACAGAAATGGGGTATACCATCACAAGAATATTGCAGCGCTATTCTTCCATACAGAACCGCATGTCAGAGCCCCCTATGCTCAAAGCTGACATTGTTCTACAACCAGGTAGCGGTGTACAACTAGCCTTTTTCGAAGACGAGAAGTCACAATAGACAAGAAAAACATCAAGAAATGCTAAAGAATGTTATAATCAAGACCCTATGCTCCACAAACTACACCTTCTCCCTCAATCTCGTCCTAGCAACCATCAACGCCTTCCCCAGTAAATTCATGCCCCATTTACTCCTATCTATATCCTTCGCTACCTCAGCCTTGAATCCAATACCCCAAACCCTGTCAAATGGACTGGCCTCCACTAGATCCTTCTCCCCCGTACCTAGCAACACTTCCCCTGCAGCCTTACACTGCGTGAACTTCTCCACACTCGCATTCTCTACGACCGTCGACCGAATCGTTGACCACTTCTTATCGTCGAAGCCACGTACCTGTCGCCCGAGCCCTTTTTGTTCGCGCGGATTGTCTGTTTCTAGGACTTCGCGGGCTGTGATGAAGTCTTCGAAGAATAGTGCTTTGCAGAGCATCATGTATTGTTCTGCGCAGCTGAATTCGAACGTTTCGCCGAGTTCTTTCACTTTTTCGAGGTTTTTGGGCTTGTCTTCGGGGTCGTCGGGGAAGAGATAGTCGAAGTGGTTGTGTGGACAGGTGAAGGTGCCCATCCACCATTGGCAGAGTTCACCGAAGGCGCCTTCAGCGTGGAAGAAGAAGATTGCTTGTCGTAGTGCCTCAGTGGAGTTTGACAGCTCTGCATCTTGTGGTATGGATTGCTTCTGGCTTTTCTGCGTTTGGTTTTGAGCCTGAGCTTTCTTTCCTCCCTTCTTCATGATGATGTAAGGGGGATGTTGGTGGAGTAGAATCGGGGGTGGAGTTTACAGTGATTGATGATAGCTCGAGTTAGAATAAGGGGATTCCGAGTTAGAATATCGTGTTTTCTCAAAAGTAGAATAGTATGGGAAATGGGAGATTCTTATAGAGGATCCATGAATACGGTGACCCAAATGCGGTAAGAGCATTTGAACAAAATAAGGGTCGTTACCACTGATGACTCAGGTAGTAACCGCGATTTGAAGCATCTACGCAACACGTTGACACCGCTTTGTTTAGAAAGAGCATAAAGGTTTCGAAGTTAGGTGGTAGTATTTGATGCGCTGCTCAGCGAACGCGGCGATAAGGAAGGTCGAATTGCGGTTCTCAAAGTCGACTCGGGGAAATGGATGTCATTAGGAGTAATTTTATTGTATTCCTAAACCAGTCATTTAAGTTGCCAAAAGACAAAGACTTTACTAGACTGTCTCTTGATACCAACTTCGAGGTTTTCCGATCATCAAGATAAGTATGGATTGCCGCGCCTGGCAACACTCGATGTTGGGCATACTCTACAAGATCAGGAACCACAACCTCACCATCAAGCTACCCTATACTTCCCACATGACTTAGTCACTGATGTATAGAGAGATTGATGAATTATTAGTGAGTACATTCGTTTACATTAGCTACTTATTAGGTAGTATAGAACTTTCATGCTTGGCCTTTACTTCGCCTTCTTCTCCGCCTCTTTAGCGATATCCTTGGCCTTTTCAACTTTGTTGTTCAGAACCTGCGAAAGCTCCTTGATAGTCTCATCAAGCAGCTTCTTTGCATCGTCTCCGTGCTTTTCGGCAATCTCTTGAAGGTTCTGTATCTGTGGGAGAACCTGATCACCACCTGGGATCTTCTTTAGAAGCTGATCGAAACCTCCCATGCCACTCTCTTTCGCCTTGCCAGCAGCATCTTTTGCTTTGCTGGTCGCATCTTTGACGTATCCTTCAAGGTCGCTAGTGTCACCGGATTCTACAGCGCTCTTGACTTTCTCGTACAACTCTCCAACGTTGCCTTGCTTTAGAGAGTCTGCGTTCTTCTCAACGAGCTCCTTGATCTTGGGATTCTTGTCCAGATATGGCTTTGCCTTTTCCTACAAGAGGTCAGTTGAATAAAACGAAACGCGAAACAGCATGACCATCGCAGCTGATAGCCAAACCATGTTTCAGGGAGTATTAAAGACTTACTAGTCCTTTCTTCCACGCCTCGTCGCCCATCTTTTGCAAAGCCTGGACCTTTTCATCCACGAGTTTGCGGATTTTCCCAATATTTTCACTGCTGACACCAGTCTTGGCGATGTCTTTGACCTGCTCCCAAGTTTCGTCTACTTGCTTCTTCGCCTCGGGTCCAAACTTATCTCCCATGTCCTTCAACTGATCAAAGCTGCCGCCAACCTTCTTCTTGATCTCAGGATGATTGTTTAGAATGTCCTGGGATGCATCGACAGCCAACTCGCCAATCCGCTTCATGTGAGTCTGTAGAACCTCCCAAGCCTGTGTCGCCGCAGCCATATTCATGCCCTTCTCGCTAACCTTCTGAAGATCGGTATACGCGTCTTGAATGATTTTGTCGACCTCATCTTTATGCTTCTCGTGAACTTTGTCCAAGTCATCCATGGTAGAATTGACGACTCCACTCGCACCAGGGATAAATCCGGCATAGTAAGTCGACACCTGACGTAACCAGCGAAGCGCTTCGTTAGGGTTGGGCGCCTGCTCGGTCAGACGTTTTTGAGCTGTTTGGAAATAATCTTTGGTTTCATGGGCGGCGTTGACGAGTGTTTTGGCGCCGGAGAAATGGTACCAGGCATAGCAGCCGCCAAGTGCCACAGCTCCTCCAGCAACACCGCCGATCAAAGCATGGCTCGAGGAAGAGGAAGTAGATGAGGAGGAGATGTTTGTTGATTGAAATCGTCGAGGGACTCTTTGGCTTCTCAATGGTTGCGAGCGCTGGAGCATCCGCGTGGATCGTGCAGCATTCCTTGAGGCAAACATGGTCACGAGTCTCAATTGCTGATGAATTGAGTGTTGGGTAGTGGTGGAGGGAGAGATTATATCAATGGTATTGTAGGATGAAGGAGGTTGAGTAAGGCACGAGGATTGTTATGGGAAACTAAATGGCATGGTGCAAAACTCGGTACCTGCATCATGGGGAAAATGTCAATGAAGTCACACAGCCTACGTCATTTTTTTATGCTTCAGCCACTTTTATACTTTGCGCCACCATGATTTTTGACATTCCAGCCATTCTTTTTCCGAATGTCTTTGATAGCAAGCTATGGAGAACCATATGTTTGAGGCCTCGCTACTAATCGTGGAGTATCTTCTTGCTTGACAGCTGTGTACTGATCAGCAATTTGGCTAGATCGACCAAGTACTTCTTTAGTACAATTTGAAGGAGCCAATTAATGAAGTTGAATCCTAACCACACCCCAACGCTCAGGATATCTCGATTATTTCCAATTCTTCTTGCGTGTTCAGATTATGAATCTGGGATACAGGATAACCAGGTTTTGCGGGATGGATGAAGTCCATCAATCTTAGATTTCCTCCGTAACCATATGTCAACTAGATACCTAGTTGAGCTTTCGAGTGATCAACTTGTCTAGATGGAGTAAGTTGCGTAGCTGTGCCGAAATGCAGTATATAACACCTTATAGCTATGATAATTTTAGCTCTTTCTTGTTCTCAAGCCAATATTCCCAACGCCAAATAGACTTTGGCCCAAAGCTTGATGTCCTATAATAGTCGTCTTATAGTAGGGCAGCTTTCATATACATCGGAATGTTGCCCATTCGTTGAAGCTCCCAAGGTACCTTGGCTGCATTAGATGTAACAGAAATTGTTGGATATTGAGCTATAAATATCATTATACGATTGTATTTGACTGCGATCTAGATTGTGTCCAGGTCATCTCTCATTTATGTCTTCAAAAAATCTACAGGTTCAACCTGGTTCAGTACACAGCGATCGAAGTTGCTACAAACAGTGCATTTGATCTCCGTCCGTTTTGACATTGTCGTGGCCCCCATGTAGGATTATGTTCCTCTGGTGTATACAGTAAAACTGGGGCGAAATGATACCGTTCACTTTGCACAGTATTGTATTCGCTCGCTCTTTTGTCGGTTCCATCAATCATGATCAGGTGGCCAAAAGCCCCAAGACAGAGCATTATGGTTCTTTCCCAATTTCGAGAAAACTAGACATAACTATATCGTTCCGCACTTGAGCTTTCTGTTGAGTGTATAGCTCTAGTCATTCTTAGATACCTTAAATGACGAGTCTCTTCCAGCTTTTGCCCTTGAAATCTGCCCTCAAAATACAGGAAGATACTATCAATGAACGACAAAAATAGAGCATGGTTCGATTGCGAACCTAGATCTCCCGCTTAGTGCGACCTGTCAAATGTCAAGAAATAATCAAAGAGTACACGACGATCAAAACTCGGTCCTTTCTTGGCTTTCATCGAACGCGCATATATCATATATTACCTATAGCGAACACCTCATATAATTTCAACTCGTAACGCACTACAACAATCTCAAAGACCAATCAGCGATCCTAGTTGCTATCCGATAGGGACGCGATCCAAAGCAAGACAGAGTTTTCGACCCCAATTCCCAATATCAGCTGTTATAAGATTTCGCACAAAAGCTAATTGCACGCTACGGACGAACATATGGCTGGCTTTGAGACAAAATTAGCCCCAGTTCTTTTTGTAGATCTCCTCAATTGCAAGATATAAAGTCGCATAAGTCTGCAGGTTTGGCATCGAATTGATTCAAGTCAGACATCTTCGAACCATTGACAAAATTACATTCCTTTAACTTTTTGCGACACTCATTTCAAAATGCACGCCAAATATCTCATCCTATTTGCGTCTCTGGCACTCGCCGCCCCACAACATCGTGGAGGCAGAGGTAAACATCCCCACACTCAACTTCGCTATGCTAGTAAGCTAACAAAATATAGATGGCTATCGTGATGGAGGCAGAGGTAGCCAATCTAACCCAAGTCTGACAGTGTTCGAAGCTAATGAGATTAGATGGCTATCGTGATGGTGGACGAGGCACTGGTCTCGGAAGCGCTATCGGTGGAATCATCGGAGGCACCAGAGATGCTTTTGGAGGAATCGTCAACGGCATCGAGCGATGCCTCGATCGCCCTAGCCGTTGCCTCAAGAACTAGAGTGTTGTTATTGCTTGAGTGAGAAGAAAGGTCAACATACCCCGGAATGTTGAAGGCTTGGGCTCCACGCGAATAGCAGTGTGTTATTTACCAATCAATGTATTGATATGACTATTCAACCTGCATGCCAGGATGGTTTTGGAGGCTTAGCATATTCGAATATGATAATGGGTGTCCTGTTAGTGGCCATATTGCTTCCCTATGCGACGTTTCTCAGTTAGATATGTAGAGTTTTGGTACTGGCTGGTTCGAGAGTCTCAAGGTCATATATGGAATGTCAGTATGCTAAATCAGCGTACGAACCTGATCGCTTAGTGAGTCGCTATTAGTGCATGAGAGACAGACAGTGATTTATGAGGCATCAAGTGACTGGCGCGCGACAATGTAGTGTTCAATCTAGGCACTATGCTTTCCTTTATAATAGCATGCAAATGGATCTTTCGAATGTGCGTGTCTCGCTTCTCTATTGGAGCAGTCATAAACCGTCATTCTAAGCAATATAAATCGATGATGGAGAATGATAGGGTAGTTAGAGGATTCATAGGTGGAGAGGTGAAACATAGGGGTGCGTGGGTAAGGAATAACGATCAGCCAGAAATATGCTCCCGAGTACTGACATAGAAATTTCTTCGATCCCAACATGGATTAGACTTGGTACGGAATCCTATTCCTAAGCATCAAAAGAATGGCCAACTCTATCATCTCGTCATCGCAGATCTAACAGAAGAAGTGGTAGATCTTCTTCCATCGCGGCCATTTGGCCTGGAAAGACAGTTAGTTTATGACAAGCAAGGAACTTTGGGGCTATTATCGGAGGAATATTTACCTGTAGTGCTCTCTCCTCTGCTAGGATAGCTGAGATGTCCATCTCTCTTCGTCCGGACGTGATATCAATTTCCGAGATATGCTTGTATTTCGACTTTCTGATGAACTTGAACATGAGGTACGTAATCATAATGACGACGGCGGAAAGGTAAGATTCGAACCACGATGCTACGCGTGCGGTGGTTGTCATCTCAGCGTATCCGACTGGAGCAAAGCCGGTCCAGAACTGAGCGATTAAAATCAAGGCATTGAGAGCGCTATGTACCACATTAGCTTTGAATTTTCAAATTCCGGCAACTGCACTTACAGTCCAATATACGACCCAATCAGACCAGCTTGGCTTCTGAACGCCAGCTCATCAAGTGTGTGGCCATTGTGCTTCCAGGCTGAGCGGAATCGAATATGACAGAAACAAATGCTGGCCCAAGTTACTATGCAGGACAGACCACTGATGGCAAGCATCCACCTGAATGCTAGAACTGTAATCGCGTCACCAGCGGCAACGATGAAGCAAAGGAGACCAATGGCAGAGGCGAAGATAATAGCAACGAGTGGACGTCCAGTACGGTCGACATAGCCAAGGATTTTCGGGGCCTGCCCTCGATCGGCCAAGGCTGCGAGAGTACGAGAAGATCCGTATATTGAAGAGTTTCCGACGGAGAGCACAGCGATGAGAACAACAGCGTTCATGATCGATGGAATTGCGGCAATTCCGGCATTATTTACTGCAATGACGAATGGTGAAGCATTGGTATCGGTGGCTCCACTGCCATTCAGTAGTTGTTCATTATTGTATGGGACGAGACAGCCGACGATCGTTAAGCTGACGATGTAGAAGAGTGTGATACGCCAGAAGACTTGTTTGACAGCGGTGGGCAGAGATATACGTGGATTTTCCGTTTCGGCCGCAGTAAGACCAACGAGTTCTGTTCCGGCGAATGACTATCGTACATGTTAGTGATGCATAAACTTGTCCCGCAGAGCTAGCCAAGACTCACAAAAGCAGCCGTAACAAATACAGAGCATAGACCTTTGAAGCCATTGTGGAATGCGCCTGGGTCATACCAGTAATGCGCTCCTATATAACCTTGAGGGGAGCCTGGGATACCTCCGGCGGCAATGATAATACCAAGAATGATGAATCCGATAACTGCGACAACCTTTATTATGGAAAACACAACCTCGGCTTCGCCGTATCCTGATATTGTAAGCATTTTCAACCATTTCCAGTCTAGTACTCTTACCTTTCACACCGAACAGGTTGATCATTACCACAACGGCCCAGAATATGATAACAAACGCAGCTGGACTGACATATTTGGCACCAGGCCAGAACGACAAAGTTATCGAAGCTGCAGTAAGTTCCAGTGGAAATGTGATGAGCCAGGCGAGAGCATAATTCCAGCCCATGGCAAACCCCCATGCGGGTTCGATGAAACGCGAGCTGTATACTGAGAAAGCACCGGCGACCGGGAAAGCGACCGCAAGTTCACCAAGCGCGTGAACGACGGTATACAACATAACCCCAATAATGCTATATGCGATTACCAGAGAGGCAGGACCACCAGTTGCCAAAGCGGTCCCTGAACCAACGAAAAGTCCAGTACCTATTCCAGATGTCAGGTCGCGTGCTTCACTAGCAATTCAGCGTGATTTCTTGACTGACCAATACTGCCACCGATTGCAATCATCTGTAAATGTCGCTGCGTCAATTTCATAGCCAGCGCCGGCTCAGCTGGTGGCTGGTCAGGGAGAGGTTTACCCTCCGAGTCCATCGCCAGAGTGGCGACTTTGGCATTTGGGTTGCGTTTGAAGCTGTCGAGCTTGAAAGCTCCGAAGAAGCTTTCATGGTACTGTGTTGTGCTGTCGCTTTCACGTCGAGCATTTTCTGACTGGTAGTCCATATCGGGGTCTGTTTCGTGGCCTAGGGTCGGACTTCTAGCAATCTTCTCAACATCTTCGTCGGGAAGATTAGACATCGTGAGATAAGGATGCAAATCCCAGATCTGACAAGAGTGGCAAGTGCGATGAAGATGCGAGGAAGCTGCAAGACCAAAGGTTGAGAGCCTCTGGGAACAGTGAAAGGAGCAATGCAAATTGACAGAACCAGCAATCGCACACTGAGCAGCAGCAATTTGCACGGCGGTAATCTGAACCACGCTTGAAGTCAGGAACATCTCAGCTCCTCATGCTACAGGGAAAGCCTGTGGTCGGCTCAAGGTTGGCTTCCCAGCTACATCGAAGATTATTTGCTGAGGAACCATGAACACTTCACTATGGAGTATCGGACCAGATAAAGGCTGATCTAGCCATTTTTGCTATTAGCTTGCGGAGGATTGTACAAAACGCACACCTTCAAGGAGGATAACCATGAACATGCACAAGTGAGGTTGATCATGCAGTAGACTCGACTTTCGATGAGACTGGGCACGATAGTAAAGCTCTTGGCGTGGACTCCATTTAATCATGCCACCAAAAGTCTGTTTCGGAGCCAGCGCTTCGACCAGACTCTACATAAGTGACCTCTTGAAGTAGTGCTGCTACCGTACCTGTTATGGTATTGATCTCATCCAGTCCGGCATCCGCTTCTGCAAGTCCCTGGCATGCTTTTGCGTGACGAGAAAAGGCTATATTCCTAGTAGAGAGCAAGAGTTTTGACTGCTGGTTGGTGATGCTACCAAGGGTAGCTCCGAGACTTTAAAAACAACAACAAGCAGACATAGGTGTATAGTAATCGCAGCTGCGTGATATCAGGATTCAGGTATGCGGAAGAGCATGGAGTTGACTTTAAGGTGCTTTAAGTGGATGAAATTTTCGAAACATAGTGCGTGAGCTTGCGGGCCTTGGTTGCACTAACGCGAGCGATTCGCTGACGAGCCTTGTTAAGTGAGCTCTTCGGGGACAGAACGACTGAGCCATTTCGACGACGATTCCATCGATTACGATGGCTGCCATAACATCTCTTAAAGTGATGGCTTTCTACAGCTTCGCTTAGCATCGGCAAAGGCTTGTCGGATCCGGTACGACATCGGATACGACATCGGATCCAACTTCAACGCGATTGAAAGTTGCTTGTGTTTAACTTTCTGCCAAGGGCCTCTCCGCGTGTTATACATTCGACACTTCTTGAGTTCTTATCATCTGATGCCTCTGCCAGTCTCTCATTCTATTGAGACTTGCAATATATGACACGAAACATCTCTCGACTCTTGGTCTGGTTGGGCTAGTCTGCGGCTCGATTACCTATCCTGACCCCTAATCCAGCTAGACCATTATTACGTGGCAACAGCCATATTATTCCATGGCAAGAACAGGATCTTAAATAGCGCTAGCTACAGGGACCCTATGGAGGCTAAACCTAAATAGGAAATTAATTATAGATATTAAATAGCAATAATAGTATTATACTAGCACTTTAACGTTACTTAAAATTATGCTATTATATTACAAATAAGACTTAAAAGGCGCATACAAAATATTAACTCTAAATTTATAGATTTTATAGCTAAATTAGGCCTTTAGAGAGATCTTAACCTATTAGCGTCTACTATAGCTTTTACATTTATTTTGTAACTAATTTATATATAATCTTAACGTAGATTCTTAGTATTAAACTACTACTAAGAAGAGCCTCTAAGATATTACTAAATAAGCCTCTTCCCTCTCTTATTTAAGCCTCTAATTAGTAAAGGAATTAGTATATAGATAGTAGTAGCTATAGTAAATCCTCCTTACATAGATATCTTAATAGTAGTAGTAGCTATTAAGGCTATAATAATTATAGCTATAATAGCTACTTTAGCTATAGCGAGTTATTCTTTAAGTTTAGCCTAATAACGCTTTTACTTAGCCTAATAACGTTCTAATTCTATAATCTATATAGCCTAATTAGTAGTCTACTTTAATCTAAAGGACCTTTTTTAAGAGCGTTATAGCTCTTCGTTAATATTTAGGTAGTAGAGAGCATAGAAGGCTAGATTCTATAAGATTTACTACTTCTATAATATCTAGTAGTAGCTAGCGCTCTATTATTTAATTTTAGATAACTTTAGCCTCTAAAAGTTTAATATCTATAAAATCTTAATTAGCTATAGCTACTATTACTATAAGATTAATATTTACTAGTATATAAATAGGATCTTGCTTAAATATAGAGAGAATTTAACCTATTAAAGCTTATAGTTATTAAATTAGCATTATAAAAAATAATCTTATAGTATCTTAAGCTTAAGAACGTCTACTACTATAAATGATATTTGGCAGCTAGATACCTAATAGAACATTTTATAGTAAAGAGAGTCTAATAGAGTAGCAAGGGGATTAAATATTACTTCTACTAAAGTAGATTTAATTATAAAACTAATAAGGATTAATATTACTTTTAGCTAGAGTCTACTAGGCGTTATCTTAAAGTTACTATTAAATTATATAGCTATAGGAAAGCCTTATAATATTAATAAACGTATTTAAATACTCTATACGTTCTTATTAACTAGATTCCTTATTCCTATACTTTAAATATTAATATTTTACTAGGTCTAACTTATAGTTAGCAATAAAGTAGTAGAATAGCTTTAGAACTATAAGAAGAAGCTATAGCATTAAATTATAGGGCCTATAATTAGCCTTATAGGATATAGCTTCTTTTATTTAATTATATTAAGTAAGGAGGGTATTCTTTAAGGAATTAAAGACTAAGAAAAGGTTACTATTCTTAATAAACTATTCTTTAATAGCGCTATAAAGGCCTTCTAATAAAGACGTTGTTTTTATACTAAAATATTAAGATATATTAATATAGATATTATAGATTTATTCCTTCTATAGTATCTAGGTATTTTTAAGGTATAATATAAACTTTAGGCCCTTAGAATTAGTATTTAATACAGTATTAATCTCTTACTAGGCTACGTCTACTTCTTACTCCATTAGAGCGTAAATTACCTATAATTTAGTTAGTAAATTAACTTAAATAGTAGAAGGATTTAGACTACCTTCTATTAGAGCTTAAGGGCTAATTCCTAAGTCTTTAATGCTATAGCTTTATTAATAGGATTACCTTAATACTAAATTAAACTCTAGTAGCTCTAAATATATAGCTTCATAGCTTTAATATAATAGAATTAGTATATAAATTAAGGGCTAAGAATAATCCTATAGAGAGCGTTCTTTCAAAGAGCTAAATAGTAGTTTATAAGGATAATATTTAGTAAAGGAATATTACCTTAAATAAGCTTATTAAACGCTTCTAGCGTCTATTAATATTATACTTTATCTTTACTTATTATATAAATAAATCCTATACTAAAGTAAAAATATATTAAAGTTAAAGCGCTAATATATAATATTAGTATCTTATAGTAATTAGTCTAGTATATTAAATTAAAGAAAAGGATATTAGAATATGCTTAATATAAATTAATTAAAGTCCTTAAAGTAATAAGTAAAAACTAAAGCTTATTATTAACGACCTATACCCTACTAATAAAGTTATTATAATAGGCTAATTTAGTAATTATAATATTAGCTAGAGTACATCTAGTAAGTTAAATTATCTTATTAAGACTTCTTATATTATAGATATCTATTATAGTAATTAGAATATTAGGATATTTATCTTAAAGGGTTACTTTTATCTTAATAGGTATAGTTTATAGGTTATAAGATAATTTAGTAATTTCTTAATATATTCTAATAGATCTCTAAGCTTACGCTTAATATATATAGTATATAGTATCTAATTATACTAAAGAATAATTATAATAAGTATTATAATAGTTAATAATCTATCCTAGAATTTAAGGGTTACTATTTATAGTAATTATATAATTATAAGAATAATTATCCTACTTTAACTTAGTTTAACGCTAGATAACTCTACGCTATTTATTTTCTCCTTTTTTAGAATACTAAATATAAATATTATTAGGATTAGTAATAGAGGGGCTCTTACTCTTAATTCTAATAGTATAACTATAGTCTTTACTATACTAGTTAAGAATTATATTATATGCTTCTTACTATATTAAAAATAAGACGTCATTAATAAGGAGGTTTAGTATATTACGGAATAGGAATTTTATATTAATTAATTAGTTAGTAGTAATATTATTATAGTAATTATATAGTAGTATTAGTAGTAGTAATAGTAGTTAAAGATATAAAGTTAGATATAGGATAAGATAAAGTTAGAAGTAAGGCTTAGCAGTAATATATAATTTATTATCTATATTTAGTTAGGCTATTGCCATTTAAGGTTAGATTAATATAAAAGTGGTAGATATTCCATAGGGTCCCTACAACTAGCGCTATTTAAGATCCTATTCTTGCCATGGAATAATATGGCTGTTGCCACGTAATAATGGTCATCCAGCTATACCCACCTTACTAGGCACTCTCAAATGGTGCAATTGTTGTCAACCCTACGCGACGAAAATGCTTCTTCTTTTCTTCCAGTTGCTGCACTAACAGACACACAAGGTCATCGGTTGAATCTCTATCTACTGGATTGCAGTACATTCGATCTTCTCTGCCCTGTATACTCTTGCAGTCCCTCTCACGACTGTCCAAAAACACGCTGGGTGGAATGCTCCCTTTCTCTTGTCTGCGATTCCCTGAAGGCTTCCAAATGTATTGTGTGACTTTCAACACCTCGCTATGTGAAGCATTATCGGATACTTCTCTTTCTAGAAGCTCAATGTGGTCCACGGAGCAGGTAATCTCAATATAGCAATCATCCTTAATCAGTCCATGTTGGTTGTCCACTCGCTGGGGCACAACATGAACTGATTGAACTTCTGAAAGAAGCTCGCTTTCATCTGATGTCTCAGATGACACCTGTCTCTCAATCAACTGCTGTCTAAGAAAAACTTGTGGCACGATATTTTGCTAGGCGCTTCGACGGATAGTAGAATTGGCCTTGTTCGAGTTGTGGCTGAACTCGCCAAAGTAGCTGGCTGGCCAAATGCTTCTGCCACGATCTGGCAACAATTTGCCCAGTATTTGCTGCGACATCAATTCCGCGTCTCCGGCAAGGGCGAATAGCTTCTCTGCCTCTTTGGTCAATCCTTCAACTCCTCGACGATGGCTTTACTCAAGCGAATATAGTCCGATCTGCCCCAGCAGTGACTTAAGGTATCGTAGCGTTCCTCTGGACTAGCATTGGAAGTCCTGGTGTCAATCAATCTTACCACTTCCTGGTCGTTACTTTCCGTTGGGAGTCTTCGAAGACGTTTCGGGAGAGAACCTGTCGGGTTATCTATTGTCTTTTCTCCGGGGATAGTAAAAGGTAGGACAGCTTGGATGTTTGGGTCCTATACATTTCTTGATCCAGGAACGGGCCAGTTGTAAGAATTCATCAGAGTCTGTCCGCAACTTTGAAAGCACATCGCATATAGACTTGCAAACGTCGCAGCTCAACCCAGCACTTCTCCTGTCTTCTTCCATTCGCACCCTCGCTCCTCAAAATACGTATGGAGTATTATGACATTATTATTATTGATTATTATACATTACACATTACTTTTCAGGAATATCAATTGCAGTGCCGCTTAAATTTCCTATCCCCGACTGTGAGCCGAATATCATAGTCGTTGCCGTAAGGTCCGACCCATTTATCTGATCGATTACTGTCAATTCTTGAGGTTTGATAGCCGCATTGAATTCCCAGATCCAAATCTGTGAGCCCAGCAAAGGCTTTGTCGGAAGCTCAAACGAGCTACCAGGTATTAACCTAGTATTCTCTGCATCAAGCGTCACATTACTCCCAATCACTGATCCGTTACTCATCTGCTGCATAAGGATGTTGTTCCAAGCAACACTTGATGAAGAATAGAGGCCAGGAATGACGACTGACGAGTTGGTCCATGTTTTCACTGGATGTGTTGGAGTCGCCGTGACACTCGAGTTCATATCTTTCCATAGGATGTTAAGCTCGTTGTTATGATTTCCAACCATAAGATATATCAAAGAGTGTGTTGAATCCCAAGTATAACTCCCAATGCCGATGTGTCCGTTTGCTGAAATGGAACCTGTCTTGTTCCAGTTGCCTGTACTTGCAACCCAGTCAACTTCTTGAATCGTATAATTGTCGCTTGCGTAAAAGAGTTGTATGCCCTCATCTTTTCCTGATCCCAGCCAAGCACAGTACATTGACGCAAAGGAAATATGCGGAAAGTCCAGGGCGATCAACTGTAGATCATTCAGAGGACCGTCAGTCCATTTGTCATCGTTGCTTGTTTCTCGGATTCTTTCGCGGATATAGTTGTTCTTGTCAATGTAGAACACATGCCACTTTTCACCGTGTCAGCCGTTGCCCTCAGAAAATCATGTCAACTCACCTTAGCATAAGAACCGTTCAAGGGTAAAATCACGGTTGAAATTGGTGTCGCATTCTTTGCGTCCGTGGCTACAACATATTGCGGGCTTCCTGACCAGTCATCATTGGCCTTGATGAGCCATCGTAGCTCGCCAGTATAGTGCTGGTAAAACAGATTCACTTGGCCGTCTGGTTCGGATACTCGGTTTTGGCTTCCTATTGCAAATCCAGACATGTTGAAGACTCCGCCTTGAGAGAAGTTTGATGGAGAGGGCGAAGGTGTCGCAGTGGCATTTGAGTTGGTTGGCGTACTGAACAATTGTTAGCAGTGGTTAGGCAGAAATTTCATAACCGCGACCAACTCTTTCTTGTTTATTCCAAAGCCGACCCCAAGCCCAACGGCCAGCGCAAGTATGACTCCGATCAACAAGCCTATGAAAAACCATCGGAAGCGTCGTAAAAAACCAATTGGTCGCGCTTGGTTTGGCTCACTTTCCCCTCCGTCTGCCCATTTGGGAAGTATTGTGTCATCTTGTTTGTATCCCGTGAAAGATACAGCTTCTTTCTCTGGCGGCGGCACAGCTTCTTTTGCACTATCGGCATCGTATTCAGCCCAGGCAGCCTGAGGCGAGTCTGCCCCGACCTCAGGTGATACAGTCGCCGCCCGGCTATAACGGCCATCCGACGGGTAGGAGATATGTTTTGGTGATGGCTCTCCAGCTTCTTGATCTGGATTTACGGGGTATAAGGCTGACTGTATGTCGAAGAGTGAAAGTGGTCGAGGCGAGTCGGCGATTGTTATGGAGTCTTGCGCGGATTGGGAAGATTGCCGATTATCATCTGTCATGTCGCATGATTGTGAGACCGGCGTATAAGCCGGAGAAGGAACGAACATGTTTACATAGAGAAAGAAATGGGTTGAAATCGAAAGTGTTAAAGGTCTCATTTAACTGTGCCGCAATAACATTCAGAAGGGACGCCATTTTGGCGTAAAATCTGCAGGTTCTGCTGTGCTTCGCCTCCGTTAAGTCACTAGTTCTGCTTCTTGATTTTTCAGATATACAATACATAGTAAAACAATTGAAAGGTTGGGAGCTGGTACATGTCCGTATCTTGACCCTCGATTCGCGCCATAACTTGCAGGTGAATTGGATCAACTGTACTTGTATTCTTGATCCAGAATCGTCGATAACATTGTGAATTTTTTCAAGTTTCTTTATAGCAAGAGACAGAATCGAGTCATGGCAGGAAAGTATTGATCAAAAGTGAGTTCGAACTGAATTGAGAAGAGGTTGGTCTCTTTCTGGTGGCATCTAGTAGTTATCTATAAATAGCCGAAGGATCATGCAGAATCGAAAGTCGACAGTTTTTAAAAGCCATTCAATATTGCTGTGGCTGAGCTCGGCAGCCTGCAATATCCTGCATGCGTAGAGTGCTTTCTGCCATCACCGATCGTCTTCACCATCAAGAAACCTTACACTTCAACTGAGCACTGCGGCGCAAGCCTTTTCGTCATTGGCAGAGTGGAATTAGTTCTCGCCGAGATCTATCATCTTACGTATCGATTGCGTGCAGGAAAAGGAGGACTCCAGGTCGGACACAAGCTCAACAAGCGAGGATACCATGGAGTTCGACGACGACGATCAGAGAGACTGTTTAGAGCAAAATGATTGCTGCAAGAAAAGCAGCTATGTATCTCTACAGACGAAATATGCAAATCATCATTCAAGCTCCTCTAGCGTTGTTTCAACGGACTCAACGGTGGTAAAAGCACAGAAATTAGACAAGCATTGGCTAAAAGACTCTAATTCCAGGCTATGGAGTCTGAAACAGACCATCGGTCGGGGATCTACTGGCAAGGTGCATTTAGCTGAGTGTCAGGCTAGCGCGGAGCGAGAACTGGTATCTAAAGTAAAGTCAGAACTTGATGTTAGGCACTAATGTTGTGCAGGTTGCTATCAAATCAATTCCGCATGGTTATTCTGGAATCGAACAAGATACAGCGAATGTTATTAGAGAACGAGCAAGAAATGAGGCAGCCATTCTATCTCTGCTTTCCCACCCAAGTATCTGCTCACTTCGGGATGTTGTTCATACTCCATATCACACACATCTCTTCCTCGAGTACATTGACGGCGGCCAATTGCTCGACTACATCATATTTCATGGCCGACTGAAAGAAAAAGTGGCAAGGAAACTTGCAAGACAGATTGCAAGCGCTCTAGAGTACTGTCACAAGAACAAAATTGTGCACAGAAATCTGAAGCTGGAAAACATTCTCGTTACCAAAGCTGGTGATATCAAGATCATTGACTTTTGTTGTGCCAGTGTCTTTTCGCACAATAGTCTTTTGAGCCAATTTTGTGGAAGCGGATATTTTGCATCGCCAGAGTTCCTGAAGGCACAATCGTATGTTGGTCCTGAGGCAGACGTTTGGAGCTTTGGCGTTGTCCTCTACACGTTAGTTTGTGGCATGGTACCTTTCGACGATCATAGTATGGTCGGATTGCATAGGAAAATCAAATCGGGGTCTGTAAAGGTGCCAAACTTTGTGTCGGCAGGTTCGTGTTGCGGGTACAGTATGGAAAGCGTTTGCTAATGGTTTATCGCGCAGACTTCAAAAACCTCATCAGTAGCATGTTGAATAGAACTCCAAGCGATCGCATCTCGATGGAAGAAATTATGCATCATCCTTGGATGACAAAGGGACATCGAACGATACAGTCGATACTGACAGTCAGGTTCCAAACGGACTCCCTCTTTAGCCACCTTTCGATCAGACGACAATCAGCGAAATGAAGCAATTTGGTTTTTCTACTTTTGCCAAGTTGACGAAAAGGCATCGACGCCTCAGTTCATTCATGCTCTATGATAGCTAGTGGACACAACAATTGAACATGAAACGATCTTAGCATTCCATCGGGAGCCAAATACGCCCTTCGATGTTGCTCTTCAGAGGTCTGAACCTTAAAAGTCCAATTCTTCGTCCTCCGTCTCTTCGTCCTCCTCTGGTGCTACCACAGCCACATCTTCAATTTCCAGATCCTCGATTCGCGTCATATGGCCCCAATCGCCTGTTACTTTACACTCCACCTTGGTGTCGCGTTCGCGATTCTTGCGACCCTTCACAGCAACCATCTGCATTTGAATTCGAGGCGGATGCAGCCAAGAGGTCTGTGTCGAGAACGACCATCGCCACTGGTTTCTGTTCTTGCCTAGCTGCTGTCGAAGTACGCGAATGCGTGCGTGTTGAAGTGTAAAGCTCAGTGGCAAGGGATATTTTGCACGCTTGTGGGTTGCGTAGCCTCGATCTTCATAGATTCGGTATTCGGTATCGACGTCAGACTTGACCACAACAGCTTTGGCATTATTGGATGCTGGATCTGTTGCAGTAGATAACTCGTCTTCTGGAACTTCGCTAGTGCTGTTCTCAGTCTGATCGGTAGCTTCTCCTTCCGCGGTGTCGTTGGAGCTGTCGTTGTTGTCTGGGAGATATCGCTTGTGTGCCCACAGCCACTCCGAATAGTCACGCAGACGGAACTCCATGCAATTGTTGTCTTCGCAAGCAGCGACGTGAGGAATGCCATTGACCAGTCGAGTATTGTATAGAGATTTGCATTTGCATTGCTCTTCTTCAAATCTTACCTCGAAGCGTTGCCAGTGTGGAAATCGATCCCGAATCATCATGAGGATTGGATGCAGGTAGTCGTCCCAGGGTCGCGGATCCGTTTTATCAAATTCATCGTCCTCAGGGCTCAGAATTTGTAGCCCGGTCTTCTCCAAAGCATTGTAGTTATCAAGGTATAGAGTTATGTTTTTTACATTTGGGAACTGTGACGCGATCCCTTCTGTCTCGTAACCAAAGTCGCTTGCTAAATATGCATTGCAGAAGATCAGATGCTTGATAGACGCAAGAGCATCAGAGCTAAGGGGCCGAACATTTGTACCTAAGTCGCCGCCCCACATGTTCTGAAAGTCATTCTGCCCGTATAGAAGCTCATGGCCTTCAATATTGAATTGGCGACAGGTTGCCAAGATCTGCGGATAAAGAGAGTGTTTGGAAGGCTTCTCATGATCTGGTAGGTATTCGTCATACGGGCATGTCGTTGATGGGCGCCAGCGCGGTTTAGAGCGATGTTTATCGCCATGTGCGCTCTCTGGCGAAAGCCAGCAGACATTTGGACCAACAAGAAGGTATCGCAGTATCATGATGCGGATTTCCGGTGGAATGACATTCTGTAAATACGGATGTGGTGGGATTGAAGAGGCTGTAGAAGACATATTGTAAGAGCGGTGAATGGTGGTGATATTTTTTTCTTCGAGAGGAGGGCCAAAGTAGGGAGAAGTGTCAGATGTTGATGGTCAAAGTGGAGAGATGGTCGAAGTTGCGAGGACGGTTTTAAGGGAAGAAGTAAGAATGTGAGCTAACCTTGTGATGCCATACTCTGAGTGACACGACTCTAGGTCTAGTAAGATCACTATCTGCTTGAGGTAGGTAGGTGAGGTAGACAATTGAATCTCTTGGTGACTCTACTATAAAGGGTTAAAGCAAGCCTAGGGCATAGCACCTCTATGGGATCTTCACCTCCGTCTCCCTCAATTGAGCATATTGAGCATGTACCAGAGCATCATCCATACCGTGATCTTTTGGGTTCTGAAGCTAAAAAGCTTTTGGTAGGTAAACCTCTGGAAGCAGGATTCCAATATACACAGTGTTACAATGGTTTGCGAGTTCAGTTAGCTCAATTGATCCACGCGCAAGAAGCCTGGCGTGTGGATTTATCGATGTGAGCATGTTCGATCGCAAGAGTCGTGTAGCCATTCGTCCAACGTCGAATGCATCCCGAGTCGGTGCTGGTGCTTCTGAAATTTTGATATTTGGAACTTGGCATGTTTTCCATGGCAGCTTATGAGCCTGATGAAACGCTAGACTGCCTATTCTGTAAGCCCATTTGGCGGGTAGAACTGGATAGCGGTCGGGTAAGTTCAAAAGTACAGGTATTGATATAACAACGAAAGTTCTGGGATGATTGCTGGGACTCAAGGCTCGGTACATCGTATCTACTTCTTTGAAAAAGGGAACGGTGTCAAGAAGTCACATAGGAGTATAGGGAGGGCTTTGTATACTTCTCAGAAGCGAAAATCTCGATTTTGAAATGATCGTGTTAACAACATAAGACGCGTTAGGTGGAAGTTAAAGTTGGAGGCAATAAAACGCGTGGCTGTCAAATCTTCCTCCTCCATATCTTCCGCCTCAATACATCCAAATCCAAGCCTCAAAATTCTAGCTCTTCCACCCGAGACTGTTGACCCCAGTCTCCTGTCACTTTGCACATAGCCTTTGCTGTGCCATTTTGGACTGCAACCATCTACAATTGAATTCGTGGTGGATGGCGCCAAGATGTTTGGGTAGAAAACGACCATTGCCATTTATTGTTTTCATTCCCGAGCTGGCTACGGATCATGCGCATGCGTGCCTGATGCGGCCGGAAGTTAAGGGGAAGCGGGTACGCCGCTCGTCGATGAGTTGCATAGCTCGCTCCGTCGTGGACTTTGTAGTCACTATCGACATTAGGAGTTTTCGTGGCAATCATCGCGTTTGATGGGGAAATAGTCTCGATAGCTGACTCGCCACCGTTGACCTAGTCGATGCTGCTCTGGGGGATGCTGATTATCTCTTCCGCTTCATCAAGCTGGTCAATGTTGTTGGGCTCAGATGGGGCGTGTGGAGGCAGACGATGTGCCCACAGCCAGACATAGTAGTCGGTCATTCGGAATTCCATGCAATCATCGTAGCAAGATTTTGGAAGGTCAAGGGTTGATCGCCATATAGGACTTCAGATCGACAATCGCAGATACGTTTCTCGAAGCGAACTTCAAAGCGTGCTAGATTGGAGATAGGCTCGCGAAGTCTATCAATGATGCCAGGCAGGTCGTTATCCCAAGGGGGCGGGTTACTTGAAGAGTCTTCATTGTCTGCAAGATCCAAGTTCCGCATGTCCTCGAAAGCATTGTAATTGTCCAGGATCAAGGTGACAGTCTTGATATTGGGAAGCGAATCATAAGTGTTTGTCGAGAGACTGAACTCCGATGCGAGGTATGCGTTGATAAATATCAGATTTGTAATAAGCGACAATTGATTAACGTTGAATAGTCCTGATTGCTGGGGAAGATCAATCTGAGCATCAGACCAGATAGGCGCAAATATGTTCTGCTTGTACAAGATCGCATAGCCTTCTTGATAGAATCGACGACAAGTCGCCAGAATCTGTGGATGTAAAGAATTTTTCCGGGGTGGTTGACCGACTTGTAGCTCATGCTCGTACGGAGAGTCTGGTAATGGGAACCAGCCTGCTGGTCTTGTAACTGAATGATCAACATAGAATTCATAATACACATCTGGTGAGAGCATGCAATTGTTCTGGCCAACGAGGAGATATTGAAATATCAAGACTCGAATTTCAGGAGGAACAACAGTTTGCAAGTAGGGGTATGGGTTGTTTGACAGAGCGTAGAGGGACATGATGATGGCTGTTGTTGAGAGCTTTGAATTGTGGCAGCGTTCGGCGAGGATGGTGGTTGAAGGTAGTCAGGAGGATGATGGATGAACTTCGTTCTCCAGGAGCTGCACAAGCTCTATAGGATGAGACTTTAGCAATTCCTCTCGTTTGTCCTTATCTCCGATGCCAGTGAGCTGAGCAGGAAACTCTATTGTGATTCCATTGACCCCGAAAGAATTAGGAGCCGGTACCCCTCCAGAGGGATTGTCGTTAGAGAGTGCCATATTCAAGTCTAAGTGATGAATTCGAATAAGGTCAGATGCTCTGGTTGAGCTGATTGGGAAGACAAGAGTCTTTTGAGGGTGGTTGATGAGAAGAGAAGACTTAAAGGTTTCCGGGAGAAGTTTGGTTCTATATAAGGGCGCAAGATTAGCTCATGGTGCGAGAACATCACTTCGCATATCGGAGATATGGAAAGTGAAGTTGCTAATGCGAGGTTCATAATTCTTCTCGCGATCTTGGGCCCAAGAGATAGCAGGGGAAGTTCTGAGGTGGAGTGCAGAATCGCGTCTTTGTGACCTTGCATCAGATTGAAACTAGCAAGGCTGGATCCTAGAATCTTGCGATATACAGCGATATTCATCTTGCTCTTTTCGACGGCGCCTACTAGGAAGTAATGCTGGGGATGTCGCTCACTCTTCGCCTCTAGTTTTATTTTCGAACCCAGATTTTCATCATAGGTGTCGAGAGAAAGTTCTGTCGATATGCGAGCCGCTAGCAACTAAATAGCCTCATCTTACTTATTTGCTGACCAGATGTGAGATTTGCAGGACGTGAATGATTCCGTGTTGTGAAGAGGTATTGTTCCGCTGTTGTGTGATGAGTCGTCTCTTATGCTTCCATGGCTATCGCTGTCATTGCCAATGAGACGGGCGCGATTGACGAGTTGAACCATAAAAGATATCAGTTCTTACTAATGTCCAGCATTTCGGCTCTCGCTATATGGCTAGGTGATTCTGAATCTTCGACCTCGAATGTATGTTGCGGCTAATGGCGCAGGCAGCAGAAAAGTGTCATCTTGAACAATATAGGTCGAAGTTGATGACTTCACGAGAAGAGTTTATGAATACCTTACTTAGTAGTAGTAGTGACGATGTCCATGTCATGGCCAAGAGCTTTCCTCTGGCTCCCTAGAGCTCGATTTCAAGATTCGAGAATATGGCGGTCTATCGAATAAGCTGTTTCCCAGAAGTGACGACCGTGTCCCATATCGCACCTCTGAGATACATCCAGTCGAAGTGTCGTATCTTTGAGTCCAATCCTAGCATAAGAGAAAGATCTAGCACAGCTTCTCCCGCGAGGCGAGCATTTGGTGTAAGCTTGCGCTGCACGCTGTCTGCTCGGTGCGTCCAAAGCTGTTCTAAAAGTCGAGCTGCTTTAAATATAGACTAGCCTCATATTTGCTTCGAAGGTTTCGCAAGAGCATTGTCTTAGCCAAACTCATAAGGACAAAGATGGACCTCTCAGATGCAAACAATGGGAGTGTTGAGATCAAGATTTTGGATGTCGTTGTCAGACCCTTGTCAAATGTCCCAAACAGGCAAGGATGAAATGTTTGGCAAGTTTTCGTGACTCAACCGCATCCATCCCCAAAAACTTAAACTCCTCAACTACTCAAATGCGTTAATGCTACGATTCAGATCCATTGCCCCCTTCCAAAAATACTTCTCCAATGACAAGACTTGTGTACCGATTCTCCTCTGCGCTCGCGCCATCAGTTTCGCGACGGCTGCCACATCCTTCTCAAAGCCTGATACCTTCGCGGACGCTGTCCCCTTGACAGTCACAATGGCCTCCGAAAGCCCTCAGCTAGATACCAGAACGCTTGTTATAGACCCAAGAGACATTGGCGAAATCACGGCCCCAACGTGGCAAGAGGGAGAGCATGCGTGGATTCAGGATTGGTCATTAAAGCTCAACGGCAGCAAAAGCGCACGACATCTCCAAGACGCCGCCCGCCAAATTCGCGAGACGGATATACCCGTCGCATTTCCCACAGAGACTGTCTATGGTCTAGGCGCAGACGCGACTCGCGACTCTGCCGTCAAAGGAATCTTCGCAGCCAAACGGCGCCCAGCCGACAACCCTCTTATTGTGCACTTCTCGAGCGTTCAGCAACTGCGAGACATTCTCATGCCAGCGTCCGGCTCTACCGTGGACCCTATTCCAGAGATATATCGTCCCTTGATCGCGAAATTCTGGCCTGGTCCATTAACTATTCTGCTCCAGCTGCCAACGCCTTCTCCGTTCGCGCCCTCTGTCAATGCAACACTGCCGACCTTTGGCGCGCGTATTCCGAGCAATCCAATCGCGCTGGCGCTGATACATCTCGCGGGCACGCCAGTTGCTGCGCCCTCTGCCAATGCCAGCACACGTCCTTCTCCAACTTCAGCCGATCACGTGGTCGAGGACCTCAAGGGACGTATCAACACCGTGCTTGATGGCGGACCTTGTGCTGTCGGTGTAGAGAGCACCGTAGTCGACGGTCTTAGTGTCCCGCCTGTGGTGCTGAGGCCAGGCGGCGTGAGCCTCGAGGAACTGCGACAGTGTAAGGGCTGGGAGAATACGAAGGTGGCATACAAAGACCAAGCTCAGGATGAGAAGCCGAGGGCGCCCGGAATGAAGTATCGCCATTACTCGCCCAAAGCTAGTGTGTATTTGTACGAGCATGGAGAAGACGGACCCCCTTCTTGGGATACTGTCAAGGACTGGATGGGTGAGCAGCGACGAGTTGGCTTTGTGACCACGAAGACATGGGGAGACAGTGAGCTCTTTCGAGGAGCCAGAACTCAGACGGAAGATCAAGCTTCACGAGTGATTTCCTCCAACAATGGAATTGTGAGCACTCCGCAAGACACAGCTTCGCGCAATCCCATGTCCACACTTCTCTCGTCTCTGGCTCCAGTACCTGTTGCAACTCTAGTAGGATCGCCGATTGCCAACTGTGATGTGTGGCTCGTGGAACTCGGTCCAGGCAATGATGATATAGCACGCGGGCTCTTTTCAGCTCTGCGGGAACTAGATCGTAAGGGCGTTGCAACCATCTTTGTCGAAGGAATTGATGATGAAGACGGTGATACTGCTGCTGCGATCATGAACAGACTGAGGAAGGCAGCCATCAAATAGATATCGGTTAGACTTATGAACATGGCAGATGATTACATAGATGATAGACGACCATGGCAAATGACAAAAAACTCAATTTCAATTCTACTGCTAGCCAAGACATATGCATCATGTAAACATCGCACCTTATGCCGTTCTTACAAATCGCATTGTTTAGAGTCCTTATGAGGCCCAGCTATCAGTAAGAATATACTATTTGTGCTATGCCAGGCAAGCAATGTCACATTCATGCAGATATCTTCGGAGCGACATCTACGCTGAATATGTAGTTATGAAAACACCCTTAGCGGGCCTTGGCGGCATGGGCAACCGTTGCTCTACGGTTAGTTAGTAATCAACCATTCAACCATAGTTAAATAATTTTTAATGGTCGTTTAACCGTTGGAATAATTATGTATTGGTAGAGCCTTAACGTAGGCCAACAGTTAAAGAATTAGCTAACATTTATAAGAGATAATCGTTAAACAATAGTTAATTAAACATATAACCGTTAAATAAGCGTTAGCCTAGTTACTAAATATTAATCAGTAGTTAGCCTAGATTTTAATCGTCTGACATTAGTAAACTAAAGATTAACTATTAGTTAATAGTATAGTAAGTAGAGCTTGACGCTATATACCTACCTTACCTATCTTAATCTTAAGATATAAAGTCTTGCTTCTTCTTTTTTAGACTAGGCTAATATATTTATAAAGTTTTAAGCGTCTATTACGTTCGTTTAGCCCGTTTTTAGATCCTATTTTTACGTCCTGCTTTTATAACGTTATTTTTCGTACTTTTTTTTAAAAAGTTTATTTACTATGCCTCCTCCTTTACTAAAGCAAGTAGCTACTAGCTTATCTAGCAAACCTTTAAAGAAGTAACTTTAAAAGTTATAAAATCTTCCTATAAGATACTCTAGATATATATATACTTAATTAAATATATCTATTATACTTTTCTATACTTTACTATAATTATTTATTGCGTTATATACTTTATTCTTTACTTATATTATAGATTAAAGGAATATTAATATACTTATTATACTCTAGCTTTATATAATTCTTAATTACCTTATATATCTTTACTTATTATTATTTATATACTTATTATTACTATATAGGCTATTTTATTATAAAGTATGCTTATATATATAATAAGTACTAACTATAAAAATAGACTCTTAATAATAATAATAATAATAATAAAGAAGAAAATAAAGTTAATCTATATACTAATCTAGCTACTAAATTAGTAGTACTTATAAAGAGAGTTTAACCTTTAAAGAAGGCTAAAGAGTTTATAGCTAGTTATACTACTACTAAGTCTACTACTAATGTAGTAGCTATTAAGTTAGTAGATGATTAAGCTTTTTATAAGCTTAAGTAAGAGCTATTTTTATATAGCTTACTTAAAGATAGAGATTTAGAAGTATACTAAGTAGTTTAGTAAGATAAGATAATTTAGAAAGAGAATCTAAGATTTATAGCCTTCTATTTAAAGTATAGATAGCATACGTAAATAATAAAAAATACTATAGTTATAGCTATTTAAGTAAGTAAACTATTCCCTTTCTTTTTTTTTCCTTTTATTCTTATATATACCTAATACTATACTTCTTCTTTCTTTTTATTCTTATATATACCTAATACTATACTTCTTCTTTCCTTTTATTCTTATATATACTTAATACTATACTTCTTTACCTTATTATATTTTACTCTATTCTGTTTTATTATACTTTATATAATTTTATATTACTATTCTATTCTATATTACTACTTTACTATATAATATTATTTATATATAATAGATATTAATATATATAAATAGAAATACGTTTAAGCTCTTATAAAGGTAAAACCTAAGTTAGTTAATATAATTATAAATAGCTAGAAAAGTTATTTAAAATAAGTTTTTAATACTAAAAACTTTTTATTTTACTATAATTTCTTAGTAGGCTACTTAGACGCTTAAAAGATAATTACTAAGAAGACTACTAGTCCTTACTATATAGAGTATACATATATATACCTTTTTTTTTCTTCCTTACCTTTTCTTACTTTTCTTTCTTTTACTCTTCTATCCCTTTTTATTATATATATATCTTAAATATTTCCTTATTAATAACTTAGGTTTATATTTTAGTAACTACTCTCTATTTATCTATTTATATATCTACTTATTAATAGATAGCTATAGCTATATACTATCCTTAAACTTTACTAGTAGTCTACTTATATATACTAATATATAACTATAGATCTTTATATAAACCTTTACTTAGTAGTAAAGAATATTCTTACGAATATAAAGTCTAAAGATAACTAAGTAAAGATAATTACCTAGTTTAACTAAATACTTAGTTATAAAAATTTTTATAATATTAAGAAATCCTTATTTATAGAAGTTATAGCTCTTAAGTTAAAGGAAGCCTATATAGCTTAAAAAGAGCTTATTACTACTAAGCTTATAATAATATTATTTAATTTAGAACCTCTAGATCCTTTATTTAAGGATAAAGGAGGTAATAATAAAGATAAAGATAAAGATAAGGATAAAGATAAAAATAAAGAGTTAATAGAAAGTAAGAGTAGAGAAAGTAAAATAAGTAATAATAAAGAAGGTAATAATAATAAAAAGCTTTTTAAAGAGGATAGCCTTAGGGCCTTTAGTTAAAGTTAGTATTTTTATTTTAGTACTTTATAGTTTATAGTTTTAGTATAGTATTTAAAGTCTTTATTTTTATTTTTATTCTTTTATTTAAGCTTTACCTTTATTTACTTATTTTGCGCTACTTCTTTTCTTCTTTCTTTATTTTTTTTATTTATCTCTTTCTTAGATCTTATCCTTAGGATTATTATAAGTCATAGATAGTATTTATCTAATTATATTTAGATAACTTAGACCTAGGTATAAATAGAAATAAATAATAGTCTTAGCTTAGTACTTAGTAGTATAGTTCTAATATAGGTATATCTCCTAATTAAATAATCTTCTAAGAATTAGGATAGTTATAGTCTTAGGCCTTATCTTATACTATATAGCTATCTAAGCACTCCTTATAGTCTATAGTTTAAGAGTCTAATAGTAATCCTAAACGTTAAAGTAATTAGCAACTAAAACTATATAATAATACTCTTAGTCTAGACTATCCTAGTTATAAATTCTTATTATTTCTCTCTATAGTAAAGTATATTTAGTTATTAATTATCCTAATATCTAGGATATAGCTATAAGTAAGTAGTATATTAGACATTATATTAAACTCCTTTAGTATATTTAATAAGAATAATGTACTAGTTTTATCTAAAGTTTTAGTTACTATTAAGCTTAATTTAAGCTATAGTAGCTATACTTATTAAACGTTAATATTAATAGATTATTTATAAGGGCTAAATGTTTTAGATATATCTATATTTAATAGAATGCTACTATAGGATATTATATCTAATCTATATAATTTAAATACTTTTAACGTAGCTAAGGGCTATAGTAATATCTTAGAACTAGATAGTCTTATCCTAGTACTTATAATTAGTCTAGTTTATACTAATAAGAAGTATAATATTAATAGATCTAACTCTAAAATAGATAGATAAAGGTATTATAAGTATAATTATAATATAATAGTATATAGATAGTATTTATTATTTATATAAGTTAATTTTTCTATCCTTACTTAGCTTAAAGTATTTACTATTTAATAATTATATTATTATTTATTATATTAATAGCTTCTAAATCTTCTACTTCTTCTCCTACTATACTAATAGTAGCTTTTACTTTAACTAGCGCTTTAAAGGCGTAGATTTTTAGCTATATGTCGTTTTTAGTCTTAAAAAACTATTCTATCCCTAGAATTAAGCTTATCGCCTCTTCTAGACGCCTAATCGCCTCTTATACTATAAGAATAGTTAATTATTACGTATACTATAGTAATATAGTTAAGACTTACTTATTAGTAGTAGTAATAGTAGTAGTAGTAGTAGTAAATAGTTAAAAGTAGCTACTAGATCTATATAGTCTAAATAACTAGGACTTAATAACTTATCTAATTAGATACTTAATAGTAGTAGGGAAGACCTTAAAGGAAAAGAGGAGACAAAAAATAACGCTTATAAGGATATATCTATTATTTTATAATTAAATTAGTACGTAAATAATTTTTTTATAGGTATAAAAGTAGAGTAGAGAGTAGAGTATTATTATATTTTAGATAAGTTATATTACGTAAAGCCTTACGCTATAGTTCCTACTAGAATTCCTTATTATTATACCTTCTATCTATAAGCAAAAGTCTAGGAATAGCGTATATAGAAGTTTATAAGCCTTTTTATATAATCTCTAGCTATATATAGTAGTAAAATCTAACCTAATCTTAAGTTAGTTAGGTTAACTATTATAAACTTATAGACTAATTAATAGGAATCTATATAATTATATATTTACGTATCTTCTAATAATATAGCAAATTACGTTACTATATAATACTATTAGACTTAATAACTATAAAAGCTAATGTTTCTTTATACTAGGCAACTCTAATAAGGATATTTTAATTACGTTAAATATTACTTAGTATAAGCTTCTTATATTTTAATAAGCTAGTAATACATAATAAAGGAATATAGAGATCTAGGTAGTTTCTATATATAGTAGAGCTATATAGAGGTTTCTATAGATATTATATATATGTCTAGAAGCGTAGAAGGTCTAATTTAGACTATAGTTTAGAGAAGTTAAAATAAAACCTTCCTATAGTATATATAAAGTATTCTAAATACTAAATTAGGGTATTATTATAGTAGTAAAGTATACTAAAAGCTACGCTAAGGCGTATTAGTCTTAGATAAAGGTAAGTATTATAATAAATTAATTCTTACTATATATATATACTAGTAAATAATATCTAATAAGGTAGAATAAGAAATATAACAAAACTAATAATTAGTATATAATTTAATGCTAAATATTAGAAAATGACTTAATTAGGGAGCCTAAAGTAATAAACACTTAGACTTAGTAACGCTTTTATGCGTCTAGTAGTAAAGATACTAACTAATAATTATATCTTTCTATCGTATAGTAGGATTACTTTAGCTAAGAGTTAAATTATTTAATTAATAGCCTAATTACTTTAACTAATAGTAGCCTTATTCTAGTTAATAGTAATAGACTATAGTAAAAGTAATTATGCTAAGATTATAATATATAGGCTAAAAAACTTAGGTTCTACTATATAAGATAAGATATATAAGTATAATAGAGAATATATAATTTAGACTAGGCTTATATATATTACTAATCCTTAATATTAAGCTATTACTTACTTATAAGAAAGATATATTATTATATATAAGACTAGGTTTATATATTTTACTACTATAGTAATATATACTAACTAAGTTATCTTAATAATATTAGTATATTATATTATAAGCTTATATACTCTATTTAAGGCTAATACGCTATAATATATAAAGCTAGTATAATTAAAATAGGAGAATATTATGCTACTATAATTAAAATAATAATCTATAAAGCTACTATAAGTAAATAAAGTAAGTATATACTACTACTATAAAAATATATAATAATAAGGAGATAAAAGTCTACGTAATTAAGCTAGAGCTAAAGAAGGACGTAATAATTATAATAATATTTTAGTTCTTTCTAGCTAGAAGATTATATAAAAGCAATATACTAATAAATAGATGTAGTATATAGAGATCCTAAAATAAAATAGTAATTTCAAATAATTATAATACTTAGTATCCCTAAATAATTAGTAATATTATGCTACTATATAAGCTAGCAAGCTTTTTAATTATGCTAGTTACCTAACATAGTAATAGGCAAGCAAGTAGCTAAGGCTACCCTAGATTTTAGAGTTAATTAAAGCGCCCTATAGAGCTAAAAGATAAAGCTAATTAGTAATCCAACAAGCTAGTTAATAATCTAATAAGCTAATTAGTAATCTAATAAGCTAATTATATTAGCCCCTAGTAATTACTCTAAGGCTAGTAGCCTTTATGCTAGCCTTATAGATAATTTATAAGTAATTACTCCTACTTAGATAGTAAAAGTAATAACGTTATAATACTCTACTACTAGTACTTAAAGGACTTTAGATTTTTACTATGTTTTAGACCTCTTTATCTTCTACTTTCTATTCTTTGCTTAAAAAAATTATTAAAATTAGGCTTTAACTAGCTAATATTTGTCCTCTTTACTAAGTTTCTTTATTACTTTATAGCTTAGCCTTAGGTTTAGCCTAAATTCTATTAAAAACTATAATATTACCTTAAAATACTAGACTTTTAGTTAAATTATACTTTATTATAACTAGTTAACCTCTGCCCTTAACTATAGCTAGTTAGGCTTGTTGGTTTAGCGAGCGTCTTAAAGAGCTAAAGATAAAGCTATTTTCTAAATGCCTTTATATAGATAGTAGCTCTAAGGCCTCTAGTGACGAAGATAATAATCTTCCTATTTCTAACCTTAATAACCTTAATGATCCTTAGGTACGTATACTCTTATCTCTAAATCTAAAAGAGCTTCTCTAACGTATAATAGAATATAATAATAAATTAGATTAATTCTACTTTCCTATAGTATTAAATCTATAATACTCTTTAAAGCAAAGCTATAAAGGGTCTTAATAATTAGGATACTATTCTATAATCTAATATTATTAATCTTAATACCTTTTAGGGACTTTAAGAGCTTATAGACTATAATAATCGTCGTCTTAACCTATCTAATAATAGTAATAATAAAGATATAGTCTCTATTAATTCTAGCTCTACTAATAATAATAATTAGCCTAGAGAGCTATTATTTTCTAGTTACGTCGTTCCCTCTTCTAGCTTAGCTATTAAGGTTCATCTAAGTAATTAACTTAACTTAACTTATACTACTACCTTTTAGCCTAATAATAATAGTAATAATTCTATTATATTACTATATATTTGCTTAAGTACTATTATAATATAATTTACTCTAAGTCTAGGTATCTAGTATAAAACTAATAATATTTCTTATTCTACTTATACTTTACTATAAGAGCTGCTTAGTCTTATTAACTATATATAAGTTAATAGTATAGCTTTATTACTAAGTATACTATAAAAGTAGGTTATAGAAAAACTATCTTTACTTTAACTTTAAAAAAAGGATATTTATTTAACTACTAAGTAATAGCTATCTCGCTATAAACGTAAGAAGTATTAATTAGAAGCAATATAAATTATAGAGCTCTTATACTTTTTTAATCTCTATAAACTTTTTATTTACCTTCTATTATTATCTATTATATCTAATAAAATCTAAAAAGATATAGCTTAATTTATAAATACTCCTAAGGAGCTTTAAGAGTTAAATACTTAGGTATTTTCTATTTATACTTTAGATAGAGTATTTACTTACTATAGTAGTATAAAGAGTAATTTTATATTTTCTTTAGACTTTATTATATTTAAGTATAATAATCTTAACTACTTCTATTAGTTTATTACTTAGATCTAGGATAATAAAAATATAATGCTCACTAAGCTTTATACTAGCTAAGTCTTAGTATTTAGTAAAGATTATTATATTAACTATAAATATAATAATAATAAGAATAATATTATTCTTAAAGTCTAGCGTATATACCTTAGTAAAAGTTAGTAATTTACTAATATAGCGTTTAATCCTCTTATAGTTATAGGTGAAATAGTTATTATTAAAAATAATACTACTTTCGTTCTTAAGTCCTTTATATTATATTAATTTAGTAATAGTATGTTCTATATTAATAAAGAGTATAGTATTAATTATAAACTATTTCTCTCTATTAATTTACATCCTACTAAAGGTAAAGCTCTTATTAAATTCTATAAGAATAAGAAGGCTTAGTAGTATATCTATTAGATTTAGAATACTAAACAATAAGAACTTTAGCCCTTCTTTAAGAGCCTACTAATTTATAGTCTCTTTAAAATTAAACACTTTAGGCGTTAAGTACTTATTAATTAATTTAATCTTAACTAGCGTAAAGTTATCTTATTTCTTATCCTTATATTTATTAATAGGTTTAGTTTATATATAAATATATATTACTCTTTAATAGAAATATATACTATTATTACTACCTTTTTATTTAAAGAGTAGGCTTATTAATCTAATATCTTTTTACTTACCTTAAGACCCTATAGTAGTAGTTTATTAGAGATATTTAACGCTCTAAAGTCTATTACTTAACTTAATAAAGAAGTTAAGCTTTAGATTAATAGTAAGGACGTCTTCCTCTACGTACTTACTCTATTCTTTATTAGTAACTACTTTTAATAAAATTTAAACTATAGCCTAGTTAGTCTAAGTAGAAACTACTCTTATCGTATATATTTTATTACTATAACTAAATATATTAATCTAAATTATAATATCTTTAATAATAGCTAATTCTATTCTAAGGCTATATATTAATATAAATTTATAGATAACGTTATAATTATAATAAAGAAAAAGGTATTCTCTAAGAAGTAGGGTATTTATAAAAAACCTCTAGCTATTAAGGTACTTACTCTAATACTTAACCTAATTATAAGCTACTTACTAAATTTAGCCTATTCTAAATATAAGAGCATAACTTTACTTATATATTCTATCTTAATTAAGGCTATTCTTATATTAGTAGCTTTTACTAACTACGTAAAGATACTACGTTTATTTTTATTTCTTATAGATTAGCCTTATCTATCTTCTCTAATTTAATATCTTAGATTATATTGCCTCTTAGAATATACTTAATAGTTAATTATTACCCTTATTCTACTCTATATCTAGCTTTAAAGTAAATATATTAAGAAGCACTATATTAATACTTTATAAGATATTATTACTAATAAGGTTACTAATAACGAGAAAAATGAAATTAACTACACTATACTAGCCTATTTCTTTATTACTACGTCTACTAGACTTACTAAGTCTAATATCCTTTTAATAGGTAAGTTTATAGCTTAAGAGGTACGTAGTATATTTATATAAAATATTTTATAAGTTTACAAAATCCTTTATATTTTTCTTAAGGCTATTATTATATCTATAGAGCAAAATCTATATAGCTATAACGTTAGCTTTTAAGGTTATAGCAAATTTAATAAACGTAGTAAGACTAGTAAAACTTAAGCTTTATTTATTCCTAGTACTACTTAAGGTTTATATAGCTCTACTTATAAATCTATAACTACCTTATCTACTAGTACTAGTCGTAATAGAGGTTAAGGTAGTTAAGGTTAAGGTTATGCTACCTCTTATAGTCAATTAATCGCTACTCTAAGTATTCTATAGTTTAATAAACTAAATAATAAAATATCTAAAGATAAAGGTAAGGAAGGAACTATAGCTAATGTCCCATTAGAAGCTACTACTTAGATAGCTAGTATTATAAATCTAGCCTAATAGGAAGTAGCAAAGCATAAGATCTATACTATTATATAGTATTATAATAAAGCTTATCCTAACGTATATCTTAGTTTATATTAGTACTAGTTCTTAGAGGAGCTTAGCCTACTATCTAACGTAAACGTCCTAATAGGTAAAGATTAGTATTAGTATATTCTAATCTTAACTTAATCTATACGCTCTAGCTAATATTTAATTTTAGTCTCTATAAGACCTTTATTTACTATACTAATTATATTAACCCTAAGTATAATCTACTTAAATATAAAATATTCCTTTAAACTATTTAATTTATTCTTATAGGTTTATATAAGCATAAAGAGCCTAAGTTAACTAAAAAGCTACAGAAGCTTTATAAGTTATATCTATCTATCTTTTATACCTTAATACTATAATCTAAGTAAGAGAATCTTAGAGCTAACACTACTATTAAAGAGCTAATCTATAGTAATAATGCTTATCTATTCCTATCTATTACAAGCCATTAAACTAACTACTATATTAAAGATAACCTATATCTCTTAGTAAAAGGTAACTAAGTAGATTACTACTTAAGAGATATAATTATTAAAGTATATAATAATAACTATAATCGTCTAAACCTTTTTAACTTAGGAAACTTACTACTTAAATAGTATAAGAAAACTACCTTTTAGGACTTATAAGTACTTAAAGTAACATACTACTAATTAGAAGTAATATATACCTCTAAGTATATCTATTACTTTTATTCTTTTTATTACCTTTATCTTTTTTATTACCTTTATCCTTTTTATTACCCTTTTACTTTTTTTATCCTTATAAACTTTAACCTTCTTTTTATATTATTATTTTCTTTATTACTCTTCCTCCTTTCTATAGCTCTCTATAGTATTTATTAATAATTCTTTATAATTTTACTATATATTACTAACTTACTTTAAGGTTTCTAAGCGTCGTATAGCTCTTAGTCTTAGTAATTTTATTTAATATACTTAAGATAGTAAGATACGTACTAGCTAAATTAATTAATTCTTTATCTATAAGATTATAGCTACTTACTTCTAATTATTTACTATCGTAATCCCTACTAAGGATACTAGCTTTATTAATAAGCCTATAGGATTCCCTATACTTAAAATAAAGGCTAAGGACAATATATTAGTTATTATTAGGGACCTATGGGCGCAAGGGTGCAAGCTAATAGTAGATATAATTTAAGAAAACTAATATAAAGAATCTAAGAGAGAGGGTAGGGAATGGTTGTAGGTAAGCTATACTAGATAATCCTTAGGTGCTAAGCCTTTAGTATTACGTAATAAAGGATGTTAATAATATTATAATAAGATTAATAGTAATAAATCTATAATAATACTCCCTCCTCTAAGATTAGCGCTCCTAAGCTAAAAACTTATAAAAGGATAAGATTTATAATTAAGTTATATAGTCCTATAATTCTAACGCTTTTTTAGGGTATAAAATATAAAATATAAAAGTAATAAAAGTAAAGATAATAACCTTCTTTTATATATAACTACTATATATACCTATTTCTTATACTACCCTCTAGCCTACTAAAGTAACTATTAAGAAGTATTAATAAACCTTAAGATATCTTTAGAATACTCTAGTTTATAGACTAAGTATTAAGGTACGCGTAGTAGTATTCTTTTACTATTCTAAGGGAATTCTATCTAAATTATATTTCTTCTTCTTCTTCTTCTAAGGGTTTATAAATATAGAGTATAGTTTAAGTTTATTAGGGTTCTAGTTATAATATTTAGCAACTAGCTCTAGGTAAGAGTTAAGATCTAATTATAATTACTAGTTAAGGTTGTAGTTCTAGTCGTTCTATTTTATAAACTAAACTTTATACTATAAGACTTTCTTTTTATTAAAGCCCTTTATAATGCCTATCTTACTATTAATAATATAATTAACTACTTATTCTTATTTTATATTGTTATCTATATTTATAATTAAAGGGGGGTTATTAGGTTCTTAGAATACTATAGTATATTTAAAGATAAGGTAGAGTAGCTAAGCGTAGAAGATTAAGTAAATCTTTATCTTCTTTAGTAATTCTAGCTTATAGGTAAGGATATTAATCTTTTTAATAATTTTAAAAGGTCTAGTAGATTTATTATTAAGGGACTTTAATAGTTAGAGAGATTTATAATAGCGAGTATTAAGTTATACTTAATCGCCTAGTTTAAGGTTTAGTACTAGTTAATAAGTCTTATTAGCTTACTCTTCTATAAGGGTAGTAGACTATAAGATCTATTTATAAAGGTATTTATAAAGGTTAATATAAGTATAGAGATACTAGTTAGTAAGCTATTACTTAGTCTAAGTTAGCTTAGTTCCTAAGAGGGCTTTTAGAGGCATTAGTTCTAATCCTAATTAGGGAAGATAACTATTAAGTACGTAAAAAGGATTTATTTTAGTAAAGGTATAGATAGTATAGTTAGCTTTAAATTTAGTAAATAGTAGTAATCCTACTTAGTCGTTTTATTACTAGTTAATAAAGTATCTAAGGTAAGCTTTTAGTACTATAACTAATATTTTTATAATATTATTACCTTATAGGTACTAAGTAGTAGTTAGGTAAATAATAATATTAATATGCTCGTAGAAACATTACTAAAATATAGATATAAATTATAAACTATAGTTAGAGAGAATA